>JAEQBH010003145.1:0-545402 GCA_016808115.1 Tetrastigma voinierianum | reverse complement strand
CTTAGTTTACTATTTATCTTATATTTTTTTCATAATCTATTATATTTTTAGGTAATTTATAAATTATAATGCAGTATGCTATTATAGATTTTAATCATCAACATATTTGTTGTTGAAGATAAAGCCGATATAATAAATAATGTGTGCGCACGTGTTCAGTGTGTTTGTGTTAGCCTATATATATATATAACATGGAAATGTGTGTGCACGTGCGCAGCATGCTTACGTGGCGAATGAAGGAAGGAACTTGCACGTGTGAGTCTATAATGCACGTGTGTTCAAGTGGAGTAGGATACGTGCAGTATGCAAGTGCATGCAGCTACAACAGACATGCACAGCTGCCATCCTCTTTCCTTGCTTTGTTTTTTTTTTTGGGTCTTTAACATCTTCTATGCATATTTTAAGGAATTATAAAATTAGTATTATTTGATCAAACAATTTTCTATGCATTTTTAATTTAAAATTTTGGAATCCATGGTTGAAAATAAAATGTCATGCCCTTTTGTGTATTAGATAAAGATTATAAGTTGATAATAACTTTGAAGGAAGAATAAAACAAAGTAGGTAAAGAGAAATCTCTTATAATTAATACATATAAAAAAAATTTAGTCATGATCATAATAAGTTTTTGTATAAATTAATAAAAGTATATATAGCTCAAGTCATGTTGCCCTATAATTTGATATCCCATGTCACTAGATGAGATTTTTTTTTTTTTTTTTTTTGTATCATATAAGTATATACTGCTATTAATCATGTAGAGTTATGTTTTAAACCCATGACTCATTTGAGTTTAGAAAAAAAAAATTTTTCTAAATTATAAGCTCATTTAACTAAATTAATTGCAAAAGTAGAGAAACCATTTTTACCTTGAAAATGGATTTTTTTTTTTTTAAACTTTCAATAAATCCAAATGGAGCCAAAGAATTATTGAATCCAACCTCATTTATAGACTAAAAAGAAAGAAACTCATGACTATAAGGTTATATATGGTATGAAGGAATTGGCTTGGTGAGAGTGGGCAAATTCTTGGATTTTGCTCCAAATCACCATTTGACTGCTCAAAAATTAGATGAATTTCATTGTTTTACCAATTCTACCATAGATTTTAACTCATATCTAACGAGGTATTTTGTAAAATCCATTTAAATCCCTACATTTCAAATCCATTATTTTCATCAAAATCCAAGAATTTTAAATTCCATAATCTCAAACGAGGCTTAAATGTCGAATCCAACTATTTTATTGGACTCGGGCTGTGAATCCCCTTTTAGGGTATGTTTGGGCTATAATAGTCTAAATGTACTTACAAATTGGGCCTTGGACTTTCAGCAAATCCATTTGGACCGACTGGCTCAAATTTTGCACAAAATCTGTTGCATTTTCTTATTACTTCATAATAGTTTGATCTTACACCAACTTCTCGTTTCTAAAATTACCTCAACATCTTAATTTGGATAAGATTTTATTTCACTTTAATTTTCTCTACATTTTTTCTTAACTCAATTATACTCGTTATCAAAAAAAAAAAAAAAAACCTCAATTTTACTCTATTGGGACCCTAAATGATTTTGGCTTGGGCTCATCTATGTGATGTGAGGGAAAATTAAGGGATTCGAGCACTTTAAAAAAAAAAAAATCAAACTCATGAGAAATTAGGATGGTGGGTTTCTTTGGATAAGTAGAGTCAGAGCATAAATGGTTTAGTGAGCAGTTAATAGTGTAGAAAATAGAGGACTGGAAGAGAGAAAAAATTAAGGAGAAAGTCTCTCGAGTTGACAACTACAAGGATGTGTTTGAATTTTGGGAATGGGAATGGGAATCAAGAATTTTTTTTTTTTCCATTCTTATTTCTAATGAAATAGAGTTGATAATTTGATTTCATTTTTAGTGTCTGGATTAGTTTAGAAATCTAATATTAGAAATTTAAATGAAAAAGGAAATAAATTGTTAATAATACCATATCATCTTATTTTAAGAGTTTCAAAAAAAATATAAGTTGGATAATTATTTGCTCAAATAATTAACATGAATTAAACAATAGCTACTATTCTCATTTTTTAATAATAATATATTTTCTTTTCTTTTCTTTTTTAGCTTTAAGTTTAGGATTTGATATTTTTAATAAGAAAATATATTATTTTTTGTATTTAGTTGTAAGGAATTAAAATAAATAAATTATTTTCGTGTAATTTTGTTTAATATCATGACGTTAAAAGTAATTTTAGGAGATAACTAAAAATGCATAAATTTTAAAATATTTTTAAATTGATGAAGATGATTTTTTTTTGGTAAAAATTTAGAAAAATAATTGTTATTTCGTAATTAGACTTATATACAAAATCAAGATTAAGATTGGTAAATATTTTGGAAGCTAGAAAACATATGTGCACAAGCTCAGAGCGCAAGCCTAAAGCACAATAGCCCCGGGCATAAGCCCAGACCTCCACCTTATGAAGGGAGTTGGGGCACAAACCAGTGACTAAAAGCAGCGCATTGAAAGATCTCTTGCATCTGCCCGAAAGTACGGGCCTAGACTATAGTTAAAACCACCGCGGGCAATCAGCAATATAGGCGACCGAAACTCATGTAAAAGAACGCCCGGTCTCCACGGTCACGCCGGTCTTCACGTCAGCCGCGGATTAGGAAAGAAGAATCTTACATGATCCACGGCTCCTCCTGTATCCACTGCCAATTGGGGTCCATGATAAGGAAAGGAAACTCTTCACCCGATGGGAGAGATCTTGAAATCCTTTGTCTAACAAGGAAAGTAACCACAAGTTCTCCTATAATGATATTCCCCAAGAAACGCAATCATAACGCCATCGAGTTGAATTCTTTCCTTTCAATAAGAAGAAAGCCTTAGGCATCGGAGGCCGGTAGCGCACATTGAACCATCCTTTAAGTGCAGGTTGTAGGTTGTGCAGCATTTCCGTACGATGGAAGCCGACTCATGACTCAGAAGATCGGCTAAATCGGTGAAAAAACACCATCGATTTGGCGCCATGCGTGGGAGCAGTGTTCCTCTACCAGATAAAACCGAATTCAAGTGGCCGATGATGCTCTGACGAAGCATGAAGCGGGGTGGCTTCTTGCTGGGACCCAAAGACTGGCAAGGCGACCTAGATAGCCCAGACCACGGGAGGCGCTCTGCGAGAAACTCCTACGGGGCTAATCTTGCGGCGAAGTGGGCACTCAGTCTCACTGACCGGTTCTTGAGAGACTTGAAGAAACTCACTAGACAAATGCAGCGTCGCAGAAGAAGAACAACACCCACTGACGGCTCCTTGGGAGGCGACGGAGAAGGGCTTAGCGATAGAGGCAATGGACCCATCCTTTATCGTAGGAATGGGGAACGGTCGTGAGACAGCAGCTGGGACCTCAGCGAGGCTCGACCACATGGAAGGAAATTGTGAAAGGACAAGCTCCAGTCTCCATGGATGCCTTGGTGCAACAAACCGAATCCCTGTTCACGGCGAGGGTACTACACTTCCCTCTCCCAACAAAGTTCGGAATGCCTCAGATCGAAACGTTCGACGGAACGAAAGATCCTATAGATCACCTTAATACTTACAAGAATCAAATGGAGCTACACGGATACTAGGATACGGTAGATCTGAAATAGCCATGCATCGCTGCTCGAAGGCGGCTTTAGCCCTGGTTGATAGACTTTCGCCATCGTCCCGATCATCATTCAAGAGTTGTCGCGATTCTGTCTCCCATTTCATCAGAGCTTGGACATACAAGAAGTCGAGCTATCACTTGTTGACCGCTAAAGCGAGCCTGGGGAGAACACGAGTCTACGCGTCCGAGAGGTTTGCAGTCGTTAAGGGTAGACATAGATGAGAATTTTTCCACCACTGCTTTCATCGCCGGGCTGGGCGTATAGTCGAAAGACTTGATGTTTCCATCTCAAAAAACCCTCAGGCAAGCATGACCGAGGTGCTCATCAAAGCAGATAAATACATAAACGGCGAGAAAGCCCTTTTATCTAAGCGGGAAAACTCTTCACGCCTTGAAGGAGAACGAGGTGAAAGAAGGCGGCCTCGAGATGGGGAGACAGGATAGATCCCACGAGAGGGACGGAGAGAGCAGAGGAGAGCGATCTCAGAAAGTCTGAGGCAAGCGTGAGGGCGCGCTTGAGCCCACCTCGGCGAGGCTGCGGCAGCGATATCCACCTCCGGAGAAATTCACCCCTTAGCCGTACGCGCAATTGTCATAGGTCTGCATTGAGGCGGCATGAAAAGTTTTTAAGGTGGCCAGTCTGGATAAAGGCAGACCCTGACAAAGAGGACTCAACCAAGTATTGTGAATTCCATGGGATCATGGACACGAAGCGGATGATTGCATCCGGCTAAGGAAGGAAATTGAATGCACGATCAGGCCTTGGACATCTTCAAGCCGTGGCCTTAACGAATTCGGGACCGGGCACCACCCATCACCTCAATTATTGGCTCGACTCAACACGGCAACCCTTGGGAGAAATCCATGTAATCTCCAAGGGATTTATAAGGGGAGAGGAGTCCACTTGACTTAGAAAGGCTAATCTCGCAACATGGATCGGGGAGACATTAAGAAGAATGCCGGTATCCCGACTCCTCGGCTAGACACCACCATAACTTTTTCGAACTCCGACTGGAAATTTTGACGCATTTGTCATGACGATCACCTGATAATAAGGGTGCGTCATAGCGACAAAGCGATTACACGGGGTCTGAGTGAATAGCGAGGCTCATTGAGCATCATCTTACGCGTCGCTTTAGATAAAATGGGCATTGAAAGGGAGAAACTAGAGAGCAGGTCAATGCCCACCTCTGAGGATTCTCAGGAAAAGAGTGTTTACACAGGGTCGATACAATTAGTGCTCGCTTTGGGAGATCCCCGAGTGCGGAAAACATAACAGTGGTTCCTCATAGTAGACACCCCGTCAGCCTATAACATCCTATTGGGCAGGCCCTCCTCGATATAGTAAGATCACTCCCTTCACTTTGTCATATGGTTATCAAATTCCACACTACGAATGGGGTAGATAGTTCCCGAGGAAATCGGTAGCATAGCCCGGGAGTGCTACTCGGCATCGATGAACCCAAGCGTGGCGACATCTACATGGATGAGCTTAACATAAGATATGAGGTAGGCATCCGACCTACGCCCTCAGAAGAACTAGAACCGATACAACTCAACGACCCATAAGACATCTCATCTACATCGGATCAGTTATTTGAGAGGTCGGGGACACTCCTTGTATACTATAACTTAAAAACGAGAATATAGAAAGTATTAGCCTAGAAACTTGAGGAATATTGGAGAATTGACCCAGCAGTAATCACGCTAAGTGACATGTAGCCCTCCTTCAAGCCTATCCAAACAAAAGGTTTCACCCTAGAAGGTAGAGGTGATCAATGAAGAGGTTATATGAACTCCTCCAGAGCCAAAATTTATCCAAGAAGAAGTAGAATACCACGGCCAGTTTGGCTAATGGTCCTCGTCAAAAAAATGAAACATGACAAATGGAGGCGCTCTAGGTGACTTCACGCGGAGTGTCCTTGAGCACATCCCCAAGATTGACTTTCCCACCTCGGATCGACCTTATAGTGGACGCCGTAGGCGACGCTGGCTTCTGACTTTATGAGCGCTTTCTCGGGATATAACGGTCGAGAATGGACCCAATAATCGAGGAATACCTCATTTGACGGGGCGGGTACTACCCAATGCAATTGATGCTGCTCGGGTTGAAACGTTGGAAGACCACTTATCGAGAGGCTAGTGAGCAAAATGTTTGAAGCGATTGGAGCGTCTATGGAGTATATATAGATGACATCTTTGGTGAAGTCGGTTAAGAAGTAGAGCTCACGTAGCCACTAATTGAGTCGACCCAGTCTGAAGAACTATAACATGAAGCTAAACCTGACGAGTCGCCTTTGGAGTCTCGGCAAAATTCATAGGTTTCCTGGAGTCTTGGCCCAGGAATAGGGCAAATCAGAATAAGATAAAGTTGTGCTAGACACAACGACCTTCGAACACCACGAAGTCGGCGTTTAGCGGGAGATAGGCACGGCGCTTTGACTCTAGATCCGTGATAGCGCCGACCGTGCTGAGTTCTAAAGACCAGCAGGACTCAATGCGAAGGCGTTCTTGGCACTAGGGGCTTGCACTGGGCTCCCCCTCTCGTCTGAGTGAGCCCGCCAGAGGGAGAACTCCTTTCCCTTTATTTGAGTGTTCCAGTTCTTAACTAGCGCCGCCCTGATCAAGGCGAGATAGAATACAGCAGTGGTATTGCGTAGGAGGCTACGGGGAGCGGAGGAAGGTATCGAGATAGAAATTAATCTAGCGTTGGTAACCCTTTACTTGAGCTTCGACCATATTTCCGGGCTCACCATTGAAATCCCAGCGGAGACACCCAATGAAGCGGATATTGCAAACCATTTGATCATAGAGCTCGATGAGTTCGACATCGAATCTATTGGGGACAACTTGTTGGTCAAGGAGGCGGGTTTAGTAGATTTCATGGTGGAATTCACCCTCAGATGCCCCGGCCTGACCCTGCAGAAACGCTAGCAATTGGCGCTTGACCTACCCATCTGGAGGTTGTCCATAGATGGGGCCGCCAATTTGAGTAGCGGTCTGGGTCTAATTCTAACCTCCGGGATGAGATTCGTGGAATATGGGCTCAGTTTGGTTGAAGCCTCGATAACGAGCGCAGAATCTGAAGTTGTCATGGCCAGGGCTTAATCTTGCCTCTATGGCGATCAAGCTGGAGATTTGCAGTGATTCACAATTGGTGGTGAAACAGATAGAGAACTCCTACGAAGCCAGGGGTGAAAAAATGATCCTTTACCTCAAAAAGGTACGATAACTGCTTAAAAGGTTTATATGAGTTCGGTGCAGGCATTTCCCTAAGAAATTGAGAATCTGTGAGCGGATCTGGCAAATAACATGGCTTCCCATGAGTCTGACCAATATCTTGGTCGAGCACCTCTCAGAACCCTCGGTGAACGTCAACGATGAAGAAGTGTCCCCGTGTGTCAACCATTTGAGATGGAACCCATCTGGGAGTACTTGGTGGGCCCGAACATTGCGAGCGATCAAAGAAGGCCTCGAGCTGAGAGCCGAGGAGTCGGCTAGGTTCTGCATTCATCGGGGACCCTTTATAAGCGAGGCTTCCTCTACACCCCATCCTTAAATATGTAGGAAAGAGAGGGCCTGACTATGTGCTCGAAGAGGTGCATAGAAGGCATATGTGTGACCATGTTGGAGCAGGATGCCAGCGTAAAGATACTGAGACGGGGGTGTTATTACAATGCTCAAAGGCATGCAGACTAGTTAAAAATCACAGACTGTCGAGCATGCTAGATCTTACCTCCCTTAAATTAAACACCGATCCTGACCTCTTCTTCAGCGATCAAGGGCTTGACATGCTGGGGCCTACCGTGGAAGGGCGATGCAGTTTTATTTGTTGTAGGAGTGGATTACTTCACCAGTAGTAGAAATTAGAGCCATTAACTACGATCACTATACTTAAAGGTACATTAACTTTGTTTGGTGTTCCATAATTTGCGGAGTTGAATCGCTCAGGCCCTGGTATCGATAATGGGAAATAGTTCGATAATCCGTGAGATTTACAGACGGGCTCGATATAAAGAATTATAATCTGACTCAATAAAGTGGTTCCTTTGAACAAGCGGAGAGATCTTATAAGGACTCAGTGGCGTTGAAGACCAGCTTTGGAAAATAAAGGGAAAATGGGTAGGAGAATACCTCCCAGAGCTATTATGAGCATACAAAGACTACGCACAAATCGACAACTCAGAAACTGATTTACTCTAGTGTGTGAAAACGTAGCTCAAGTAGAGGACTGAGTAAAAACACGAGAGTTGAGTTAGCAAATCTTAGGAACCTCTTGAGGAAATTCTTTACTTTGAACCTTGACCCTCCCCAGAAGAAAAAGCATTGATTGGGGTTCCTAAGGCGCACCGAGGACTATCGCAGAAAGACATCAAAATATTACGACCAAAGGGTCAGGCCCAAGAGTTTTAATGTCACGCCGGAGCGCGGCCCAGGCCCAGGACTCTTTACACCTTTATCGGACATTGGTGTGTCAAGTCTTATAAGCGTATCAAATCTGTCGTATGCAAAGCCCGAGCTCTTACTTACCACCATAGCGGTGTTTATAGTGTCACATACATATAGTCACAGTCCAGTTTACATATCACAAAACTATACATTTACATTTCTTGATCGGAGGCGGGAACCTACGATGATGAACCCCTACTAAGTCTTGGCCCGTGAATCTGGAAAGATCATTGTCTCATGTACGTACACACGGATTGAAGAAGCAGGTGCTAAACTTCTGACGAGTGGAAGGAACATAGGTAACTTAATAAGCCTTACACATTATAGTAAGCATATAACATAACGGATATCAGGATTTTCATGCGTTCATATAATGAACTATGTCTGAATTGCTTATGTTTATAACGAGTTATGCTTATTCGGACCTCAGTAGGACTCGTACTTGTACTTATAGCAACTTTATGCTTGTTCGGATCCTCAGTGAGATTCTGAATGTTCTTGTGAGTGCAGGTAGGTATTACGGATCGAAATACTCATTTGTTTACTCTTATTCATCATTACGGTTGGTCACCGTATAAGCGTATGGGAATACTGAACCGAGTAATAATAAGTAAGGTCGGAACCACAGCTACAATAAGTACCCGGAAGGTACTATACGATCTTGAAGTGTCGTAGCCTGAAAGCGGGAGTCTTGGAAACGCTAGTGCGACGTGTGCGTATCAGCGGAAGTGTCATAGCCTTGCTTGGGAGTGCGAAAGCATCCTATATCGAGCGTGTGCGCACGTAACCAGGAAGTGTCGTAGCACTAGCCGAGTCTTGAAACACTTAGATCATAACGTGTCGTGTCATTTCATGCACAGTCTTAGGCATTCCTACGATTATACGTGTTCCACGAGGCTTATCATTTATTATTTTCTTCTATGCTCCTCTACGCATATCAAATCTACGTATATTGCTATTTCTTGGTTATATCTATCTCTGCTTTCTTATCATGTATTGATTGACTTTAACCAAGCTATTAGTACACTTTGTACAACAATCAAATTTTGAGATGTGGATACGAATGCCATTAAATAGCATATGGTTAGATTCACAGACTCAATGAGCTTTCCATAGAGTCCAATAACTTTTTAAACGGAGTCTGAAGGATTTATGCACATTGCAAGCTAGGGAAGAAAATCGGCAACTTCGACAGCTGATGCTTGACGATGACCACTGTATTTTGTTATTTTGGACTTATTATAAGCTCAATATTGTATCAAGCTATAGTGATGGATTCTAGACTCAAAGGGCTTTCCATATAGTCGAAACACACAAGCGGAGTTCAGACGAAAGATTATGGTCGTCAGAGTTGGAGGAGTTGACATTGTGCGGGGAGCTGCAGCTATAGCGTATCGGATGCACCAGCCATGCTACCGTGGCTTGCGCGGCGTGCCAAATGATGCACCGACCACGCAGTGTGGCTTCCCGCGCTCCCAGCGTGCCGAGAGCTCCTTGGCGACTCAGGTACACCCTTGATTTCGACCCGAAATCATCGAGCGACCTTGTCCCGCAGGTAATATCCTCCCAATTGAGGCCACATAACATGCCACGAGCACGGTACCAAAAACCATCCACACAATCAATCCCAAATCACCCAAAAGTAGGAATAAACCAAACTTCCATATCCATACAAATTCTCTGATTCATGCTCAAGGGAAGATTCATACTCTGCAAGTAATCACGCTCTCCTGGCACCTCGAGCCACAGCTCGAGGAGAAATTTCATATACAAGTCCACAAATTCACACTAACCCATAACCATCCCATACAAACCATACATAAACTTTAGCTCGAGAGCCATCTTAAATCTAACAAAGTCCATCTCTGAAGATATGCAGGATTCATCTAACCAAAACCACAAATCAAGAGGAGAACCTAGACGAGGTGCAAATCCTGCCAACTCCATACATATTCTATATAAAACCAAGGATCCTTATAAATTCCATACAATTCATACCCGAACTCGAATCCATAAAGTCATTATCCGTACCTTGACTTGATTTCTCTCTTTCTTCCTCTTCTTCTCCTTCATCTCTTCTTGTGGCCCTTGTTTGGAGACCAAAATGGGTTAATTTTTAGTCTCCCTCTACTATAATTAAAAGTTTCCTTTATTTTACACCTTTTTGGTCCCTCCATGCTTCTACTAATTTCTATTCCAGCGCTATGTTATTTCCACTTTGACCTCTAATTTTATCAATTCATGTCTTTGATACTTTTCTTTTGACAAAATTGCACTTTGTCCTTAAATCTTACTACAATTTTCGGTTTTAAATTTCTATATTTTAAGCATTTAATTTACGAAAAATTTAATTTATACTACAAAATACCACTAAGCATGTTGAAAATAACTAGGGTATATTTCGAGGTGTTACATTAAGCGTGACACAGTTCTATAGAAACTCACGCCCTCGGAAAGACCCACACATAGGAAGCTAGGGCCAAATAGGAAGGATACATGTGATATGCACGATGATAAAGCCTGCTCTTCTGAACCAAGCGAAGAGGGAAAAACCACCTTTGTTCTTGGAATCTTTGAGCACCTCGGCGATTCCATCAATGGAACCTCAGTTAGCTTTTAATAAGAAATTACGGTTTACTATAATAACACTCTTTGAGTTCATTTTGAAGCTAGGTAATATTCTCATAGATCCTTAAAAAACAAGCGAACATGAGACAAGTACACTTCAAAGAGTGCCTTTTATTTGGATATCTCATAAAGTACAATCCCAGCCAAAGCCGTTCTCATCTCAAAAAATTACAATCAGTTAAACTCACTCTACATCTCGAGATCCACGATCGGCCAAACTGGTCAAGGCGAAAACCACAAAGAAAAGGAAGAAAATGAAGAGAAAGAAAGGAAGGAGAAGGAGAAAGAAAAAAGAAATAAGAAGGAGAAAGGATAGAAGGTATAATGGAAGGCGAGACTTAAAAATATTCCCTCACGAGGTGCCTGACCCCCCCTGCGAATCGTTCCGGTCGAGTTCCATCAATTGGCGGGGACTAGAGAACAACCTGCTCAGCGAGGAGAGACTAGGAAAACACAACTCCTACGGCTTGGTGAGCGTCGAGCCGAGCTTATCGGCTGCGATCACGGATAGACTCCATCGTGTGATCAAGCCACAGCTTCATCATGTACGAACTCCGACGCTATTGAAGAGAGGAAGAAGGTTGGGACGGAGTATGGCCTGAACCGTCGAAGAGACGATTATTTATAAAAACTTTGGGCCTTGAAAAGCCACATGATGCATTCAGGTACCATATATCTACATTAAGCGATGCGTACCTTCCTAGGGGAGGAGCGAAGGAGCCATGTGGCTGAGTTTCAAGCGAGCCTTGCGGCTTCGCTCGAAAAGGCCTGTGGCTCGGGTTTCGAAGAGCCACAGCCGCTCAGTTTGAAGACCACGTAACAGTTTTAAAGAGATTAAATGCGGCTCGGTTCTTAAAGAACTGACGACTAGAAGGCCAAAATGGCCAGGCCATGTGGCTCGGTTTCAAACGAGCAACACGACTCGGTCCCAAAGAGCCTTGTAGCTCGAGTTTCGAAAGAGCCACAGCTCGGTTTCGAAGGGCCATGCTTAACTCAGTTTCAAAGGGACCCATCACATTTCAGTTCTTAAAAGAACTTGACAGCAGGCCAAGTAGCTAGGAGCAATAGTAACTCGGTTTCAAATGACACTTCGGCTTAGTCCCAAAGAGCCATGTAGCTCTTGTTTCAAAAACCACATACTTTCAGTTCAATTTAATACGTATCTTAGTTTTCAAAGGGGCCATACGACTTGGTTCTTAGAACGACAGCGACGAAGTAGCCATGAAGCTCGGTTCAAGCGAGCTTTGCGGCTCAGTCCCAAAAAATTACTTGGCTTCGAGTTTCAGAGCCATGTAGTTAGGTTTGGGGCACGTAACTTCGGTTCCAAAGTGCGTCTGCGGCTCAGTTCTTAAAGAACTTGGCGACCCGAGCTAGTGGCCAAGAATATGTAGAAACTCGGTTCAAAAGAGCATATGGCTCCACTTCAGATCACAGTAGCTGGTTCAAAGGAGCCCACGTAGTTTAGTTTAAATGAGCCTTGTGGCTTGGTTCAAAGAGTCATGTAGCTCCAGCAAAAAGAGCCTTGTAGCTTAGTTTCAAAGGAGCCCGCGTGGCTCGGTTTGGCAGGCCTTTGACCTGGGCCAAAGAGCCTTGTAGCTGATTTCAAATGGGTCATCAGAGCGGTTCACCAGAACCTAGCGACTGAGGCTGCAGACGGGGAGCCAGTAGCTGGTTTGATGGAAATCCACAGTGGATTCGACGATGAGTATGATTTCGATAGAGCTTAGACCATTTAAAGATTGGATGACGAAACCTCTCAACAGGCCATATAAAATAAAAAAGGGAAAACCGAGAATGTGACGGATATCCCATATAACTAACAAAGTAGATGTCGGCGTGGTGTTAGGGTTTAGAACTCGAAGTTAGCCCGGAATGAGCAAAGGTCGCTAAAGGGGCTAGATGTTGGGGTAGAGCTAGGAAGCCTTAGTGATGCGAACCTGCAAGCCATGTGCGTGTCGAGTAACACCGACGAGCGAAGGGAAAAAGCGACCTCGGCGGGAATCTCGACAACGGGGAGAGGAGCGAAAGTGGGAGCATCGAGAACACCTGGATCATCATCCTGAAATGGATTCTTTGCCTCTCTTCATGAACTTAAGATTGAAGTCAAACTGGAAGACCTTGACTCTATGACGAACATGGAGGCCCATAAGGTGCAGGCCTCGTCCCTCAGCTCCACTATTACTCCATCCACTTTGGGTGATCCGCAACCTCCACCCTCTGGAGGTCCCAGCTACGTTGCACTCCTCGGCGAGTGCTCCGCGGGGCTCTCGGCGAAGCCTCTCGGCAAGCGATCAACGCCCATTGCTTTGGTGCATAGTTCTTCCACCCGGTAACTGGAACTCTTCCCTTGAAATCGGCACCTCAAGCCCGCCGTGGAAACCTTAGGCCCTACATGGCTTTCTTTTCTCGCCTTGACTCGTAGCTGCGGTCGAGGTGTGCTTGGTCAATTTATACTAACATCATCAGTCAAGCTTTGTATCCGAGCTCGCAACTCGACCCTCTCGGAAGTCAAGGAGGCGACCTTAGCTTTGTATGCTCTCGCCGCCTTAGCAGAGCTCTCGGCCGAATTGGCCCTCCTCGCCAGGTCCTTTATATAAGTGAAATGCGCGGGAGGCGAAGATGGGATTAGCGGATAACATTAACACAACGGCAAAGGCGAGGAATAAAGAAGGCGCTCGGACATACGAGAGGCGGCTCCCCTTGAGGGAACAGGCCGGGCCTCCTCAGCGCATCAGAATACACTTTCTTGAGATCGAGTCTGAAGGATAGGCGAAGCGACCCGTGGTGGGCTCCGCATTGGTGAGTAGCGAGTCCGCACCCTCGGCTTCGCGATCATCTCCGTCTCCTCGGAGATTCGAAGGGAGGCGGGCGTTTTATCTTAGAAGGGCTTGATTAGTGCCCAAAGGTGCTATTTTGAACCTGACATTATAGGTTTTGAGTGCTTTTTATTGTACTAATCATTCTAATTAACGATTTGCACATTAAGGTCCTTTATTCTACTTATCGCATTTGTGGCTAATTTTGTAGTTTTACGAAGCTATTTATGCAGAAATTGTTGGAGTCGATCAAGCACGAAATTCGAGTCAAACTTCGACATTGCGAATCGAGACGGAAAAGAAATCGGAAAATACAAAAGAAAATAGAACCTGAAATTTGGTTCTGCTGACAACATTCACCTCCAGTCACTATTCACACTTTTTATTGTATGGTACATTTATTTATTTTGTTCTTCAATTTTATCCGCGTAATAACTTTTGGTTTTGGTTTTTTTTTTGTAATTTCCCTTGCTCTAAGTGTTATATAAGTTGGTCGAATTACGCCAAGAAGATAGATAAACCCTTGATAAATTTTGGCGGAGAAGCTTTAGCTCTCCAGCCAGATCACGCTCATTTTCTCTCATTTTCTTTTATTTTCTTTCCACTTTCTCACTAGCGAGCACCTCAGAGGATGACTCGGAGGATGAGCGACCTAAACCTTTTTCCTTAGGTGGAAGGCTCTGCGGGCGGGGATCGAACAACAGGGTTTTCATGCTTATGGTATTCTCTACCATTTATGGTTTTGATCAAACGTAGGCTTTAATCCTTCGGTTGCTTTGAATGTCCCGATGTTGATAAGCTTTGGGTTCGTTGGATGCTTGTTGTTATATCCATTGACATCCGTTAGTTATCATCTATGGGTTGATGAAAGGTGATTGAGAGATTTTTATTTTACTGCCAAATTTTAGGTTTGATCCCTTCGGTTCAGCTGTAAATAGCGGTCTTAGTAAGCTTTTAGGGTTCATTGTATGCTTATTGTTAGATGCGATGACATTCTTAGTTATCATTTTTAGATGTTGGAAAGTGAGTCAAGGTGATGTTTCCTTTGCCCGAGACCATCGATGGGAGGCAAATACCAAATTTTCAAAGATAATTATTTAGAATTCGATTTTAGAGTTAAATGAAACTAGGTTTTGGAAGATGACTATAGGTCATCCTCCCCCAGCCCAGGAAAGGACCTGGAGAACCTCAGTTGCCCCAGACCCCAACTCCAATGACCTAACACTATAAGGAATTCTATTTTACATTTTTTTTACTTATTTTATTTTTAATCTGCAAACCACCAACTCCCTTGTTTTTACCAAAACCCCAAAATCCAAAGTGAAATTCACCATTTTGAACTCCACTGCACATCATTTGTACAAAGCTCATCCTGAGTTCGACCCTAGAGCCACTATCTTTGCGAGTAGCTTTTGCTCTGTGAGGAAAGGACTAGGATATAAATTTTGTTGATTCGGAGCACCTCTGTGGCCTTGAATCAAGTAGGCGCGGATTAGGGGGATGGTGCCTAAGTGCATTTGACGGTGTGGAACACTTGTGATCCTCGTCACAAGTATTAGTGAATTTCTTTTATATTCGCATCGATTTTTAATTTCATTTCACTAAAAAAAAAAAAAAAAAAGCGATCTTTGCAAGATTTTTTTTTTTTTTTTTGTGTTGTCTTATGCCATATTTATACGACGGGATTGCATGTCAGTGGGTTTTGAATTGTGACCAAATGGAAGGAGGAACAATACGGTGGTGTCGATTGAAGAGAAACCTAGGTATACATGTCAATGAGGACTAATCAAAAACCTTCCATGGCAAATCGTGACCAGCAGGGAGAGAAATCGAGCTCATCAGGTCGAGGGGACTATAGAATGAATGGATGAGTGTGCCCTTCTCTGATGTTCCCGACTTATGCACCTCCTGCTTCTCCATATTATCTTACTTCTCGCGTGACAACCTGACCTCATCCCCCTGTTAGAGCAAGACATCCACGAATTTAAGCGGACTAGTGGATAATTTCATAGAAGGACCGGAGGAGCGTGAATGTCAGGCCAATCGGGAAATTGACATAGTGAAGAGCTCTGACAGTGGATGGGTTTGATAAAAAATTGGCATCTGCGGCAATCCATCTCCTCCCTCACCAATCGGCTTGTTATTGAGAGGAGAATTTGGAAGAAAGTGCCCGGTTACACCCACTGATGGAGGGCTTGATAAACATCAAGATGAAGCAATCTCATTCTTGGCGAGGAGAAGCGGCGAAGGATCTGCGATGGAAGGACCTAAGAAACCTATCCTTCAACGATATAGGGAAATTTGGATCCAATCTGTTGTTCAACACAAAAACAACCCCGCATGGATCCACATCACACTTTACACATGCCACCACATGCAACACGAAACACAACAAAAGCCATCCCATTTTACCTTGCGCCCTACAAAACCTGAAGTTAGTGGCCTTTGTTCAAACTTTTTACTTACATCAAAACGTTGGCAACTACTCATCGCATGGCACATCGGATGGATTCAAGATGTTGAGATTTGATTAGTGATAGGCATAACATTTCTACAAGCTCCCCGATTTCAACGATACTCCAAAGGCTTAAAAAACTAGTTTGGGGAAGAACATAGTCTCCCCACTTTTTATTTGATTTTTTGTTGTGTTATCTTTTATTTTTTTTATTTGATGAAATTTTTCTTCTTGAGTTTCTCAATTTGATTAATATTTGTTTTAGCTCATTTCCATTTTTTATATTTTCTTGGCTTATTTTGGTTTCACTTAATTTTGAGACGAAAAGGCAAGAAACAAAAAACAGGCTCAAGATGAACAATTTCGCAAGGGTTGAAATTTTACTTAACCTAATAGTATTTCATTTTTCATGGCCCTTGATTCGCAAAGTTTGCTGGAAATTTTAAACAAACTATACCTTTTGCATTTTTGTTTTCATTAATTTTATTTCAAAAAAGTTTTTATATCTCATATTTAAAGAAATTAAAAAAAAAAAAAAATATATATATATATATATATATATATATATATATATATCTATATATTATATATATATATCTTACTATATACTCTCTACTCTTATATATATATTTTTTTTTTTTTCGTCTCTCAAAATTTAAAAGGAAAGTTTTTATTACTTTTTAAAAAAAAAATCCATAACAATCTGATTACGAAAAAATTATAACGTTACGAGAGTACCACAATATTTAAAAATTTCTTCTTTGCTCTACGATTTTTCCCCAATTTGTTTGATCATAACTTTTTTCATCGGACTCCTTTTTGGTGATTTTCATCTTGTTGGAAAAGATGAGAGAGTGTAGAATCTAAACAATGAACATACTTTTGTTTGAAAAATGTGTAATTTTAGAATTCTCAACTTGTCTCTTTTCCTCTCTTTTCTACTTCAACTTGTTCATTTGAAGCCCAAACTGAATTGTTCAGGTGTCGATGGAAAGCTTGCGAGAGTCCTATATAACATTTTTATCTCATCAAGGAGGTATCACTTTCTTCTCTAACTTTTAATCAGAGCCCCGTGGGGACAATGTGACATTTAGTTGGAGGAGGATTACTTGAAGTAGCTTTATTATGCTTTTACTATTTTGAGCAAGCCCATTTTGTGATGTTCAGTGAAAGCGATAGTTTTCTTTTGCTGAGAAGTTGTTATACTACTCGACTACTTTTCAAAAGTGGACCCTTTGCACCTTTTTTTGTGGTTTTGCACAACCTAAAGTTTGGAAAGTGAAACATTGTCCCAATCTGACGGTTACAGAGTGATGCCATACTAGTTAGTGGATGATTAGTTGAATCTTGTTGCTTTGACCTTTTCTTCACCTTTAGCTAACCACACCGCAGTGCATATCGGTTTCAACGATAGGTTGAAAAAGCGCCTACCTCTTTAACATTGCAAAACCCTACCCTAGTTTCGTTGACCACTTGTAATGAGTTCAAGGACCCCATGAATAGAAGGCGATGTGTGCTACAAAGAAAAGAAAAAAAGAAAAAGAAAAATTACAATAACTTTCATGAAAACGAAACTGAGAGCAAAATTAAGGGGTATATGTGAAAGCCTTTAAAGTCACAGTGCCACAAGCCTGTGGTTGGGAGCCATAGACTTAGTGCTATTCATGGATGGATGGGTGGAGTTTAGCAAGTTGTAGGTCTTTGAGTTTAAATCGTGTCAGGAATTGAAACCCTAAGAGTTGAGTGGTCGAAAGATCCTTGTGACTTGGTGCCCTAAGCCTTGGTGGTTGGGAGTCATCGGTAGATCCAGTTACATAGACGGGCTTTGGTGAGGTCGATTCCTCGACATTACCTGACAACGCAAAGAGTTGTGGAACAAAGAGTGGATTCTAATCTATTTAGGTTGGTTGGTGTCTAGGTGGCGACGAATTATTTGGTTGGGGGAGAGTGCGGGTTGCGGTTTATTGTTGAGGCGTCGAACAAACACTTAGGTTTGATTGAAGTCTACAGTTGATTCACCCGAAAGAGCTCTTTTGATCTTTTCGATTTTGTATGGCGTTCGTTCTCGAGATGGTTATTAGGCAAGGGTTTTGTTGATTTTCATCAAGGGTTAGGCATTACTCATTCTGACCTTTTGAAATATAATAATTTTTGTGAACATCATTTTGTTATACGTTTGTATGCTCTCTCTTTCTTTCTTTCTTTCATTGCTAAGGAATTTATAGTATGTACAGTTCAGGGGTATGATTAGTGTAAAGTGCTATTTTGAACCCTATTTATTATAGGTTTTGAGTGCTTTTGTACATTACTAATCATTCTGAATAACCCGATTTGCACATTAAGGTCCCTACTATTCTCTGATCACATTTTATGTCCTAATTTTATAGTTTTGCAAGCTATTTATGCCGAAATTGGTAGATCGTCCAGCCCTTGAAGAATTAGTCGAGCAAGCATTACGGATCGAGACTAGAAGGAAATAAGAGCATAAAATACAAGAAAATGGAACTGCGAGCTGGTTTCCTGCGGCCTTTATTCACCTCTCCGATCCTTTGTTCACTGCTTTTAACCTTCCATTTTGTTACACATTTTTATTTCTTCAAATTTTATCCTTGTAATAGCTTTTGGTTTAGTTTTTGTAATTTACTTGCTCTAGCGGTATATAAGCTAGTGAGTGTTGCAAGAAAGATAGAATCACTTGTGATAAATTTTTGGCGAAGAAGCTTTTAGCTCTCCATTTATGCAGCTGTTTTCTCTCCTTTTCTTTCATTTTCTTTCCACTTTCTCACTATTGAACACCCTCAGGGGATGACAACTCGAAGGATGAGCGGCTAAAACCACTTACTTGGGTGGAAGGCCTCTTTAGGCGAGGATGAAGAAGGCGGGGTTTCCATGTTTTAACGGTATTCTCTACCATTTATGGTTTCAATCAACGTAGGCTTTAATCCCTTCGGGTTGCTTTGAATGAAATCGTTATTTGATAAGCTTTTAGGTTCATTAGATGCTTATTATTTATATCGTGACATCAGTTAGTTATCATCTATGGGTTATTGAAAGGCGATTCAAGGATATTTTATTTTTAAATTTTAGGTTTGATCCCTTCGGTTCCCGCATAGTGCTTAATGCTTAGTAAGTTTTAGGGTTCATTGTATGCTTATTGTTAAATACAGTGACATTCATTAGTTATCATTTATTAGTTGTTGGAAAGTGAGTCAAGGTGATGTTATTCACTGTTCGAGACCATCAATGGGAGGCAAATACCAATTTTTCAAAGATAATTATTTAGATGAGTTTTGGGTTGAAATGAAGGCGGTTTGAGAGATGACTATAGGTCATCACCTCCCAGTGTGAGAAAGGACCACAGAGGGAACCTCGGTTGCTCCAAAGACTGACTCAGGTGACTAACACTACAATTCTATTTTACATTTTTACTTGTTTTTAATGCACCAGTCTAACTCCCACAATTGCTGAGTACACAAAATCAAAGTGAAATTCACCACATTTTGAACTCCAACGCACATCATTTGTACAAAGCTCATCCTGGTTTGACCAGAAACCATTATCTGCCCGGTAACTTTCCTTTCTGATGGGACTTTAGGATATAAATTTTGTTGATTCCACAGCACACCTATGGCGAATCGGGGCTCAGGATAGAGATAGGAAGCATAGAGGAGCTCAGCGACACTGTGAAGAAGACCATGATACAAGCGGAGGGGCCAGTGACGTTGCTGCAGCTGGACACCTCGATCGAAGAGGACTGACCTTTGCCCTTCACTTGAACTTGGGGCGTGTGGCGGGGGATACGATACTCGAAACCGGGACCTTGCCCCAATGGGGCTGCTCTCGGGAGGATCTGAGCCTTTGCGCTACGCTTCTCCTCTTCTCGCTGACAGCTCGACCTGGGCCCGAAGTTCTCCCAGGTTGGGTTCCACGACAAGGCCCCGAGAAGTTTCCGCAGCGGGGGGCGGAGATGTCGAACAAGGCAAGGGCTCACACTGGCCCGGGAATGTCGGGCTTGATGGGATCCGGTATCACGCGAAGGCGACGCCCTTCAGTGATGCTTTACTTCCTTTCCTCTGGTAAAGTGGGCGGATCTGCGAACATATGACGAAGAAAAGTCAGAACATGACATGGCACCAAGCGGTCGACCCACTGGCATAGACGAAAACTCATGCGGTTCTGGGAGTAGTCCATACTATCGGAATCCCGGTAATGTCGTGCCGATCGGGTTGTAACTTCCTGATACCGACCCAAACCAGAAAAATAAGCGCTCTTTCGATACTTATAGGAAGAAGGTAGGTAGGAAATGTCGGTAGTAGTGGCGCTTTGAAATATCTGAAAGCCTTAGAGCCTCTTTAAGTTGAAGAAATCAGTGAGTGCTATACTAGGGACCCATATCTGAAAAATGGAGGCCACTTGAGACACCACAAAAATTAGGAGAGAAAGTGGGACTATAGTGTGTGGCGAGCGGCCAGGAAGCTTTGTTTTTATTCAGGCTAAACATTAATTTTATGAGGAGCTCGAGCATTGGCACGAGCAGGCTTGCATCGGGCTGAAGCTTGGCTTGATTTAAAAAAAAGCGGCAGGCTCATTAGGCCGGATTTTCCACATATGGCAGGCTCTGACTTTTGAAACTCGACAAAGCCCGATCAGAGCCTAAATAGAAGGACCAAAAGAAGATAATGATATGGATGTTTTTAAAATAACATCCGCATATCATCAGTAAATAATTATTGGAGTTAGAAGATAAATTTGATGATAATTAAAAAAAAAGATTTATCTCATAAATAAAATAATGAGAATGAAAGATAACACGATAAAGCGCATTGGCATGATTGCTAAATACTAACAATGTCGGGATGCTAAATCAGTGCTTCAAGTTAAAATGGAAGTACAAGGTTAAGGCGAAAGAAGGAAGGAAAAGGTTCTCTCGTTTGCCCAGTGAATACATTATCATGATTTACGATTTTACTCTTTTCATTTTCATTTGGTCCTTTAATGAGATTCGACAAACAAGGGGAAGTGGTGTATGGTGGTGTACAAGAGTTTCCAATGTCAAGCATGCTTTCGATGGGTTTACCTTACAAGGGATAACAAATAAGGTTACGGGGGTGGTAATGATTTCGCAATTTTTATGTGTTGAACTGACCGAGTATAAATAAGGCGATGTCAAAGTAATAAAACTATATTGTACATAAGTAATGGAAGGAAACAAATATAGGCCCAGGTGTTGATGATGAAACGAGGTTGGTGGGACTCACATAATGGGGGTAGCATGACCTTCTCCATTTAAGGAAAGCAGTCTTTGGTTTCTCGCGTTGAATGTGGGACTCGGTGGTCTTGGTTTGTCGCGAGAGGCGGCCCGACCTTGAACAGGCAAACGAGGCATTTGGAAGAGACCACAATTGTCTAACACCCCTGTTTCATTTGCTTTTGCTTTCATCCACACGGACTATGAATATTTCATCTCTAGTGGCTTCTTCACCTCGTCAGGGATCATCTAGTTTTAAATGTAGATCCTTCTTTGATGCCAAAAATAGAGTGCCTCCATTCTTGGAAACCTCTCCAACAACATACTCCTCTGAACTTTCAACTAATAGTTCCTTTGCTTTCAATTAACAGAATTCGGAAGAGAGATGCGAGGAACTAAGGCATTATAGTTTTGGTACAAGATCTTGGGGATGAAATACTTGAAATAAATATGAAGGCAAAACTAGTTGGAGAAGACATACGCAGTAATACAATCACTGTATGATCAGAGTCGGTAAACCGAATTAAAGACGCACATAAAATTAAAGCTCCATTTTCAATTAGTTGCAAATACCTTGTGACTTACCCACTCTGAATGCTTTGAAAATCACTCATCCATGTCAGATTCAAAAACCATAAGTGGATCGAACCACACTCCTGCACATCTTTGCTCCACCAACAAATCCATATCGATTATTGTAGTAAAACTTCGGCCCAGCCAAAATGAATTAGCTAGAAAGATCACTACATTACCCCAAAAACCCCTGAAAATAGAACCATAATGAACTGAAATGTGCTAACAAATATAATACCAATAAATAAAACCTAAAAGCTAAAACAGTCGGAGAAAGCGACGAAAAATCTCTCGCTAAAAATCCCATATTAACAATGAAGTTCACCTAGAAAATTCACTACCCAATTATCAATCTGTCACCAAATCAGAGCATTTGTCGATCCAATCTAGCAACCAACAACAAAGAAATAAAATAAAAAATCAATGATCGGTGCATGAAGAAATTAGTTTGCGGATTTTCTGAATCGGCGTGAGAGGATGTGAACAACTAATGACTACTAAGCAGCGCCTCTTGATTACCACGATTAAGCTTAGATTCTTCTTCGATGACCGCCAATCTACCACCTCTTCTTCCACTCCTCTCCGACTTGAGGCATAGCGCCCATGGGCGGTGGCGCCTTTTCTCCTCTACTCTCGAGGATCAGTTAGAAATTAGGAGAGGTCCTTCTTCTTCTTCTTCTCCTATAACTTTAATTCACCTTCTATCATCCATCTAGATAAAACTATTAAAAATACATATAAGTTATATCATTATATCAAATCTCCCTAAACTTGAAATTAATCTATACGGATAATAGAGCCCATTGCGGTGGCATGTAAACGAGGAATGAGCATTCGTCTGTTTTCTAGTTAGTCCCAAATTTTTATACAACTTAAAATATAGGTAAGCTAAGTTTTGTTTGCTATTATCTTTATTATCACCAGTTTGATGGCATAAACCCCAGTAATAAAATTCTTCAGGCCAAATCATGTTCATAACTTGAAACCTTTGGTAATATCTTTCTGACAGCACTAACATAATGCAATTCTTAACATACTGCGATAGCTTTACTTTACAACAGTTTTATCAATAAACATACTAAAATCATAACACAGCCAGTTTAATACAAGCTAGCATAACAACAATCAGAGAATCCAAATTATGTAAATAGATCATGATGCTACAGGCGGTTTTATCAATAAGCTTAATCTTCAAAAATAAATGTCGCACATCATAATTTCCCGATATTAAGTTAGATTCTACATTGAAAATTAAAATCCAAAAGAAATAATACTAAGATTATAACATTTCAAATTCTCAAGTCAAAATGAAATTTTAACATTTAGCATTAATGACACAAGTCGAGTGACTCGTCTTTAACACATAAATTAAACAATAATTTCATTAGGATCTATTATAACTTTTATTATATATATATATATATATATATATACTATATCTCTACATATCTTATATATATATATATATATATATATATATATATATATATATTACTGATTATAAAAAAATACTTGCAGTTGGTGAAAGCTCCACTCCTAAATCATGACGTAACCAATTCCCCAAACAAATCAAAGCTTGAACAGTCTCGGGCTTCATTGAACTTCGATATTGATCAAGTACTCTTCCTCGACACTAAATCTTTGCCTCACGAAACTTGGCGGTAGTTATTGGAATGGATAATTTGCATCTTGAGCCATTTTAGATATAAGCATCGAAATTTCATAGCATTGACTTTCCGCAATTGAAGGCATCAAGTCATCATATTTTCATCGCTAGGCTTGCAAATTCCTTCTTTAGATAAATGTCACTTCAGTTTTAACACCGAATGACATGATAGTTTTATTATGAGCATCCTTTTCGTTTCCTTTAGAAACATCAATATCACTATTGACATTGCTAGTGTTAGCACTTATGCGCCCCTTATGAATCGTAAAGGCGAGTAAAGTGCATGCAGAGATTCCTAACCTCATTAACTATGACTATCACCTCTTATTGAAGTGTATGTGGAAAACAAAAATTTTATAGTGCATTTTGTCAGAGGATCCAACCCTTTGCTCCAAATTGCCATCAATAAATTACTCTCCTGATACTTTGCAAACTTTTCATTGTCTTTGTAGTCATTTTTCATGAAATCTCACAGTGTCGAGGAATTTTCATTCATCTTCAACTTTACTTTCAAATTTGTGAAGGAACAATTTGGTCGAATCTGCCAGGAGAAAGCACGCTTCTTTAAACACTTCTAAAAATTTAGAAAACCTCGGCTGGTGTCGTCCTCCTCGATTGGCAACCATTTATAATTAGAGTCCACTTTCCTTGAACCTTGGAAATAACACTTTAAGCTGAAGTGTAAACTGAAGCCTTTGCACTGTGTTGAATTCCACCTAGTGAACATCAAGTATTAGATGTTTAGGGTTGACAACTTTAATTGCTTGACAATTTCATTGAATTGTAAACCTTGAAGGAGACATCTTCATGTACTTCACTTTCCCGGATATTCTCAATCACATCACGAATCTCGATAGTCAAATGCTGCACCGTGAGATTTAAAACATAATACTGTATAGAACATATGAAAATATCTTCTTTGTTAAAGTAAAGGTTTCCTTTTCTCTACAAAAATGATCTTGAGATTCTTACTTGTGAATCATTTGAAGATACAATATCAATGTAATAATGGAAACTTTTATCTTGATATCCCGTCAGGATATGTGAAAATACAATCAGCTAATTTGAAATCCAGGTGTGAGGAGGAGGCAAGCAACAAAATTCGATCTTCTCTTTTGTAAATTCCTGGCCTCCGTAATGTAGGGTTAGACACATGTACCCCAGTGTTTGATTTGAAGTCCATAAATCACTAGTTAAGCTGATCTGTCAACACTTGCTAACACCCCTTTCAATTTTTCCTTCCATTTTAAAGTTTTGTACAATCAGTTCTCAAAGTGTGGCGTTTGATTGGGTGATATCTTAGGTTGAATTTTGGCAAAATAACACAAATAACGTGCTCCACCATCTACGAGAAAGAATTACTAAATTGCAATAAACATCTTAGCGAAGCTCTACAACTTTGTCTTTGTCATATTGATGAGTTGATAACAAAGTTTGCCTTGATCTATATGACCTCAAATGACAACAAAACTAACAGGATTTTTGTTATTTCGATTCTTAACTAATGAGGCACTACAAACTTTCAAAAATCTATACTGGATGACTAGTGGCGCTATCCTCTTATAAGCTAAAATATTCTTGCAGTGGCGCATTTTGCCCTATCGCTTACAATGCTTATATCGAGTTACAACGTCAATTCATCCCGAACAAATGATTTTTTCCTTTGTTGGCTTGTTAACTGGACAGTGATGAAGATGATTCAATCATTTCTTCTAATTCATCCATATATGGGATTTGCTTGTTTTTCATCCATATTTGACATTTTGGTGTCTTTTACTAGCAAATAAAAATTTAATCAAGTGTAATTAAAAAAACCATTATTAAGCAGAAATTACACATTTTCCTGAGCATCCTCCTTTGAAAAGGGTAAGAGAGGATCATTGAAAAGGTGAGGAGATTATTTATGAACTAAAAATTATTTCATCAAAAAAGCTACCTTAACTAATATAATAAATACAGTTGAGTTCTTAACATTCACCAGAAAATTATAAGAAAAATAAAAATAAAACCAACATCAAGCTGAAATCTATTACTAAGCCATAAACAATTTAAGAGTACTAAACTAAAATAGCATACAAGTCTGAAATTAAAAAAGTTCCTGCGAAATGTGAGATTCTGATGATCAACCCATTAACCACTAAAATTTTGATATCATTTAATATCGATAGTTTACTTCACATATTAATGTTTGCTATGGAAAGAGGAAGCAAATATTTAAAAGCAATCAAATTAGAAACTAATATATTGTACTTCTTCTTATTTGGGTGGAAATTGGCAAAGAGTTTAAGTGATTTTGCAAAACACAAAATTAGAAATGACACTTAAAGCATGAGAAATAACATAAGGGTATCATTTGATCAAATAACTTCCCATAGAGCCTCAAATTTTTTAAGCAAACATTTCTCTCATTGGTTTAATATAATGACGAGTAATTCCAACAAATCAATATGAGGAAAATCTTATTGATAAAAAAGGAAAAGAAAATCACGTCTGAGGAATAATGAAATGTCCTTGGTGAACGAAAGAAAGAAGAGGCTTAAAATCATTATGTTTCAATAAACGTATAACAAGCAAGGCTTAACCCAGGAAAGACATCTCAATCATGAAAGTCTCTTGCTAACTCCAAAAGGCACGGAAAAATAATGATCGATGTTGCCTGGGAAAGTTGCTAGAGTCTCCATGGAGACACGCTGATGCGCTGCAAACCCTTCAGGAAAAAGTTAGGACTCCACGTAACTCAATCCACATGAATTTTTCATAAAAACAACCCATTATTTCCTCGTTTCCAAGTCTAGTGTTTCGAGAATTTCAATTTTCAACCCATTTTTTTATTGATACGTTTCATTTCAAATGGCGTTATTCTTGAAAATTGAAAAGGAAAATGTTCACAAAATCATTTTTATCGATTTGATTTTACTATATAAGACATAAAATATAATGATTAAAATCTTTACAGTGATGCGTTTTTAAGATTATTTTAAAAATTAGAACAAACGAGATAATAGATAGTGTAATTTATTGACTTTTTATTCTTTTTTTCCCTTTTATTTTTATTGAATTTTTACGGAATAAGGCATAGTGTACTTAGTTTGTGGCTTTGTTGGATTTAGAACATGAAATAGAAATGAACATGTAAATATTAAATGACTTAAAAATATTTTATTAAAATCAAATGCATACTTACTCTTGAAG
This sequence comes from Tetrastigma voinierianum, assembly GCA_016808115.1. Lineage (NCBI taxonomy): Eukaryota > Viridiplantae > Streptophyta > Magnoliopsida > Vitales > Vitaceae > Tetrastigma > Tetrastigma voinierianum. The sequence goes on along the minus strand of JAEQBH010003145.1, from coordinate 518,751 downwards.
AAAGCAGTATCCATCTGTTGCCGTCTTGGACCAAGTGATTGAGGGCAACCAGTGGGTGCCAACATAGTCTCCTCAATGACCAAAGAAAAGAAAAAAAAAACAAATAATAAAAAAGGAATTAAGGAAATGAGGAGGATTTCACTAGTATCTTTGAACTATCAAACAATCCCCATCTACCCAGGGTTACCAAGTGAACAACATTTCGACATTTTGACTCAAGCTTGGGGCTTTCCATAGGGAGAGGGATCTACTTTTTCTAATAATAGATTTCCTCTAGCGAATACCAGTCTTCACTACAGCGGGATTCGATCTCTGAAGATCTTTGAAGGACATTTGGTAAAAAATGCTAAGAAAATAAATAAAAATAGCTTACGGATCATCAATGGATCTCTTCTGTCTAGCTTTGTGTCGACAAAGAAAGGGCTTGCTTGACTAGAGTTTGGTGCGAGTGGGTGGTGTCGATGCTGTAGTGGTGCCTTGAAGTTCAAAGTATAGGAAGGAACTGGGAATAGGGTTTTTGATTTTCAAATGAGTGAGAAATGGCAGGAGAGAGAGTTGAGGAGCGTTGGGGAGTTGAAGAGAGGTTGAGACTTGAGAGAGAGGTTGGTTTTTTTTTTTGGGTTAAGGCAAATAACAGCCAAATCAGTTTTTAAATTTTAATGTGGCTTCTGAGTTGGGCTCGGGCTCGGCTCGGGCTCGGGACTCGAAATTTATCAGCCTAAGTCAAAACCAGCTCGGCTCGTTTGCTTCTTGGCCCGAGCCCGAGCCCGGCTTTTCGGCCAGAGCCGTGGCTTGGCTCCATACCGGCCCTAGGCGGGACCAGGGGCATACGATGAAATGCTATAGAACGTTTTTATGAAAGGGTGTAAGAGAGCCCAGGCGTTCTCTCAGGCGCGCAAAAGCAGATATCTTGGGAATAAGACAACATAAGGCGTAAGAGATCGGGACACAGTTCGAGACCTTTGGAAGGAGGTCCATAACGGGTAGCGGTTTAGCATAAGCGAAGGCTCGGCCAGTGGGGCCCCGATCATCCCATACCTCACGCGGCCCTCGGATAGTCGAATACGGGGATACTGAAATCTGCGTCCTTCTCCCTTGCCTTGCACGGCTGGGAAGATGGCAGGCCGGCTGACCAATGACCGGGACCTCTTAGGGCCGCGCCCGGTCCGTGTTTCAAATCCCTCAGTAGGCCTTCCTCATCACAGCGAGACCTACGAAACAGAAGACCCGGAAGAAGCGAGGCAGCATGGTCGCGACGAAGAGAAAACGATAAAATGACGAGAAATGAGCGGGACCCATTGACACACCACAAATTCAAAACATGGAAATAAAAACTAGCGAAGAAGAAAGAGCGCCTTAGAGCTAGAAGAAGCGGGGAAAATGGCTTTGGGACGGGACGACAAAAGCGCTACAGCAGGTTCGACCTTGTCAAAGACGACTTCAAACGTGAAAGAAGTGGAAAGGGCGATACGGAATGTTTCTAAAGATATGAGAAACTGCTTGATCGAAATATGGTGCGAAAATTGAAAAAGCGCGTCATTATCACAAGGCGTTTAGCGACTGACAAAGCCACAGATCAAACCATCACCTCAAATAGCCGCGTGGAAGCGCGACGATCGAAGGCATGTGGCCCCTCGCTCTTGGCTTGCCCCATTGAGGCTAGGGCCACTGATGGGTAGAAAACAATATGTGCACATACCCAAGCCAGGCGGCGCGAAGCCATGTATAATAGCCTCAGGCGCGAGCCCTGAACCTCACGCCTTATGAAGGGAGTTGGGCCCACAGTGAGATCCTACCCATGCCAAAGTACAGACTGGCCCGAGAGTTGAAACCACCTTATGCAATAAAGAGATATAGGCGGCCGGAAAATAAATGCGAGGCTTATACGGTCTCACGATGTACATGGATTAGGAAAGAATCTTACATGATCACGGCTCATCACGTTCATGTGCACGGTGGAGTGATCAGGAACCAACAATATTTATAACCTATTCCTCCTACTGTTGTAGCATAGCTGCATTATGGTGGCTCTAGAGATTCGAACACGGGATGGGTTTTCTTCGCACAAATGATTCTGATGAGGTTAAAAAATGGTGAATTTCAATTTGGATTATGGGTTTTGTAAAAGCAGGGGGAGTGTAATGGTTATGGCCCGGAATGGCGAAGAAAATAATAAAAAGGCGACTCCTTAAGCATCAAGTTTATAGTTTGGGTTCCTAAGATAAGCTGGGGGTTTTAGGTCCATTTCCTCGCGTTGGGGAGGATGACTATGAATATCTCCCAAGCTGGATCTTAATATGGCTATAAAAGTTGGACTGTAATAAATTTCCTTTTGAAATATGGCATTTATTGAACATTAATGGCTCAGTCAATAAAACCTATCTCCTTGACCCATCTTGTTGACTAATAAATGGCATAATGGGTCTGGTGGATCTAGCAATGAGCATCCACGAACCACTAGATTGCAGTATAGGTCATTGAAGATACATGAAGATTTGAACCCTAGGGTTGAGAGGAAACACAAAAGCAGTGCAATCACTGCGTTGAAGCGCGAGAAACCCCCAAAACCCTTGGAACCCTCCTCCAGTAACCTTCATCTTCAAGGATAAAGGGAGTTTAGCCAACCATCCTCTGAGTTGTAATCCTCGGAGGGTGTTTGGCTAGTGAGAAAGGGAGAGAAAGTGAGGGAAAATGAAGGAAAATGAAAAGAAGCAGGAACTGCTGAAAGGTTCCTGCCTAATTTTATGTGAGCAAAAAGGAGTCCCTTTCTACGGGTGTGTCACCTAGGGTCTTTTATAGACAAAACCTAATTCAAATTACCAAAATAGCAAAAGCGAAAACCTTTATTACAATACAGACAGGGAGGGGGGGAGAGGGGCAAAATGGGAAGAATCAGTGACAAAAAGTCAAAGAGTAAAAAGGCGCAATAAGGTGAGCGGTCACGGAAACTTGAACAATGGCAGCGGAAGAGCGGTTCGCAACAACTGTGGAATTTCGGGTTGCGAATTTCCGCAGTGCGAAATTTTAAATGCTGCAATTTCTACTTGATGATCCATTTCCATGCATTTTCTGCTCTTCTTTTCTTCTAGTTTCTGATCTACAATGCTAAGTTTGACTCGAATTCTTCGTGCTTGGATCGACTAAACAATTTTGGCCTGATTATCTTCCAAAAACTACAAAAATAGCCACAAAATCTGAATCGTGGGTATAATCGGGACCTTAATGGTATGAATTAGTTCATTAAATAGATTATTACTAAAAAATGCTCAAAACACAATAAACGATTTTAAAATAGCACTTTTTGAGCATTAATCTCTCATTATCCCTTAACGATTAGGTCCATAATAAGGAAAGAAAACTCCTCACCCGATGGAAGGAATCGTATCTTTGTCTAACGAAAGTAACCACAATTTCTTCCTATAAATACCGACCCATTCTACCACAAAAAGGTACGCAATCATAATGTCATCAATAGTTGAATTCTTTCCTTTCCATAAGGAAGAAGTTGACTTAGCATGGGAGGAAGTAGATAAGCGCACCATGGGACCATCCTTTAGTCAGGATTCTGGGTTGTGCATGACTCATTGTGGCTGAATGTTGTTCAGGAAGATCCATTGATTGGTAGAAAAAGCACCATCAAAAGCAAATTAATAAGAAGGTAAAACTCTGGTGGGAATCAAAGAGGCTTGATGAAGAAACTAGAAGCAAAATGATGATTTTAAGTTTTTATATTTTGTAAGGAGAATAGAAAACGAGAATACAAACTATATTCGGATGTGTTTATATTTTTTTGGAGAGAAAATCAATACTTTATTTTATTTTTCATTAAAAAAAATACTTTATCAAAAATCATTACTTTATTCTATTTTGATTAAAAAAATGCTGTATTTAAAATCCTTTTTATTTTATTTTAGAGTAAACAAATGCTTATTTTATTTTCGTTTCTTGGTTTATAGCTTAGAGCATTGGATTATTGGACTTGATGAACAAAATATAAGTAAAAAATAATAATTTTAAGTTTTTATATTTTTTTAAAGGTAATGTGGAATCAAAATCCTACGTAGAAGTAGAATTTGATTCCTCCTTTAATTAGTTTTCATTTCATTCCTCTTTCTTTAATTTTAATCCAAACATGGGAATGGATTGAGGGTAACAACATTCTCATACCCTCCCTCTATTTATTCCATATTCGAACACACCCTAAAGCGATTTCACGAGAGGGAGAGGCGAGCCAACAACGATCAACAACGATGGAAGGAATTCATCAAAGATCAATAGAGCAAATTAGCATTTGAGCAAATTCAACATTACAGTTTTAGTAATTCAGCCTTCTTGTTTTTCAGCTCCAAACCATGTTTTTCAATATACCTTGTCATTTCAATTTTCTAAATATATCGGTTCTAGGATTTTTAGTAATAGATTGTGAGAAACTATGAAGGAACTTATTTTTCGTCATCCGACTAGAAGTTTGATTTTAGGTATAATATTAGTTTGGAAACACTTTAATTTCTTCCTTCTTACCGTATTTTCTAATTCTTATTATGTATTGTTAAGATTCTTGATAGGTCAAAAAACTCATTGATTTTTAATCCATTTTCTAACGTGTTCTGAAGATAATTTGCTTGTGTATGCAAAAATGAAGACCTTGCAAATTTATGTTTTGCAAATTTTACAAAAGAATTGGCGAATTCGACGAAAAAAGATATATATGGTCAAGGCGGCTAGGTCGCGACAAACTTGTGAGGTCGCGACGAGGTTCCTCATGACATGGTTTTGAAGTCACGACACGCGCGTGATGATGTTCTTCTGGTATACAAGATAAAGCTAAAAATAAGTCGCCTTACATTTTATGCCTGTGGTGAGGAAAACAATGAAGATTTCACAAAACTTGGTTGCGACCAGGAGAATCAAGGTCACGACGAGTGATATTGGGGCGAGAGAAGAATGTTACAACGAGAGACAAGATGCGGAGACGGAGAAAAAGCTTCGGAAGGATCTTGTCGAGCATCATTTTGTATCTGCGACAATGAAAAAAACAACTCTTGTCCACGACAAAAAGCGATGTACGCCTTGAATGATAGCTTCATAAAGCCCGGCCAAGTCTACGACAAAGAGTTTTCGAAGTGGCGACATGATGGCGAATGGAGATATCATTGGTGCGACGAGAAAGAATTCTAGGCGAACAAAGTTGTTGCGATAAGAAGAAGTTGTTGAGACGGAGAAGAACAAAGAAAGATTTGTCGACACTATTACGTATGTTGCGACACGGCGAAGACAACTCTAGTCGCAATGATAATTGATCCACGGCGAGGTGGCCAGATGAATGAGCGCGAAATCTGCGAGATTTGATGTTGCGACCGATAAAGCTGAAGACACACCGATTGAAGATCAAACAAGGATTTCGTAATCGCGACATGTAAATGGCGAGCAGATTAAGGCATGTTGCAACTAAGTTTGAGTAACTGCGACAAGAGCAAAGGTGAGAAGGGCAACCACCCAGTCGCGACATACTTTCTAGGTCGCGACCAGGAATAGAAGCTGAATTGAGTAAAAACAATAGTAACTGAGAAATGAGGTTGCGACAAGGTGGGAAGTAAAAATATATAGTCTGGTCGTGACCTACCTTTTAGGTTGCGACAGAAAGTGTAGCAAGAAAAGAAACGACAACGGTGCGTGACCTACAAATTATGTCGTGACAAGGAACTAAGCAGTCCCGATGGTTTAGTCGCCAACTGGAATGAAGGCGAGAAAACAAAACAAATGATACAACATAAAGGAAGTTGTGACGAGAATCAAGTGGATGGTAAGCAGAGAAATTATGTCGCGACATGAAAGCAGAAATTCAGACATAGAACTGATAAAGGAAGGGCGGCCAGGTCGCGACATGGAATTAAGGTCGCGACACAAATACTTGGAGACAAGAAAAAGTTGTCGCAACAAGAATCATAACTATTGGCAACTGAACTTGGTCATGAAAAAACAATTCATGTCGCAACAACCAAATGAAGAAGCTGCAAAGAACGATGTTGTGACATAAGCCATCAGGTCGCAACTCCCTACTGCCAAAAACAAAACAAAGAAGGCTGCGACAAGTAATTAAAGTCACGATAGACTTCGCAAGCTCATGACTACAAACTCAATTGCGACAAGCTCCTTTAGGTCGCGACCTGAACAGTGAGCTGGGCCATTTAATTTGGGGAAATCCACTTAAAGCCTTCTAATCAAGCCCAATTACTGGAAATGTATAAATAGGTTTCTTTGCATCGGAGAAGCGACTCTTAGAACCCGGATCCTTGGGAATTGAAGAAGACTCACTTGCATATTTTAGAGATAGATTAGTTAGAATTGTTTGATTTTTTTGTTTTTGGATCTAGGCTTTTTGTGACGCCCCAAATCGGAGGGGATCAGATTGGCTGCCGTCGTACATGGCATTCGTGAATGTCGGGTGACTACGACATTCTCACGAAAATCGAGATGAGTCTCAGCTTTGTATGCGGAGTTCTACAGGGATACATAACCTGTATATAACTATCTCAAACAATCATTATAACAATCCATGATAAAAGCATTTTATGCGGTCCACAAACGATATCATCCCAATAATTCCAAACTTCATATACAATAGTTTTTCAGAGTTAGAAATTACTCTTATAACATAAATTAAAATGAAAACATTATAATACATGTATACATAATGGAACAAAACCCACTGACCGGCTTTCTTCTGAGAGAACTTCGGCCTCTTGGACGGAGCCATCTCCTAAATGCGCTCATGCGCGAAAAATATGTTCGCCGACGGGGTGGTATTTGTCTTTGATGAGTGGAATCGCTAAGTAATTCTTTCCGGCTGAGATGCGTATCACGATGGCCCGTGAAAACAAACATTAGTAAATGCGTGATCCTACTTGAGATAATCTGCATGCCTCGACTCATATCCAGGAGTCCTCGGAGCTCCTCACACTAAGCCAGCGTGAAACGATATTTTAACAAAGATATTTGTTGTATTTGTGGACTACCCTCGATATAAATAGTGGATGAACTCAGATGTTATGTTGGTAAGGTACCCTCAGAGATATATCAATTAGATTAGGTCTCAGACGAATGATATTTTATATGGACTACCCTCCCGTGTATATCAATTGGGCCGACTTCAGACGATTGATATTTTTATATGGACTTACCCTCAGATAATTATTATTATTTAGTCGACCTCCAGAAACCATTCTACGAAGATCACCTCATGCACTCACTCCTATTGTTACAGGGTCTTGCGTTATATGAATCATGATGTCGATTAAATACAATTATATAACACATGTAAATATATATGCATATATTAGCATAATTTAAATCACCATAACATGTCATGTAATTTCACAATCGTCTGTAAAAAAATTAGCTCGCTTGGGCTTAATTTCAAACACGAGCAATTGACTTGAATTCTTTGTCCAGCAATTATTTCACGAAAATATTTTGTGAACACTATTCCTATGAGCAGTGAAACCCTCGGATTCTTTATTCTGGCAAATCACCCGATCCTTTGGTTCACTGAGCGCAATTTGTGATGCATTCCAGGCCACATGCGCATCAGCCATGATAAGCCAGTAAATTACACGATTAGCCACGAAGCAGTCGTGGCCGGTCACGGACTTTGTAGTATTAGGTTCCATAAATTCAAACAATTCGATCTGATTTTGGGGCCGTCGAAGCGTGGATTGAGGCCTCATGCAGCAAAACATCATATAGCACTTAAGAGTATAAAACCCAGTAGGAAAAATCCCCCCCCTCTCGGTTTGCAATGAAACTCAATAGGGCCCCGCAGCGTAGGCCTCTCACGCGATAAAATAGCTTTCCTTCTTGTCGAAGAATTACGTGATTCAGTCGCCCAGATATTTTAGAGGAAAGTATTATCTCTCTTCAGACTGATTAATCACCAGATATAGTCCTCATCCCCGTTTTACATCTTCAGTTTATAAGAAGATGGCACTATTACAATGTTTGTCTTACTATCATTTAAAGACAGGAATTCGAAACCAACCGAATTTTGTCACTTGAAACTTTGGATTTTCAACATTTGGCACTATCTCGACCAGATCCCGTTTCCATGATTTTTATAAGTGCGCGTAGCCTGCGTGAGTGCGTGTTATATGTGACTTTTGCGTCGAGATATCGTTTTGCGATTTTCGGAAATGTGATGCCCTCAGCGATGCCAACTTCCGTGTCTCGAGTCGACGAGTCGACGATGCTAAGCTAGATTTTGCGAGAGCGATTCCAACCCCGAAATTACAATTTTGTATAAGCCAGTTCTGGTTGCCCGCCACTCTAGTGAATTTGCAGAGTCTTCAAACCAGTAATCGTTTTGAATTGTGGCCCGGATCAATCGTTCAATCTCTTTTCCAATTCTTGCTGGAATTAGCGAAAGTCTAGAGGAATTTCTGGAATTCGGTTCTTTCAGTTTATTACGGTTATAGTGGACGATCTTGATCAATACTCCATTGTCGATTGTGATTTAGTTTTGAGAAAGCAACTTCCTTGAATGGACACATTGATTAGTTATAGTCTTTTACGCATAGAGGAATTAGAGAGGAATTTCCTGGATTTGGGATTTATTTTATTGATGTTGTTATTGAATTGATTTGTTCCCAATAGTAGTATCGAATACCCTTTAGATTATATCATGCTCGATTTTCGGAGGCCCTCTAAGTGACACGGATGGAGATTCGTTTGGAGCATTGATTTGTGGGTATGTTAGACTACTATTGAGAAGAACTAAAAGCTCGAGTTCACTTGATCATTTCAAGTTCATCTTAATTCAGAAGTTGAAGGAATTATTTATCAATTTAAATAATAGAGATTTCACCTTAATCGATGGAAACGATCATATGATCTTAATGCTGGATGATATCTAATCGAAGGAAAAAATCGTAGGATCTAAAGGAGAAAAGTCATCAACCATTTTTGTAGGGTTTTGCAATGACCTAGCAGGAGGCAAGAAATACGTAATCTTGAATATGGGTATGATATTGAAAAAAGCCCAAATCTTATAAAGAGTGTTCTAAATACTAGTAGGCGATTAGATCCATGTAGTTGAAGAAGTGGGGACCTCAGTGGTGAATTATGGAGAAATCCAGTGCATTATTAGGCATCTTTGACAAATCCGGATCAATCGGGATTAAGAAAATGATAGTTACAATCAGAAATTAAGTATTTCTAATAAGTTCCTGTCAGTGTTGTTTTAAATGAAGTGAGTTGATCAGTTATTTTATTTGTTTAAATTCATTTATTTTAATTGATGTGTGTGTGAAGCTCTGCAGCTATAAACTGTGGAGTTATCTTGTCTTTCAGGAGTTCTCAGTTTTCGAACCATTCTGATGAGGTGCAAATAGTGTGGATCTTAGTAGTTAGATGATTGGATTTTAAAACCACTTGTCAATCTCTGAGAATGATATCTGAGCATCAGTTTACTCTGCCTTTGTTTGTGCACTTGTAGTGTCTTAAACTAAACTCATTTTATAATTTCCAGAACATAAGGCCATTTTCTAATTTTCAAACAACTAGCTCAAATTTTGTTCCCATTGCAGGGGAATTGTAAGGCTCCAGTAGAGGTGTTAAAATTAAGTGGTTTAGTCTATACATTAACAGACAAACAATTACTATATGGCAAGTTAATTATATGGCAAGTTAATTATATGGCAAGTTACTTATATGGCAAGTTAGATTATTGTATATGGAAATTGTATATTTTTCTTTCTTAGGTTTGTATAACTTAGCCTATATAAGGCCTCATCTTGTACATATAATATATAGTTTATAATATCACGGGCTTCGAGTCTTTGTTCATGGTATCAAAGCGGGTTCTCTACAGATTTTTTCCAGTGATCTCCCGCGGTCACAGGCATTCTGACGGCCGGTATAAACTTTATTTTTCAGAGCCCAGGCGCTCCACCGTTTGCTCCTTATTTCCTACCTTCGCTAGCCTAAAGCTGAAGTTACAAGCCGACTAAATTGAATCTTGTCAAGGCGATCCACGGAGTGTGCGGCGGATCATGGGAAAAAGCTCTCGAGAGGCGTAAATGCGTAGCTGGTCGCCGTTGTCCAGCGTTAGATCCAGCAGTGTGTGTTACTTCACGTGCCATCAGCTTGTGGGAGGCTTCACGTCGTGCCGCGATACATTTTCGAGTCAACCAGTTGGCAGACCAGGCGCTCATGTTAGCGGTTGACCCGCCACATCAGCCGTTGATGCCCACGTGGCCGTTGATCAGCGCCCGTCAGTGGATTGTCGCGCCCACGTCAACTCGTTAACCATTGTGCAGAAAATTTGGCGAGGTTGCATTGACTTGTTTCGTGTCACGGTTCTCCCATTTTGCTACGTTTTTCGATTCGGAATTTAGATATGTCAGGTGATGAGATTTCTCATCCGATTCACGTTATTTTTTATGGAGATAATTTTGCCTAGTGATCACAAGCCATGTGAAGTTATCTCAAGGGCCGCAAGCTATGGCTTTTTGTCTCTAGTGACCATCTTATTCCAGAAAAGAGGGTGAAAGAAGCGATATTTTAGAGCTGGATCTGTCGGTCATACGACTCTCATGCACTTCGTTGTTCCCATCAGGTAACTACTCTTCCTTCTTACCTTCATAACTTTCATTACTTTTCTGCTCTTGCCTCTCTCCAGGAACCTCAAAATTTTCGTAAGGCTTCCTCTAACCCTTTATGGCAGCAAGCTATGAAAGAAGAGTTGGATGCACTGCATAAGAGTAGAACATGGGATCTGGTTTATCTCCCCTTTGGAAAAACTGCTATTGGTTGTAAATGGGTTTATAAGATCAAGACTCAATCGGATGGCACTATTGATCGCTACAAGGCTCGCCTTGTTGCCAAGGGTTTTACTCAAGAGTATGGGATTGATTATGATGAGACTTTTGCTCATGTGGCTCGACTTTCTTCTGTCAGGACTCTTATTGTCATTTCTACGGCTCGCAAATGGCCACTCTTTCAAATGGATGTCAAAAATGTTTTTCTCAATGGTGAACTCTCAGAGGAAGTCTATATGAAGCTTCCTCCTGGTTACTCTCACCCTCCGGGGTTCCCCCACAGAGTATGTCGACGATGGCAGGCACTTTATGGTATGAAACAAGCTCCTCAAGCATGGTTTGCAAAGTTCAGTTCTACTATCTCTCAGCATGGTTTTTCAGGCAGTTCTTTTAATACAATTCTTTTACTGAAACAGTCTGATCATGGTATTACTATTCTCCTTTGTATGTCGATGATATGATTATTACAGGTGATGATATGCAAGGTATTCAGGATCTAAAGCACTTTCTTGATCGTCAATTTGAAATGAAAGATCTCGGTCCTCTTAATTACTTTCTTAGACTAGAAGTTTCTTCTTATGCAGATGGTTATTATCTTACTTAGGCCAAATATACTTCCAATCTAATTTCTTGAGTTAGTATCACTGATAGCAAAATAGTCGACACACCTATTGAGTATAATTGTCGCTTCAATTCTCATGATGGCGAACCACTATCTAATGTTACTCTCTACAGACAGCTTGTTAGGAGTCTAATCTATCTCACTATCACTTGCCCTGATATTTCCTATGCAGTTCATGTAGTCAGTCATTTTATGGTTGCCCCTAGATCTCCTCATTATGCTGTTGTTATCAGGATTCTTCGATATCGAAAGGCACCATATTTGATGGTCTTCGTTTCTTCCCATTTTCATTAACTCTTCAAACATATTCAAATGCGGATTAGGCCCGAGTGATCCGGCGATCGTCGTTTACTACGGGATATTGTTTTCTTCTAGGTGATTATCTTTATCTGCTTGGAAGCGAGAAACAAGCGGTCGTTGCTCGTTGATTCAGGCACTAAAGCGGGAATATAGGGCGCTAGTAGGTACTACAGCCGAGACTTGTTGGTTACTTTGATTACTACGGGATCTTGGCGTGTTTGGTGTTCCCACGCAGCTAAAACTGTTGTGATGTCCAGTCTTTATTTAAATTGCTCCTTAATGATGTCTTTTACATTTAATGCTAAGCATGTGAATTGATTATCATTCATTCGTCGTCATGCAGCCGAGGGTATCTTCCGCGAAGCTTAGGTTTGTTTTAAATACCCGGGATCGGTTAGTTAATATCTTCTGGAAATCTCTTCCTCTAAAACTTTTCGAGCTTTTAAGCTTATTCATGTGGTTTTCTCTTAAACCACCATAAATTTGAGGGGATGTTAGATTACTATATGGCAAGTTAAATATATGGCAAGTTAGATTATTGTATATGGAAATTATATATTTTTCTTTTTAAGGTTTGTATAGCCTAGCCTATATAAGGTCTCATCTTGTACATGTAATATACAATTTATAATATACAAAGACTCAAGTCTTTCTTCATGTATATATATCAAAGTGAAATTCACTATTTATGAATTCTTGGTTATGCAAAAAGTGTGATTCTATTTTACACATCTTTTATGAATTCGTACGATGTTGCTGCTGAATGGTGTTATGAAATGGGGCATAATTAGTTGAGCATTTATGGATGCTGTTAGTTGACACTACAGTCTACAGTACAGTTGATAATCATAATTTCCTAAGAATCGATCATATGTTATAAGACGATCCATATAAACCTAAATTATATTTAATTAGGTTACTTAACTTTATTGTATAACATGATATTATTATTCTCCTAATGTACTAACATAATAACATTCCTTATTTTCACATATACGAAGTCGATCTCATTTCTAATAATCATTAAAGATGATGTTGAGTTAATTTATATTTGAATCAATAATAAGGCGCAACGACAAAAGGAGTTAGATACATTAATGATAAAAGGCAATGGTGAAACAATCAAATATCAATTGGTAAGTGGGTAGAAATAGAATTCAACCAACCAACCCAACCTCCAACTTCGATTAGGAGTGTAAACGAGTCGATGTTGAGCTCGGATAAATCAAGTTCAGTATTATAATATCTTACTTAAGCTAATTGTGAGCTTAATCAAGTTTTACTATTTTATTAATCGAGTTGAGTATAATTATTTATTAATTTTTTAATTGATTGACTTTTATCGAATAGAGTTTAAGTAACCCAATATTTTTTGAGTTATTTTGAATATTAGGAAAAAATGTTCGATTGAGTTCAAACTTTTTAATCGAATCAAACTCAAACTTAGCTCTATAGAAACTCGACTCAATTATACCCCTAGACCCCTCATTCGAATAATAAAAATGATTTTATCTATTTTGTTTACGAATAATATGAACTTATAATTTAAGTTTACATTAAAAAAACTAGTTAATTTCTTATCAATCATTTATATTTTAATTTTGTTTAAAAAATTCAAAGCATTCAAGCAAAGAAAAAATTAAAATATGTTGGCACTTACGGATGTTATATTGTTATCTTGTCCCCTAAAATATAAAAAATTAAAGTATAAAATAAATAAATAAATAAAAAATGGCCCTCTACCACCAAGTATGATGTTACCATTCCCTTAAATTCAGCATTTCAGCCCAACCGTTTTGTAGGCTGCCCCTCACCAAAAAAATTGGCCCACATCTCAATTCCAACTACTATATAAAAAGTTCCAAATAAAATTCCTTATCTACCCTCTACAAACCACAAAAATTACAACAAACAGATAGAGAATCCAATACATCGAGTTGTATCCTTATGAAGGCCAGAGGGAATGATAGAAATTGAGGTGAAGTACAGGAAAAAGAGTGACAAGATACAGAGATGAATGGAAAAAAGAAGGGAGGTTGACTCTGACTGAGAAGAAATTTCAGCAGAATCAACGGCCAGGGGCATTCCATCACTGTTGAGAGTGCATGAGAGAGGATCAGAGCCGTCGGTGCTCATCATGATGGCCCTTAAGACGGCGGTCACTGTGTGGATGTAGGCAGTTCGGTTCTTGGCGAGGAGCCACGTCAGACCCATAAGCTCGCAGTCCCTGTTGTGCATCTTACGTGATCTCCCCTCCATTTGGCTTGAATTTCCGGTTTTGTCCTTATTAAGCTGCAAAATGATATTGTAATTACGTCACTTTAAAAGGGTATTTATATTAGATAAGAAGAAAATGCAGTCAAAGAATGCATGATGGAGAAATTAAAAGGAGAAAAAAATGAAAAGCGGGAAGGCAAGGCAACTTTCCCAATTACCAAACAGACAAACCCTAATTGATGTTTCTTCTCCGGCGATGTGGAAATCGATCCGAGAAGAGAAGATAAGCTTACCAGGAAGAGGGTGTTCAAGCATTTGGAACAGCCTCCGAGGCCGGGAAATCCGTTGATGCTCCGGCAATCTCTTTCTAATTTCTTCACATTTTCGTCTCCGACGAGCTTGCCTTTCGGCGACACGGAGAACGCCTCCGGGCAGCTGAGAGGGTGAAGCCTAATGCCGCAGAAGCAGTAGACGACGTCGCGTATCTCGTTTGGCTTTACCAATTCCACGCCTCTGCTTTTCAGAGATTTTTCCAACCCATCCACACACGTCTCCGAATCGTCGGGCAAAAGCGGCAGGTCGTACGACGTCGTTTCGGGAGCCAACCCTCTCTTCGCCCTCCCCAGCGCAGTCCCGGAGTAGGCAGAGTACAGCCAAGCCGCCAGGACCGGACAGCACCGGCTCCGCCGCAGCTCCCCGGACGCCGATTTCCCCGCGCTGCAAGCGGTCTTTATCCCGTGGAATAGCTCGTCGGGTAGGTCGAGCGGGCAGCCGGCGACGTCGGACTGCTCAGGAAACGCCGGGATAGTCGCCGGCGGAGTCGGTTTTGGGTGGAAGGAATGGATCTCGACAGGGTCCGGCTCCGGCAGCGCCTGAAAGACCGGCAGTAGTGAGCAAAAGAAGAAGAGTAGAAGAGCTTCAGACATTGCTGGGGTGGGGGGTGGGGAGAGGATAGTTGTGTGGTGAAATGGCGGAATGTGGGGGATTATCAGATATGGGTCTGGTTATGCTTTATTGTGGGGATAGGGACAGGGGAGAGGGTATAGCCTCAGTAATAAAGGCAGTGGTGGTGGGTAATGGGGTATTGTGTATTGGCCATTGGGGTTGGAGCAACGGAAAAAGGAAAGGCCAAAAAAGGGTCTAGTGGGGTTGAGTAAATTTGTCTGGTTGTTACCCATATGCTCTTCACTCATTTAGATCTAAGTTTGGTAGTACCTCTAAAGTATTTGGGATTAGTAGAAGAATCATGATCAAATCATTTATGGCTCAAGTTTAGTCCACCCATGTCTACATGTGAACAATATTACTACATTTATGTATTTTTACATATTACATTTCTTTTATAACATTAGCTGCCACGACTAATTTCATAAGATCATGAAACTAATAGCTTTTATTGGAGTCGAATTAATAGAGGACAGACCAATTGAACTATCCTTTTTAGATTTTTCTACGTATTACATTTATATCCTCTTAGGTTACTAATTCACTAATAGTAATAATAAATCGAAAATGAGGTAACCAACCATACTCCCAAAGATTTTATACCATATTCATAGCTTCAAGCCAAAAGACAAGTTAAAGTGGGGAAAGGGACAATTTATTTATAGAGATAAAAAGTTGTCCTATGAAAAAGAGGTATATGTCTTTCTTGATAAAGAGAAACCCACCAAAGAAAAAAAATATATCTAACATTATTTTAGATATAATATCCCAACTAACATCATTAAAATTGAGAGTAGTTTTGTTGACCATATACTTATATTAAGCTTTAATCTTAAAAAGTATAGCATGATTTAACATGAGGTTATACACTATAGTTATCTCTTTGCAATTTAAATATTGAAAATTTATTAAATATTGTTTATTTGTCTTTTCACATACAAATGTAGGATTACATCTTTTATGTCATAAAAACTGTTACCAGAGGTAGATTCACCCTAAATCAAGAGGACAAATGTCTTCCCTTTGTAGCTAAGGTGATTCAAATTTAGTTACTATACTTTACTTTCATTGAAATTTATAAATATTAAACTATAAGTGATTTAAACTCAATCACTACACTTTGCCCCCATTGATATTTATAAATATTAAACTATTGAACCAAAGTATCTTATGTTACTGGTTTACTCATATTGAATATTACAATAAACATTTGGAATTTCTAAAGAAAAATAACCATAATTTCTTGAGGTATTTACCTATTTGGGAACTGACGAGGAAAAACTACATAACAGAACTACGAGAATATTAAAGCAGGCAACATGTCATATTTAATATTACTTAGCATCTATAAGAAAATTTGACCAACAACAATAATATAAAATACTAAGAACTTTTTACGTTAGACAATCAAGAGTTATATTTGCTTTTTTATAAATGTAATGGTACTCATAAATACATAGATCTTGAGATAACTTCCAAGTATACTACATTAACATAATAATAAAACTATGGATATTGATTCTGTTATTATAATAGTTTTATATCTAAAAATTAATAATTTTCAAAAAAGGAAAAATATTAGAGGAGACAGAGATGTGACGCCACTAGGTTGAACACATAGCCATCGCCAGCTAATTCTAGATATGATAAGGTCCCTTTAATGAGCAAATACATTGTTCTTGCTTGGAATCCATACTCACGGGGGGCTTTTAAGAGTAAAAAATAAAAAAAAATTCTTCAAATAGAAAATGTTTAGAAATATTTCTAAATTTAGTGTGATTTTTATCACATGAATCTAAAAATATCTTTTTAGGAAACATCTTTTAAAGTGTCTCGTGAAAAGACACTTTTTACATTGAAAATGCACTTTCTTTAATTTTAAAATTTTTGAATGTATGTTGAAATGTCTCTTGAAGATATATTTTTATAATTTTGAAATTTTTAAATTTACATTGAAAATGTTTTTTAAAGAGACACCTTCATAATTTTGAAAGTGTCACTTTAATAAACATTTTCTAAATTATTCAAATGTTATATTGAAAGTGTTTTTTGAAGAAGCAGGCCGTAATTTAAAAAAAAACGAAACTGCAAATTTTGAAAAAGCAGAAAAGTCGATTAACTACAATGTTATCTTGAAAATATTTTTTGAAGAAACATTTTTCTAAACGTTCAAAGTTAAAGTATCTCTTAAAGAGACACCTTCTAAATAGGTTTTGTCTCAACTTTTTTTACTATCAAAACCCATTTTTTAAAAACTTTATCTTATCCGGAGAAAACTACAATATACTTGGCTTAGTTTTCAACCCACACTTTTTCGAGATTTTGTTTAAGTTTTTTTATTATTTTTCAGGAACATCCCATTCACGGGTACATTTCCCTTCATTTTCATGGGTCTTCCCTTTTGCCACCTTTGTCGTCATCTTCAGGTAATTATTTTTTTTAACCACTTAATCCCAAAGTGAAATTCTATACATTCTTTTTATTTATTTAGTTTTATGATATTTATGAAATTGAGACTTTGTTTTATCATCTCAATGTGTACTAAATTCAATGAGTTAGACCAAAACAAGAGAAAAGAGGAGTGAGGGGAGGATTTCAAAGATGTATTTATAAAAACTAAGCAGTATTTTGTATTGTGGGTATTAATAAGAGAGAAAAATCTAGAGAATCTCATATATCTATGAAATTCTAGAGTTCAGATTCAATGGATTTGTTTAATTACTACAAGAAATGAATCATGAATTGGAATTGGAACCTGTGACTTACACAGTTTTTGTCTCTTTGTAGTTTAAAGATCCTAATTTTTATAATATATTTTTTAGCCCATATTTCAAAATTATTTTCACTTATGATGGTATGTATAGAGTATTGAATGCAACTCATGAAAAATCTGTGATTTGGGATATTAAATTTGAGTCACAACCAGGCTTTTATGACCAAAGTTGACTGTATCTTTAGGGAGATCTGAAACCACTAAAAGTCTTATTTTATTTTTAGTGGTACAGGGTGACTTTAAGCTTTTAAAGGGCATTGCTCAAAACATATGATACCATTGCTCTTCGTAAAGTGACAAAAAGACTTTTTGACAGACATTGGGACTGAATCTTTTGATTCCTTTGTTGCCTTTTTTTTTTTTTTGCTCATCCTATTTTCCATTTTTATTTTTCATTAGTCTGCATCTCTCATTGCCCCATACTAATATGGTTGTTTTGTGGTCAAATTATTTTGTAGGGAATAGGGAATTGAATTAGCCTCAAAAAAAAATCTTCATCATTGAATTTATCCTCCAACCATCTTAACCTAATATTAGTCATTCGTTCAAATCTCTTGAGATACGTGGAAATTAGTACACCCACTATTATAAAACAAATATTGAATTTGTCCTCCATATACCTCGTCTCATAACATAACATTTTGGGGGTTTTTTTTCAATTAAGAGAAGGAATAGGAGCATCAATCATCATTATGGCCTATTGGATAAGAAAAATAAAGAAAGAAAGGGTACTTTAGGGTTAAGTGGGGGTGTGGGGGGGGGAGAGGAAAAGCAGAGAACGACTCGTACTTTAAAGCAAAGAGGAAGACACGCCTTACAGTCTTAAAGCTGTTGTCAAAACACTTAAAAAGGGCTTTGCCTTCCAAAGAATATGAGGTGTGGGAAAGAAAGGCCTTCTGGGGGTTTTCTTTCTCTTTCTCTTTCTCTGTAAATGAAAATAAATGCATGTGAGTGAGTTGACAGTTGAGACTTGAGAGGGGTGAATTGGTGGAATTATGGAAGTGAATAATTATGCACTTGTATAAATGAATGACAGCTTCACTTCTTTTGTGGCCCCCTCTTCCCATCAACCTCACGGGAATTGTCTCAATTATGCATCAATCTCTCTCTCTCTCTCTCTCTCTCTCTCTCTCTCTCTCTTTCTCTCTATTCATTGCAAAGAGTAGTAAAGCTGGCATTTGTGATTAACTATAATTTGTTTGAAAAATGTGAATGAATTGAAATTATTAATCCGTTCAGAATTCTAGGATTAGGAGTTTATTACTTCGTTCAAAATTTGAAGAGTCTGGAGAAGCCAAAGCATTTGGTATTCTAGGAATTCACTAGCAAAGTTTATCTTCCAAAAAGTCTATCTGTAGGTTGTTATGAAGTTAAAGAGAATCCAAAGTTTTCTTCCATCTCTTATTTTCGGTTGGTGATAGAGAAAACAATTTTCAGTTTGTTTAACATTCTTGTCTGAGTGCTGAACACTTTTATTATGGAAAATGAATGTTTGCAAATCTTGAAGCATCGATTGAGAAGGCGAATATGTTTTAGGAGATTCTAAATGTCCTAAAACTCGGTTATTTCTCCTTGGTTCTTTTACTATTTTTATAATTAAATATTTTTTAATTTGTCAAAGTAACTGCAATGTGTTATTCATCAAATCATTTTATTATGAAGAACAAATGCATGTAAGTCTCAAAGCATTGATTAAGAAGACGAATATGTTTTCAGAGATTCTGAATATTATATTTTTCCGGTCTGTACTATTTTATCTCTTGTATTTTTGGGACTAACAATATTTATGCAAGGTGAAAGGTTCGAGACTACATAATTAATTATTTGTTGATCAGGATCATGAGTCACTTTAATTTGGGTCGTGATTTTATATATTAAATTTTAATCTATGTATTTTAAAAAAAAATTACGATTCAAAATGCAACTAGTTCAATAATTAAACTACTAAATGCCTAAAAACTTAAATTTTATTACATAGAAATGGGAGAGAATAAATCTCACAACTTAGGAATCATAACTCATTATGCCTCACTTTTCTCACCTATACTGATGACCCTAAAATCATTTCATATTAATCACACCAATTGCAAAATCCATTTAAGATATTTCAAACAATCATAATAACCTTTTTTTTTATTGTTGCTATGTCAAAATATTTCTACTTCAATTTTCATTTTAAAAAACATTAAATAAGCCAAAATTTCAAAATATAGTAATTTTATTATTTGGAAATAACGGTGAAAAAAACATAAAAAATATAAAATATATGTTTCACCATGGTTTCAAAGGATTCTTTAGTTTAATCTGATATCTTAAATCATGACAATAAACAACATATACTATTAACATAAACATTGTCAATATAGTATCTACATACTACAATTGATTATGGTAGTTTATATATAATTAAAAATATTATTGTTAACCCATTTAATTAGGAACGGCGGGAAGAGTAACCAGAAAACCGGTCTTCCATGCTACACCATGTTATATTGAATCCGTACCCCTTTGGGGACCTCACCATCAAAATTTCTTCTTGTTCCAAACAACTTTACTATATATGTATATCTAAAAGAAAGACAATCTGGTCTCCTAAGTAATCAATATACTACCAAAAAGGAATGATTAAAATAAGGATTGGGCATAATTTCATTATAATATAAAATAAGATAACATTAAAAAAAATAAAAAATAGAAGCTAGGTACTGAGAATATGGCCAACAATGGGATTCGTTTTAAACATTTTTAAAACTAATTAATAAACTAAAACTAAATGGATGCCAATTACTTAAGTTCCCTAAAGTCAACAACACAAATCAAGGCTTCCGGGTTCCCCCATAGGCCATCCACTCACTCAAATTTAGTAATTAAAACCTATAGATAATAGAAAACAAAGAATAATAACCCTTTTCTTTTTTGTAATTAATTAGTAATTATTACACTTTTAAGACCTATTTTTTTCTTTAATGATTGATAGTATTTGGGTGATAATGAAAAGTCAGAATAAACCCCACTTTCATCAATCTCGACGGTTGAAACCACCTTGAGATCATTAAAAGCATAACTTTAATTTTTCAGTGATCAGAAGATAAAAAGCATTATTGTGAAAAGAGAAGCAGTGGGGAGAGCGTTACAGTATTAATTTATGGCAGGAATTGCTCTACAGTTCCTTTCAGAAATCCGATTGTGTGTGGTTTAGATTCTACTAATCATTTTCACTGTTTTGATGATCAATTCAAATCAGTTCAAGGACTTATGTTTGTGGATGAGAGTAAATATGATTAATGATTTAAGCGCACTTGAAATATATTCATTATTATTCATAATTCTTTACTTTTTTTTGTTGCCACGTTCCAATTTTTTTGTTTATAATGTAAATGTCCATATACTTAAGGCTCCAAGCGATACGTCGTTACCGTAGATTTGAATAGATATAAAAAGAAGATTTGAGTTTTAATAGGACAGTTTATTATTTTAAAATTAAAGTGTAAAATTTTTTTTTTACAATATTAAAAAAATGTTTAGAATATTATTTGAAGGTGTTTGAGTTATTAAATATATCTCTGACTGGAAAATAATTCAAAATTAATTTTAATATATCTGTAAATTAACTAATAATTTCGACCTTTTTAACTATGAAGTGCAATGAAAGTGAGATCAGTTGTACATTTTGAAAAGTGTATTCCAAAGATGCTTTTAGTTTTTTTCATAAAAGTATAATTATAATTTTATATTTAAATTTTTAATTGGATAAATATACTTTTGAGGAAAATCATGAGGTGTCTTTGCTTTCTGTAATTAGTTGCTTACCACGTTTTGGATTTTTTTCTTTGGGCCTGGAATTGTAGTTTCCATAATTGGCCCAAATTCAGTCCCATGAAACTTCAAAAAGTATATTAAAGGCTCCAAAACCCAGGCCCGGGCTTCAAACTTGGCCCAATTAAAGTTCAAGAATTCATTATGTTGAAAAATGATCATTGTTAGCGCCTCTTTAGCACTGTGTTCTACAAAGGTTAATAAATAATAATATAAGATTAAAGGTTTCATTCTTCCAAAGACATCCCAAATTAATAAACTTAAATATTAACGTCCCAATCTTATAGCTCTTGAGGTGTGGCTCAAGTAGTAAAAGGGGTATGGGTGTATGGGATGTGACAGGCTCGATTTAATAATGAAATATGTTGTAGCATATGACTCATATTCGAGGGAAACATAAGCAATGATGAAGTCAGGATTCAAGTTCGGTAGAGGCAAGATTAAGGAAAACAAGTTTTATAAATTTTTAAACTTGAGCTGACTATTAGCTTAATATTTAGATGTTTTGATGGGAATGGAGTATAAGCGTTTGAGTTAAAATTCGCAGAATACAAAAGGAAATTGTTTCAAATTGAGCATGGCCGAACTTATGTATAGAGAAAAATGAGCAAATGTCTAAGCCGAGCGAGAGGTTATGGTATAGGTATAGGGGTATTTTTGTAATTTATCATATGCATGGTTTTTATAAATATCATCTTATATAACTCTATTTGGTGATAGAAATTGGGTGTGTTTATTCTCTTCTCAATTTTCTCTCTAATTTTATCACTATTGCTACACCAATGACGATAGAATACTAGAACTATGTAAGTAATGCAACAAAGTGAATGCATATTAAAAAAAAACCTTATAATACATAATGAAGTTCATCACCTAACTGAAACATCATAAAAATGGACAGAATTTAATTCCAACACTTCTCTACTAAACTGCCTAATTAAGCTAGTGATTAATATGTTAATCTGAAAAGGAAGCACACAATTAACACGAGGAAGATCAGCAGGAGGAGGCAGCAAGCACTGAGACGGATTGGCGCCATTTTTGGTTCACCAGCGCCATCGCTAAACCCCATGAGTGTGTTCTTCAAGATGACAATGTATGAACCATACTCCAGGTTTGTCCATAGCCAGACCGGATCGCAGCCCAACCGCCGGCCGGAACCCCCACCGTGTTCCTCTCTGGTGGGTCAACAAGGTTGTACTTCTTTGGATCCTTATTAACGTCAAAGTTTCCGATCCCCCTCCCGACGATGAAAAAATTGTGGCCATGGAAATGGATGGGATGGTTATCCACGCTCAGAAAACTCGTTCCCTGCAAAACGATTTCCATGCTGATTCCGTACGGAACCACCAGAAGCTTGGTGCCGAACTGGGTGTTCATGTTCGACGTCACCGGATCAACGCCGGTGAAGTCGAAGGAGGCCGTCGGTTTTTCCGGGAAGTCGGAGGAGAAGACGCGGGTTGTTATATTCTTGTAGTGAGATTCCAGTATGGATTGGAGAGGACGAGTGAAGGACTGGTTGTTCATGGAAGCAAAGAATCTTTTTCCATGGTAGCCCTTGCAGATTTGATTCGCCGGACAATCTTGGAGATTCAGGCTGACGATGGTCACCACGCGCTTATCAATCGTCTTGGGAACGTTACATGGGTACTGAGCAGAAGCCAGGCTCCGGAGCTTGCCGGAAAATTCAGTTGCAAAAGCTGAATCTCTTATGTGAGGAAGATTCTGAACTGATGACAGACTGGACAGTCTGTTTAGGGTTTCGAGTTTCAGGTTTTGGACAGGTTTGTAGCCTAAGAAGGCCATTGTGGTTGAGTTATCGAACGGAAATATGGATGTGACGTAAGTGGTTGCGGCCATGGCGAAGACGGCGGATGAGCCGGGAACTTGATCGGCGGTGAGCAGAACGGTGGTGGTTTGTCCCGGAGCGATCATAATGGCGGTGGTTGTGAAGGGTTTTGTGTATAATCCGTCGATCTCTACGACGGTTAATGTGTGATTGGCAATGGCGAAGAAAAGCTCGGCGGTGAGTGCAGTGTTGATGATTCGAAGCAAATAAGTTTTTCCAGGAACCACATTTTGGATGAAAGTATCTGTTGACAAACGTATATGATATTGAGAAATGGTTGTTTGGTAGTAGAGAAAACACGAGAAAATGTATGTTGGAGAGTTAAGAATTCACCTTTATCAGAGCAGGGATAGAGGGGTCCTGGCATGCCATTGATGGTGTAAGCTTGTGAGTTCTCGGGTCCATCTCCGGTCATCATCATCTCTCTTTCAACTTCGTCTGCATCTTTATTCCACCATTCACCTTTACGCAAAAGCACGTACATAAATTAAAATGTCACATGGAAGGAGACAGATGATTCCTTGTCAACTTACTTCACTTAAAAGTATAAGTGTGTTCATAGGAAAAAAAAAAACAGTTATGAGCACCTTTGGAACAGTGTTTATAAAGAGTTGGGTGTAGTACAGTGTTTATAAATAGTGACCCAAAATCTATACAATCAAAAAGTTTTCATAGGGAGGACATTATAGATATTTTGAGATCTATAGTGGTAGTAAGTAATGGATTGAGCATATAGGATATGCTCAAATTAGGTATTCATGTAAGTATGTTTTTGAAAATTGTTCTCGAGGAGGACGGGTGTATTTAGTTCATGATTTTTAAAATTGTTATTGAGAGTATATTTTGAAAACACAAAAAACATTGTTTTGATGTTTTTTAAAAATTATTTTTGTTTTATAAATTTAGCGTTTTAAGGTTTTTCGTGTTTTTGGCTTGATAAAAATAATGGGAGCTAGGCATTGTTTTTTTGTTTTTTAAGTAAGCAGTTTTTAAAAAGCATCAGTAAAAAACGGTGTTCTTTGAAAACTTTTCCAATCGTGCCCTAATTGTCCACCAAATTCGAAAACCAGATGACCAAAGACAAAATATAAGGTGAATACACAAATTAAACATAAGTTAACTAGGCACACGAAAATTAAGGTAATACTAATACCTAGTATAATGGGGACATCATCTTGGAAGGGAGGTTTGAATGGATAAGGCAAGCGGGGATAGATGATGAAAGCGCCATGTACGGACATCCTTTGCCAGGAGTAATGAGCATGCCACAGGAGTGTTCCCCTGTGATCCTCCACACTGAACTTGTATGTGTACGACTGCCCATATAGTGGGAGCATTGTGTAATATAAGCAGGACCATCTCTTAACCTGTCCTCATTTGCCTTATTCCATGCCTATTTCAAACCCCCCCAACGGTACAAATTACTGGTCAGTTCATCAATCAAACAGTCTAAAGTGGTTCAATCATACAACCCCACCAAATATTTCCTGTAATTTCACCCATTTGCTATATATGATTTGACCATATATCAGGAAGAGAAAAATGGATGGTCCCCATGAATGAATATATGATAGATGTATATATGGATGGTCACCATTTCACCCTTCCTGTCCTTTTTTTGCCCTTTGTTTCTCAGTACTTCTCATTTGCTGTACATGATTTGACCATATAACAGGAAGAGCAAAATGGATGGTCCCCATGAATGAATATATGATAAATGTAAGTCAAGAAACATAAAGGCAAATTTTGGGTAGTGAATTGAACGACAGGAGAATGCACATGGGTATCTGATAACTTAATGCTTTTTCAATCATACAAAATTCCAAACTTCATAATGAGGAAAATTCTATGGCATCTATATGGTATTATATCCAACCGTCTATATAATTAAAAAAGAATTATGTATATACATATACACACTTGACCTCATCATTCCATTGGATGTTACATGAGCCAACTAGATGTGTAAATATAATAGTTAAGTGATGATTAACTACAGATTGTTGGCCATGACTCTATTTGTTTCTTTCACTTTTTCATTTAGGAGGGGATGTACAAATTCATTTATTTATATGTATAAGGGGGGGATCTGCAACAACCTACAGCAATGGTTATTTTATCAGGTTATGTTTGGCTTTTGAAATATTTTAAGAAAATATGAGGAAAACAAAATAAAGAGGAAAATTATAATGAAAAAAAAAATGATTTAAATTATTTTTACTTATACCTTCAAATTTAATGAATTTATTTTAATTCATCAATATTAAAATTAAATAATATAAAAATATATAAATTTTTAACTAATTTTAAATACATGTGATTTTCTTAAAAAAATTATAGAAAAATCAAACATAGGAAATTTATTTTTCTTTACTTTTTTCTTCATAATTCAATACTTCTTGAAAACAAAATGTAGCCTTAAGGCATGTTGGTTCCTATTTTTGAAAAATATTTTTTAGAACAACTTTTGAAAAACACAAAATAACATTATTTTAGTATTATTGAATTTAGTATTTTTTATGTTTTTAGTATTTTTTCAGAACAAAAAAAAAAATCAAATGTGTCCTCCTTATTTTCCAAAACAAAAAACAATTTTCAAAAAATGTCTCTTAGAAAAACAAGCCATTATAAGAATGTTAACCTTTGAAAAAAAAAAGGAGAGAGATCAGGAGACACTAGAGGCATGACTAATCAAAGATTTTAACTGATCAGATCATGTGTCATTACATAAAGAGTTAACACAAATTCCAAGAAATAATAATATGATATATGGCAGTATTGAACATAAAATGATTGGTTCTTATATGCATGAAGGAATTTTTTGTCATGCAAATTAACAAACATGACTAGAATTTGTGTATGCTGCTTTATTATCCTAAATTAATTGCTGGGAAATATTAAGAGGACTCACCAATGAATGGTGGTGTTGGTGGCAATAAGGTTAGTAACCTTAATTTCAACATTGTCACCTTCATGAACAGCAATGGTTGGCCCCGGATACTTCCCATTTACTGTAAGAAGTTGCTTTGTATGGCACAGTCGGGTTACCTTCTTCCATCGAACCTTAAAAAAAAAAAAAAGAGAGAGAGAGAGAGAGAGAGAGAGAAAAGAAGAAGAAGCTTCTCATACTCATCCAAGCAACTGTATGGGGGTGTTAAGTAATTATGTACACAGAGGCTGAGCTCAAACAAACACATTGAATTGAAACCGACGAGTCGCCGGCAAAGAGGATGACGGAAAAACCAGAGCAAGAAACAATATCAGCACCACCATCAGCAGCCTGGAATACTGGTGGCGGCAGCCCTCCATCATGACCACCTCAGCCTTAAAACTGCACTGCCAATGACCTCAATATTCTACTGAGCCACCCTGCATGAATACTTGTATTTATATATATACACAATTTTGTCCCTTCACAGATATTACTCTATTCTTCACTATTAATATTATGATCAACGGTACATATTTTTTGTGGTGGTGGATGGGTAGGTAATGAACAGACAAGGAACAGGATAAATGAGCTTTTATATATTCATATTCTGAGGACAGTTTATTTGAAAGCTAGGCTGCCATGGCTGATACTCTTATATATTAAGGTCAGTAAAAGAACTTGGAAGGTAAAAGGGAGCCATGCATCATGATCCCTGAAGCAGTGAACCTTTGGCTCTCGAACCCTGGAAAGGAAAAAAAACCCAAGTAAAATGGTGAAAATGATTTCATTGTGAAAAAATAGAAAAGAAAATCAAATATAAAATTTAACATTTTTGTAAATTCCTTAATCCTTTTGTAATTAAAAAAACAAATAAAATGATTTTAAATAAACATGTAGAACTAATTTATTATGTTTAAACCTATTTTTATTTTCCGCTTAATTTATTTCCTTTCATTTTTCTTTTTAAAATTTCTCTTTATTTTCTTTTCTTAGTAATTTTCGGTTCCAAATAGGCTTTTCGTGGTTGTTTCTGTTAGCAGCTTTTAATTCTGATGTAATGTATTTAAGGTCTGAATCTAAGACCCACTTCCCTTTACGTAATCTACATTTTGAAACATTAATTGTTCATATGTATTCGATTGTTAAAAAATCAGTCTTTTGGGATCTTTCAATCTTCTCATGCTACTAAAGTGGGTTGGTCTGGATTATTTTCTTTCTCATTCTACTAAGTGGGTTGGTCTGGATTATTATCTTGGCTTTAAGTAGCCTAAATAAATTAACAATTTTTTTTGCTGCTTCCTGAAAATTAGGCACCATTGACTCGCTTGGCTGTTCCTTGTGGACCTGTGGTGGGGGTCTAGGATGTGAATATGTTATTGTTTCTAGTTGTAACATTATTTTGTTTCAAATTTTAATTTCTTTCACTGAATGGTGGCTGGTGGACTAGGGTCTTAGAAGGGCAAATTAATTAAGGTTTGCATGCATGTTATTTTGTATTTATTTCACGTGGGCTAGCTGTTATTAAAATTTTAAAAATGAAAGCTTTGTTGATTCTCTTTGGTTAGGGTTGTAGCTTAAATAAATCGCCCATTATTGTTAAATAAATAAATTAGATTAGCACCACCTAGCTAATAATCCATAACTTGGATTAATTAATCATAAAAGGTAAAAAAAAATTGAGTTGTATTTGATAAATTATTTTTATTTTCTATTTCAAATTCATGTTATTTATTTCAATCCATTAATATAAAAATTAAAAAAAAAAATTGATGTCTATTCAACATATTACGTCATAATATTATTTTCTATCCCTCATAAATTTATCCCCACTAAACTCGAATCCTGAACCCTTCCAATTTAGGAAAAAAATTTGTATTTGAGGAACAAATTTGATGTCAGCCTAAGCTCTTAACCACTTGAGCTATGTTTTATTGATAAAAATAAATCCTTTTAAAATATTAAAGTTTCTAATTAATTGTAATTATATTTTTTTCTTAAATTTTTCTTAAGACAATCAAAATATAAGAAAAACCATGGAATAAAAAACAACCTTAATATTTAACATAAGCCAACTATAATAAATTTGAAAGCAAATATAAAGTTTTCTAAAGTTTAAATGTTTTTTTGTTTTTCTCAAAAATTTCCTTTTATTTTTATTTTTTCATTTGTTCCTTAACCAATATAAGATAGTACATGTTGAATTATTTTCGTTGCTCGAAGCTATTCATGATTTCAACAAAATCTTCATCCTAAAAAAATTTTCTTAAATTTTATTTTTATTTCAAAATTTGTCAAATATGAATTCATTTTTCCAAAAAAAGACAAAAGAAATTGTTTTCTATTTTAAAAAACAACAAGAATATATATATATATATATATATATATATATATATATATATATATATATTCTTGCACCTACCTTCTCAGTTCTCATCTCTGGTCTTGCTCTATCCAATGCATGGCTCATGGGAACATCAAGAAACCCATCTGTCAGCATGTTCTTGCACAAAATAATATGCGAAGAGGACAACGCAAATTATGTATAGGAAATAGCCGATATCCATAGTCCCCACCCTAGCTGACTTAACTTGGACCTATATGAGAAAATCAAAATCAATATGAAACTGAATCATAATGCAACATTAAAAATAAATAAATAGAGAGAGCAGGTATGTTGGCTCTCTAAAGTCTAAGCGGTGACCTCAAAAAACTGTCATAAGGTGGTATATTGTATTATGCCCATCAACAATCGTCCATCACGAGGAAACTAAGGGCCATGTTCCATTAAGTAGATACTAAAAAGTGGCATGAATTATGCCTAGATTCACAACGCCTAGTATCCATCGTTTACAGTTAAACTAATCTCATTCGTTCCCTTACCTTTCGTCTCTCATAATCATTATCAATGTCGATCTAACAGTGTTTTTGCCGTTAGTGTTTTCTTTAAGGGATCTGTGGTGATGAAAGATATTGACCCAATCGTGTAACCTATTATCGTTACTCTCATTTTCAGTGTAAACCTGTTCTATTAACATATATACACACTATATAAGTTTTTGTTGGGTTTGAAATTGCTTATATCTTCGTCTCAATGGTTCTACAAAAAAGTAGTTATTTCGGATATCCAGCCTAATTAAGATTTGATGAAATAGAAATGAAGTCTCTAATAAGATCAAGAAGTGGTTCGGACTAAGACTATCATGTGTTGTAGGATGTACGGACATGAGATGTCAAGCTAAAATAGACGTCGTGAGACACGTGAGTTCTTGAACTGTGACCAAGGAACTTGGTGAGAAAGTAACCAATGGGTCTGTGATATATTTGGCAAGTGGATAACGATTACATCTCAGAAGATTCGAACGTCGAAGTTGTCAAACTAATAAAATTAGAAACTTTCTAGGATTCTATTATGATGAGGATTCTTGATCAATGGGTTTCCTATTTCCGCTGTGACAACTTACAAGAAAGAACATAAAATAGAAGGTAGGGTTGGGGTCATATTAGGATAATGATCCAACTGTATGTAGACTTTCAAGACTGATTAGCAAAGTTATAAATTCAGGGGTTTGGAAGTTCTCAACACGGATTTTAGGAGTAAAGCTTGAGGAAGAACAAGCGAAGTGCGGACGTGATGAGAAAGTGCGGAGTGCAAATACTCGGTTAAGATATTGCACCTTAAAAGTCTTTCATCTTGTGTGAAAGATGATGTTCATAATTTTCTTCATCTTATATTGATGTATTGTGGATTATGGGTGTCCGATGCTGTAGAGAGGGGAATTGAGGGAGTTCATCTTGAATTTCACTATGAATAATTAGGTTTCAAAAATGATCATGGGTAGAGAGAGAGTCTCAAACCACATAAAACTAATTGTAAACCTTGAATTAGCTCAATGGAAATCCTTACATTTGGACACGATCCCGTGGACGTAGGTAAGTTGTCAAACCACATAAAAAATTGTGTATGATTTTACTTTATTACAAATATATAATACAACTTCTCTACATACTGTCAAGTCTAACAAGAGGAGTTTGAACACTTTGCAATACGATTCGAGCGAAGATAATAGTCAAACATCAAGGGCGTGACTTGAAAGCATACTTATATATGTCAGTTTATAAGTAATTCTAATCTTATTTTCTTTCACAATTTCATAATAAAGTCAAATTCAAATTGGTACACAACCGATCAAGGTGGATCCTCAAGCGTGGATGGCAAATACTGCTAAAATTCTACACTTGAGTTAGTTTTGGCCTTTAGAAAAAAAATAGGACAATTCAATAAGGAAAGATGACGCATACTTTTTTTTTGTAAAGGAAAATTAATATTATTGATTCAAACTTATAATAGATAGATAGATCGATACAAATAGCTCAAATCATATGGGATGAAAACATTATACAGGTTAATAGCGTAATAAATTGGTATAAAGCTTCCTGAATTTGATAATATAGTGATTAGAATATATTTGACTTAGGTTCTTGATATGTGACAAGCTATAAATTGATATCTTCTATGCTTGCCCAAAAATACCCTAGAATTTTTTTTTATATAATTTTATTATATATTCCGGGTATAAATTGAGTCAACTTAGGTATTTTTCGGGAATTTTTAAATAAATATTGATTAAATTATTATATGATTAAAAGTCAAATGCAAATATTAAATGCTAAATTGATAAATTAATTGAACCAGAAAATAAACCTAAGTGAAAAAGGGCAAAATTTGGAAATTGTGAAATAAGGACCTAAGGGTCATAAGTTAGAAAAAAGAAATGTCTAAGTGTGATTAATGAGAATTTAAATGCAAATAGAGACAAATAGTGGGCAAGCTAGCAATTAGGAGAACTTAAACCTAAAATGGATTTTTAAGAAGGCCAAACAAGGCCTTATGTGACATGGGATATTTAAGACCAAAGTGGTCTTGGAAGCTCATTACAGGAGCAAAGCGGTTTGAGAAAGTAAGGGAGGCTAGGGCTTGCAAAGTGAGGAGGTTGTGATTCTTGCTCCATTAAGCAAAGAGTTTAAGGGATAAAGTTGAAGAAAGCTTGGCATTGAAGATTGAAAGGGATTTAAGGTAGAAAAAATGACCTAACCCCTTTCTACTTGTGTTTGGGTTAAATAAAACCTCAAATGTGGTATAAAAGTGTTCTTGGATGGTTTTAGTTTAGTTTGAGATTGTTTTGCATTGTTTAGATTGTTTTATATTGGTTTGGATGAGTATTTGTAAAAAAGGAAAATGTTACTTTTCCAAAAATCTTTGTCAAAATTTTGTCAAAACCCTTATTCTTGTTTTAGCTATAAATTAAGTTATAATCATCCAAATAAAGTGATTCCAATTGGTACAGAAACATAAGAGATAGGTCTACAAATATATAGAAGGGACCAAGAGCAAATTATAGCTCTAAGGCTCCCAAATATGGGCTTCAAGGTGAAATACGGTAACTCCGCGGGTTATGCTGTTTTGGATATTGTTATAGTGTTTGGCCATAAGTTGAGTTTCACTCATACAAATTAGTGATTAAAATTCTGGGTAAAATAGACTTCCTAGGGAATAATTTACTTGAAGGGAAATGTGTGCAGATTATAACCCCAAAAGTGCCCAAGAATTTGTCAAAGTGGAGTTATGTGTAAAAAGCCAGGTCGGGTTACGCACGCAAATTAGAGTAGTCTGGATGTAAAATGCAATAAGTTGAGTTTTGGTCATCCAAATTGGATGATTCTAGTTGGAGAAGAAACCTTAGAACCATAGCTTCAAATGAGTAGAGGGAACCATTACCAATTTATGGAGTTAAGACCCCTGAAATTGGGAATAACAGTAGGTCACCGAGTGAGTTGGGCATACTAACTAGTTTGGCATTAAAATGCCGTAACTTGAGTTTGGTTGATCCAAATGAGATGATTCTAATTCCTACTAAAAATAGACTCATAGAGCTAAAAAATTTTCTTGAAGGAAGCATGAGCAAATTATGGCTCATGTGTCTAGCTCAGATTCCGGTGATCTGAAATCAATCACTGATTTTGATTGTTCGATCTCCATTCACTCGATTTGAACTATTTATTCTAAACGACAAGAAAAAGCATATTGAATTGTTTTAATTGATTCAAGAAATTGATCAGAAATGTTTGCAAATAAAAATTGCACGAGTATTGAAAATGAACCGTTTATACAAATGCACATATTGTACTGTATGTTGCTATAAAAGATTTGAACGCCTTAATCGAATGTTAACCGTTTAATTCATATGAAGGATAGATTAGTATACCAATATGGGTCAAAAATAGCGCACTGGCGAACGAACGATTGATGTGTACCGACATCATCAACACAAATGGACCGGGACGTAGCGCTCACTAATCGATTTTAATAACCGGGCCAAGAGCCCTGGACCGTGATCATGGTTATAAAACTATTTTTATACCTACCAGAACCCAACTGATCAGTGCTGATTCCGAGCACTCGCGGTATCAAAACATAGGTTAAATTTGTTGCGTAACCGAATTGAATTGATTTGAGATGGCAATTGAAACTGAAAAGCATGATTGCGAATTGAAATGAAAAGAGTAATAGAAATGCATGATTTGGATTATCAATGAATTATTGCATATGGAAGTGTATATTTGGATTTGATCAATGAACCATAAATGATTGTATATGAAATAAGTATATGTATTGTATTGACATTGATCATCCAAAAAGATCTGAAAGTTTGTTTAGCAAAACTGCATGATTTGATTTAAACTGAAACCGAGAATGGAATTGTATAGAACCACTAAGCGTGAAAATGCTTAGCATGTAGTTTTATCTATGCTCGGGCACCGATTGAACAGGAGCGAAAAGCAAGATCTAAGAGCGTCGAGTCATAAAGAAAGAATTATGAAAGATAGTTCCACATGATTCACCCCATATCTCTTTTAAACATTGATATTTTGTAAAAACAATTTCAACTCTAAATATCTATTTGTAAATCATTTGAAAAGGCTTGATATGTCTTTATAGTAATTGTACTTTTGCATGAATGAAATGAAATGGGCTTACCCCTTTAAAAACGCTTCCGCATATTTGAAAATGATTTTATGCAAACTGAAGTGTAACGCTACGACGTGTTTTTGATAAATGATTTTGATAAGGTGATTGAGTGACATTAGAGCAACCCGGACTTGGTTCGACCTCGCCAAATCAATGAGTTTATGCGAGTGCTACACTACTAATCAAATTCATTATGTCTGTCTGAATCACCCTCAATAAGACGTTGAACAACATCACGTCATAACAAGACGACAACAAACCAAACAATGATAAGATGGCGATAGCACAAAAAACAATATAAAACCTAAATCTTCGTGGAAGAACCACTTTATTAAGCAAGAAAATTAAAAAAAAAAAATGTAGAGATGTGATTTTAGGATAAAAATGGCAAAAAAATCACCACTTTTTACTTGAGGAAAATGGGTTAGAAAAGAACAAGATTGAGATAAGGAAGAAATGGCAGCTAGGGTTTTAACTTACAATTGATTACGAGCATTTAACTAACTTTTATAATAATAAATATTTATAATATTTTCCTTGAATAGTAATGTTTTCAACAGTAACTGGGCGGATTGGGTTCGATTAAGAGCCAACTCAAACCAAATCCAAACATAAAATACATGAACCTGAATATAACATAACCCATCATCGAACCTAATGAGGTCAACCCAAACTAAAATTATGAAACTCGAGTTGAGCACAGGTTGATTTTATGTTAGTCGAGTTAATCAGGTTGATCAAGTTAAGTCTAATTGGACCGAGTTGAATAAAAAATTATTGAATTACAAAACCATTTGATAGTTATATATGAATTACAAAATGATTAATTTTAATAAAATACAACAAATTAAATACATTAGCTTTAAGTAGCGCAATAATTCCATGTAATCTAATGAGAGCAATGAAGTAAATGAAATTATACTTTCATTGACCAAAGTTTAAATAGTTACAAAATGATCATAGATTGCCGACCCATTTGCAAAGTAAACATGGAGCCTCCTAAAAATTTCTTTTTCTTCAAAGCATGTTAACATCTCTAGTTTTATATAGAGTCATTGTATAGATTTATATATATATATATATATATATATATATATATATATGTCTGGTCGGGTCAAGTTCTCAACCATTGGCCTAAGCTCAACCTAAGAATTTATATTGGCTTGACAAACCGAATCCAAACACAACCCTCGAATTACAAAAAAATGTCAAACCCACCTAAATATAAAGTTTGACCAAGTTAGATAGGTCACAGATAGCACAACAAACATAAAGAAAGTATTCTCTTTCTAAGAATAAAACCATATAAATTCATTAACTTCGATTCCCTTTTCCTTCACTTCCTTCCAGTTATATATCAAAAGAAACAACTAATGAAGCTAATGGTGTCCGAGTTCGTAGGAGACCATTCACCCATCACCCATGAATTGCAACGCGTTAATAACCCGCCTCTAAACAAAGTAAACCAAGAAATACAATAAAAAGGAAATGATGTCAAGTAGGATAAATGGGCTTGGCTTCTGAACATGGACATCAGTCCATATAGCGTGAGTTGGGCTCTGGTCCGGCTGTGATCTTCTCGGGGCTTATCATTGCCCACCCCATGAAGAGGATGGTCCTCACGCATCGACGAGGAAACCGGTGGCATCCGTGGGACTCCTGTGTGGCTTCTTCCCGTGGGGTGATAAGCCTAATGCACCAAGCTTTCTTCCATGAAGGCGTCGCCACGCTTAATCCATCGTGTATCAAGTATCTGCTGAGGTTCAAGGGTTATGACGCCATTATCTGCAAGTGGAGGTAAGCTATGAGTTACAAATGGGTGCCACTATGGTTTAAGCAAAGAGACATGGAACACCTGGTGAATTCGAAATGTGAGGGTGGCAATTGCGCGGTATGCCATACCGCCCATTTTCTCCAAATAGAGTTAGGTCCATAGTAGCGGTTAGATAATTTTGATGGTTCTTGAAGAATCGGTTGGTCGACTAAGATGGATGGAGCTTTACTGTGACTTTGATCACCAACTCGAACCTGGATATCTCTTCTGAGTCGGCGTGGTTGCTTCATCTTGCTCATGGAAATCTCTAAATTTGTCTTGAGTTGGTGGAGCAGCCACACAGTATGCGTGAGCGCGATCCACTTCATGAACTCGGGAAAGGCCCTCCTGATAGCCGATAAGTGGTGGAAGGCGCCATAAGAGCTCGTAAGGTGTCATGTCGTCGAGGCGGGTAGGTGGTATTGTACCAATACTCTGCCCAAGCGAGACAGTCCTCCATTTGCGCGGCCATTGGTGAACGGGCGCCAAATATTGTTCAACACAACGGTTAACAACTTTATTATCGTCTGTTTGCGGGATGGTGTTTTAACCTGAGCATGAGTTTGAGTCGGAGAGTTTGAAGAATTCGCTGCACTCACGGATGAAGATTGGGTCACGATCACTGATGATGGAGCTGCTATATCTCCATGGAGTTTGACAACCTCCCCAAGTGTTCTCGCAACAACTTTGGCCGTAAATGGCGGAGTTGGCAACAGCCGCATAAACTTATCGAGCCTATCGACGACCACCGTGACCAGGTTCTTTGCCATGAGAAGGGGTTCTTCAATGAAGTCTGGAAGATGAGTGTCCCTCCAACTTAAAGGTGAATTGGTGGCAGGCCTGAATAATCCCGCTGGTGCCTTGGTCTCTGGTTTAATGCGTTGACATACCTCACATTTCTGGACATACTCTTAAACAGCTTTATGCATCTTTGGCCAATAAAATTATTGCTGCAATCTTCTATAAGTTCGAAGGATCCCCGAGTGCCCTCCAACTTTAGAATCGTGAACTTCATACAACAATTTAGCCCTTAAGGAGTGATCAGCAGGCACCACAACCTTCCCTTTGTAAAGCAGCAAACCATCACGCCAAGTCAAGTTGCCATGAGGAGGATCACCAAATTTTCTTTTTTCCAAAAAGTCGCACATGTGAATTCGATTTAGAAGCCTCAAGGATCTCAACTCCCAAATATCCACGTCTCAAAATGAAGAGCAACAATAATGGGTTTTCTTGCCGCCTGTGAGCATCTGCCGTAGAGCACACTGACCCATTTAAGATGTATTTCTAATCGTGACCTCGTAATTTGGCCACGACATTACCCGAGTTGAAACACGCCGATCTAAGAAAATTTCGAGGCTTCGCTGGACGCTTTGATGTAGAATTTGCGCTGCAACACATGGCTCCCACAATCGTATTGTTTCCACGATGGCTAGCATTTCTTTATAGATTGAATGTCGTTTAGTGATTCCCAAGGCTCACCGCAGTAATCGGGTCTATGGTGTTGAGTTAGAACAACGCCAATCTGCTCCTTCATGCATCCGCTTCGATGGTGAAAGGTTCGTAAAGTTTGGCATGGCGGTGGGGGTGGATGTCATGGCTTGTTTCAAAGCTAAGAAAGCCATTCCGCTTCTTCATTCCATTGAAACTTCTCGAGGAGGTTAGTTAATGGCCGAGCTATTAATCCATACCCTTGAACAAACTCTGCTGTAGTAGCCTGGTGAGGCCTAAGAACTACCAGGTTCTGCAGAATGTCGTGAGGGTCTTCGCCAAGCAACCATTGCTTCAATTTTCTTTCATCAACTCTGACACCACGATGTGTAATTATGTGGCCCAAATACTCTAGCTCTTGCTTCATTTAACGCATTTGCTCATCTCGACGAATCAGGTTGCCAAGGATGGCTAATAAGTCGGGATGATGCTCCAAGTGTCATCCACGCCTGAATCAGAATTAAAATGTCATCAAAAACACCAAGATGAACTTCCTAAATACGGCCAGTAACCCAGTTCATTATT
The DNA here is from genome assembly GCA_016808115.1 of Tetrastigma voinierianum. NCBI lineage: Eukaryota > Viridiplantae > Streptophyta > Magnoliopsida > Vitales > Vitaceae > Tetrastigma > Tetrastigma voinierianum. The sequence goes on along the minus strand of JAEQBH010003145.1, from coordinate 481,630 downwards.
GCTTGAAGGTAGATGGTGCGCCAGATAGTCTAAAATGGCATAACTGGGTACTCATAGTGGCCATTGTGAGCGCGGAGCGCTTAGGAATATCAAGGTGCGAACCAGATTTGGTGGTATCCTGCCTTGAGATCCAGCTTAGTAAAAAATGCAGCTCCGTGTAACTCATCAAGCATATCATCTACTGTTGGAATTGGGAAACGATCCTTTACTTATAGCAGCGCGCATCGCTCGGGTAGTCCTGTGGCAGAATCGCCATGTGCCATCTTTTTCTTCACTAGCGTGATCGAGAAGAAAAGCGGGTCGGGTGCTTGGCCTAATCAACCCCGTATCAGAGTGCGCTGTCTTGAACCCGATTTTCAATCTCGCTTGAAATATGCTGCACTTCATATGGCCTCAAATTACAGCTTCGGCCCGCTTTGAGTGGTATTATGTGATCAATTTCACAGGTCGGTAGCCGGTAGGCTAAAGAAAGATACTTGAATATTCTCCAAAGAATGCTCAGATATCCGTGAAAGTTCCTCATTGTTCCATTGGTCTCCTTCGAAATAAAATATAAAGCAAACACAACGTGTCGTTGTCGAAAAGTCCTTAGTGAAGCCCCCGCAATGTGTCTTCGATCGGGTGGAATTTCAACTCTGAGTTTTTAGTCGTTGTCTCCGGGATGAATTTCCATGGTTCGCTTTTTTCCAATCACAAACCATCAACCCAACGCTCTAACCATCGAATGCCTAAGACCAATCAAACCATTTAATGGCACGTAGTAAAGAAGTCGAGGCGGAATCATTAATTGCAAGTTAACCATGAGCTTCTCATATCCCTTTACAAGATAATCTTTCCCATTGGTAACTCGTGGACGCGAACTGTGTCAGGTCAATGCGGCAAACGAAGCGCTTCTGGCTTACTCGATCACCGATGAAATTATGAGTGGATTCAATTATCGATTAAGGCAAATCCACCTCATACGCCCAATAATTGCCTTAATTCGCATTATTCTGCATACCCATCCAGCTTAGTGCATGTAGAGTGATCTCTGCCCTTCCCGTCGCTATCTCTCAATCTTTATATTTCCTTTGTCGTGTTTACCCCTCCCATTTCCTCTGGTGTTTCATCTTCCTGTATACAAATTTCTGTGAGCATCAACCTGTGGTGTCGGCACTTCGTGTCCAGGGGTGAACCTTTCACGCAAATAAAACATAATCCTCGAGCTCTACGCTTCTCGCATCTCATCCCATGACAAAATTTTGATTGCCACCAGAACCTCGAGGGGATTGTGTTACTTATGTGAACAAACCTGTAGCGCACTGGCCGCGACCGCTCTCGCCTCGCGTCGACCGTCCTCATTTTCGCAAGCCAATTGCCTCTTCACGATCGAGGTCAACATTCTATTCCATCGCCCACCTCCTCGGTTTCAAGCCTCCCATGAACGCACTCCACGGTATTTTCAGTCCATCCACGAACTCGACCTCAAGCCGCTCAAATTCTATTGATACCTCGCAATGTTCCCGCCGTCTTCACTGATAGCGCTTCAAAAAGTCTTCAGACCGTGGGTCCAAATCGTTTTATCATCTTCGCGTCACTAGATACTTCGCCCTTCAAATAATGCTTTCAAACCATCGCCACCATTGATTCGCCTCATTTTCGAGGTGGAACGGGCGCGCACCTTTTGACTGGCGGCCATCTCTGAACCTCAAGAACCGGTCCACACCGACAGCCATTCCGTCGGTCATCTCCAGTAAAATCTTCGGGAATTCCAACTTTGCACCCGGGACTTAAATGGCCTGGATGTTTCACAAGATCTCGTTGGTCCCAGGATCCTTCATGCTAATAATTATTATGGCTAGGTGATCCTCTGCTTGAGAGGAATGCTTCAGATAGTTTTGCAATAGTTTCTTCTAGTCATTGATTCGTCTGATTCCCACCCATTCGGCCGCATTCCTCTTCGAACTCCTCCAAGCCTCCTGCACTCTTCTCATCTGCCTCTTTGTTTGTCGTCATGAACCCAAGCCTGATACACAATGATAGGTCCTGAATCAAGACAAGCACAACAAATGTAAAGAAAGGGTTCTTTGCAGAATAAACCACAAATTCATTAACTTCGATCTCCCTTTTTCCTTCTCTTCCTTCCAAAGTTATATAATCGTGAAACAACTGAATGGTTAATGGTGTCCGAGTCTGTAGGAGACTCATTCACCCACTACCCATGAATTGCAATCGTGCTAATAACCCATTCTAAAACAAAAGTAAACCAAAGAAATACAATAAAAGGAAATGGATCGGGGCAGGGAGGTGTCTGACCATTTCTAAACATGGACATCACCCATATAGCGTGAGTTAGCCTCGGTCAATAGTGATCTTCCGCTTATCACAAGTTAGGTTAAGTTACCTAAACCATCGGTCTGCCTCAACCTAATAATTTATATTGGGTTGATAAAACTGAACCCAAACACAATCGGAATATAAAAGAATGGCCCAAACCCATCCAAAATCAGTGTTCAGTTTCTGGGTTCAAGCAGTTAACCCACCCAAGTCAGAAGTCTTATTGTGCATAATACAATACCGTGTAATAATAATGGGTGTTAAAGGCCTAACAAACCTAGATATCAGCTCCTGAAGACGAATTATTTCTACTTAAATATATCCAAACCATACTTAAATCATTTTTATGAGCAATGTTTAAATCGAATCGAAGAAGGAAGATTAAATAGTGATGGCTATGCGCGGGAACAACCGCTTCAGACAGTTACATAGTAGATTTTACGCTCCCTCCAAACAACCACCACTGTAAATCGGAAACAACCCAAAACGACTTCGTCCCCCGCCGCTGACTCCGACATTGTGAAATGGAACATTTCCATCTCCACCCATATGCGAAACGGACAATGCGACTCCGCCCTCCGCCTCTTCAACTCCATGCCTCGCCGGAGTTCGGTTTCTTGGAACGCCATGATCTCCGGTTACTTGTCGAATAACAAGTTTTTTCTCGCTCGCCAGATGTTTGAGAAAATGCCCACAAGAGATTTGGTTTCATGGAATGTGATGATCAGTGGGTGTGTCCGGTATCGGAAGGATGCGCGTTTATTGTTTGATCAGATGCCTGAAAGGGATGTTGTTTCGTGGAATGCGATGTTATCGGGTTATGCACAGAACGGGTATGTGAAAGAAGCTGAGGATATTTTTGATGAGATGCCATGTAAGAATTCTATATCTTGGAACGGAATGCTTGCAGCGTATGTGCAGAATATGGATAGAGGATGCGCGGAGGATATTTGAGTTGGAAAGTGGACTGGGAGTTGGTTTGAACTGTATGATGGGTGGATATGAAGAGGAAAAGGTTGGTTGATGCCAGGGAGATTTTTAATAGAATGCCTGAGAGGGATGAAGTTTCATGGAATACTATGATTACGGGATATGCCCAGAATGGGGAATTGTTGGAAGCTCAGAGATTGTTCAAGGAGTCTCCAGTTCAGGACGTCTTTACTTGGACAGCTATGGTGCTCGTGGGTATGTGCAGAATGGGATGTTGGATGAAGCCAGAAGAGTTTTTTGATGAAATGCCCGGAGAAGAATTTGTTTCGTGGAATGCTATTATCGCAGGTTATGCACAAAATAAGAGAATGGACTCATATGAGCTAGTTTGAGGCTATGCCTTGTCAGAATGTTTCTTCTTGGAATACAATGATTACCGGCTATGCACAGAGTGGTGATATTGCCCAAGCTAGGGATGTTTTTGACAGGATGCCTCAGCGTGATTCCATCTCCTGGGCTGCTATTATTGCAGGGTATGCTCAAAGTGGCTATGGTGAAGAGGCTTTGCGTCTATTCGTGGAGATGAAGAGAGATGGTGAAAGATTGAATAGGTCTACATATACATGCACTTTGAGCACATGTGCTGAGATTGCTGCTTTGGAGTTGGGGAAGCAAGTGCATGGGCAGGTTATAAAGGCAGGATTAGAAAGCGGGTGTTATGTGGGGAATGCACTTCTTGTAATGTATTGTAAGTGTGGAAGCATTGAAGAGAAGACGCTGTGTTCGAGGGAATTAAGAAAAGGAAGTTAGCTTTGGAATACTATGATTGAAGTGGTTATGCAAGACATGGATTTGGCAATGAGGCTCTGAAGCTTTTTGAGTCAATGAAAAAAACCGGTATCCGACCAGATGATGTCACTATGGTAATCATTTCAGTTACAGTAACTTGAACTCGATAAGTCTAGTTTTATTAACCACATCAAGCTTCAATACATTTGATCAAATTGGTGTTTTGGAACTCCACTTGGATGGCTACATTTCACTGCACTGCAGCTATGTTATACAACTTTACATATTTATTAGAATCCAAATACAGTAGTTGACGGCTTAGGGGTGAAGTATTGGTTATTGCTTTATAGTTCATTTATTAGTTGAACCATATGTTGAGCCTGCATATCATTTCTCTGTTGAACGATTTTTAATTTATATTTTATTTGTGTAACATTTCAGGTTGGTGTTTTATCTGCATGTAGCCATACTGGCTTAGTAGACAAAGGCACAGAATATTTTGATTCAATGACTCGGGATTATGGTATAACAGCAAACTCAAAACACTATACTTGCATGATTGATCTTTTGGGAAGAGCAGGACGCTTGGATGATGCCCAAAATCTAATGAAGAACATGTTTCGGAACCCGAAGTGCTACAAGCTTTACCCGGTGCTAGCAGATTCATGGCAATACAGAGTTGGGTGAAAAGGCGGCTGGAGATGATTTTTGAGATGGAACCAGATAATACAGGAATGTATGTTCTTCTTTCAAACTTAGCGCTTCTGGTAGGTGGGGTGATGTTGGTAAGATGAGGTTAAGAATGAGATAGAGGTGTGGAAGAAAGTGTCTATTATAGTTGGGTTGAAGTGCAAAACAAGATTCACATTTACAGTTGGAGATTCTATCTCACTCCAGAGAGGGATAGGATATACTTTTGGAAGAGTGCCATCCAAGATGAAGAAGGAGGGTTATGGTTTCTTTCTACAGTTGGTTTCACATGACGTAGAAGAGGAAGAGAAGGAGCATATGCTCAAGTATCATATGAAAAACTTGCTGTTGCATTTGGACTTGAATCATAGCTCTGAAGGATCAGTTCGTAATAAAGAATTTGCTGGTATGTGAAGATTACACAATGCAATCAAACTCATATCCAAGATTGTAGGGAGATTGATAATCTTAAGGGATTCTCATCGCTTTCATCACTTCAATGGGGGTCAGTGTTCTTGTGGGGACTATTGGTGAGATCAGAACAATCAACGAGGAGAAAAAGCAAATGGCTGCTTCTGAAAATTTACTGACCAAATCTTTGAGTCTTTTGGGTGAACATATTCTTTTCTTACTTTCTATTTAGTTGGTGTTTTGATTAACTCATACGCTAAGAACAAAACAACCGCCGTTTCCTTCCAATTAGTTGATTACGTTGTGTGGAAAAGAAACCCATTTCTACAAAGACTTCTAGCCAGGTGTGGAACTACAGTCAACTCCTGCAAAAGCTCAAGATGGTTAATCTGTACCTACTTGCTGATAATTTAAGAAATTAAGAAAATAGTGCTGCCATTATTGTTGAAAGCTCTGGTTTATTATCATGATCATTTTCTGAAGATGTTAGAAATTTAGAATGCGTGACAGAAATTTGAAGAATGAATTCACTGTGAAAGGAAAAGGTGCACTAGATTCAGCCAAAAACATGGAGGTGAGGAGACTACATCTCTCTTGAATTTATATAATTAACCTATACCAAAAGAGCTTTTTGTTGACTCTACCTTCTTGATTTTTGCTTCAAATCTCTGAGATACCTAATTTTCCTGTCTATTAAAGGCTTCCTGTGCTGTTAAACAAAAGCTTTATAAGTGAGAAGACTAAATACCAGAATTCTTGAGAAAAACCAGTTTCTGTTATGCATTTCTGAACATCGAATTTGCATGTCTGCAGGAAAGACAGGCACAGACCTGGAATGCGAAAACATTTACCGAACAAGAGGTCTCAAACAACATCAACCAAAGATCATGATAGAATGGCAGTAACCTGATGCTGAATTTACATCCAAATTAGACCGGGAAGACCCTGCCTTGTACATCAGTTTCGGCTTCCAGTTGTCATCTCTTAGGTGGAGCAGACCTTATCGCGCATTCTGAATCGGTTACATCCAAATGCCAGATGGTGTAGATGGAGAAGACTCTCACCATATTTTGCTGCCTAGAGCAGAAAACCTGATCAACCTTGCTGAGTTGATCTGCTAGTGTGTGCAAAACAGTTTGAAATAAGTGATGGGTTATGTGGAAAGGGATATAATTTGTTGAAGAATGTTTGTGTATTTCAACTTTTTGTAAGTTAATTGGTTCTATCTATTTATACTAACTCTCTAGATTTCCTTTTTCTCTAGGAATGCAGTTGTGCTTTGTGGTATAATTTTATCGTCTTTGTGGCTCTTGAATGGGATTTAAATTTCCAGACGTGCTGGGCGACTTAAAGATTTTTTTACGCAGACACGGGGGTTTGCTCAAGACACGTCATGGTCCGACAAAAAAAACATTTCCTTGGTCCATTCCATATCAACTTTTGTTGTGAAGCATTATGTCAGCATGTTTTCTGATCCTTTCTGTGTTGCATTTTGAACTAAAACCTCTTTACTTTAGAAATCCTGGTCATAAAGGAATAGGAATAGGCCTCTAGGATCTCTTTTCATTTCCATTTATAGATTAAATTTGGTATTCTTGTCCAATCACATTTGTAACACCCTCATCAAAAAAAAATTATTTCTTTGTTTAGTAACTATTTCAGTTCGGTACGTAGAGCTCCAATTTCAACCCATTAGAAAGCCAGACGTTCTACCCATTATGCTTTGCTCAAATGATAAAAGTTTCAAACAAACAAAAGCATAAAAATGAGGATTTCAAGTTCAAGTTTTAATTAAAAAAAATGTTTTTACTTCAGAATTCATAAAGTGTATTAACAAAAACTACGCTCTTTTAAAAATAATTTTTTTAATAAATATCTACAAAATAATGCATATTTTAAAGTATTGATTGAAATGATGTCGCATGCTAAAAATTATTTATTTTAACTCTTATCCACTACAATATGGAATAACAGAAAAACAAAATTACTTTTATGGTTTCATTTGCACAAAACTCGAATGGGATAAATACGAGTTCAATACAATTTAAAACTCGTTTTTTAAAAATACAAGTTTAATGTAAATTCAAAACTTTTCTAAATTTGGACTAAACTCATCTTTCAATAGATGAGTTCTAAATTTGCATTGAACTCGTTTTTCAACAAATAAGTTCTATATTTACAATGAAATCGTTTTTTCAACAAGCAATTTCTTATTTTGTACTAAACTCATCTTTTCAACAAACAAATTCTGAATTTACAAAAAAATCGTCTTTCCAAGTTCTATATTTACACTGATGTCCTAAATTACACTAAACTTATCTTTTGGATGTATCTAATTTAAATTATAATAAACTGCCCATCATAAAGACATCTGCATGCATTCCATGTCATCACAAACTAAGATAATTGAATCAATACTTTTGAAATCATGTTTTTTTTTTAATCAATATTTTTTAAAGTTAATGTAATGCACAACTTTGGCCTTAGAGAGAAGGGGAACTTTACCAGAATGAGGAAGCACAATAGGACTTGATGAAATTCTCGCATAGTAAAGATCAATCATGTCCCCAAGATTTTCTCAACACTGTATCAAATCGGTAATGTATAGCTGCCATATTAAAAAAAATATGGCATTGAGTCAAAACGTTTAAACAATAATTCTGTATTTCTCATTTGGTCCTTAAAAAAAATACATTAATTTCTTCTTCTTCTTCTTCTTCTTCTTCTTCTTCAAACAACTGTTTTCCTCCCCCAGTAGCATTGGACTAATTATCGAGATCTCTGAAACGGTGAAGATACAAATTCGATTCCTCCAAAACATATGCTTCTGTGTCAATTAACAGGGGCAAGTACTCCTTCTGTATAATATAACAACATAAGATAACAATCGAATCCTACTGTTAGTTTCTAGCTGAAAAACAATGTGAAGATCCTTATCATAGGGGCCCCTTGTGAAAGCACTGTTGACCCATATTAAACAAGGGAAAACTGGGCAGAGAGCACAACAATTAAGTCATCTGGTTCTAACTCACTGGGTTTGAAGTTTCGAGATCAGGAATGAAGAGCTGCCATATTGTGGGATAACCCATTGATGATGCCCTCATCATTGTGCTCGACGATTGTTTCCTCCTGATCAGAAAAATATAAACATGTAAAATTACCAGAGAAAAGCATTCCTCAGCATTTACAGAACCAATCTACCATTGGTTGCTCAGATAACAAATGTCATATGTACAAAACCAATTTAACACTGTTCTATTGTTGTGAGAAATTGACTTCATAGGGGAACAGGTGATTTTCTGGGCATGCAACAATTGTATGTTGCATATATATACAGATATTGGTGAATGGCAAAGGAAAATGAACAAACAGCAGGAAAAATGTAAAGCCATATATATACATTACCTCGATATCGTTTTGTTCCTTCACACCTATACACTTAGAAGCGCTAATACTAGCACTCTTCAACAGGCTACGGGCACTGTGGTTTGGCTTGCTGGTTCCATTTTCCACATTTCCTTTCTCCAAACCCTCAGTTTTTGGAGGACTCTCAAGAGTTGTAGCAACAGAGGTAGCAGAACGCTTCTCAAATTCTGCATTTTCGTCTCCAGTCTCAGTAATAGGTGCACAAACCCGCTCTCTGAAAAAGGAAAATACTTAATCTAAATTAAATACCAAATCATGAAGACATCTCAATTAGTAGAACTAGAGTAGTAAATCTGAACATGGTCTACAGTATGGATATTAATGCAAGGCATTGTAACCATATCAGACCAGTATTGAAAAGATATGGGCCCTACACATTTTGTACAAATCCAAGAATTTTTCTAATTCTTTTAAATTACAGATGTGTATAGGCTACATCCTTGATCCATGTGCAGCCCAATGCAAAATTTTACAAGAACAGCTAGTATTTTTTTTCTTTTGGCTTAAAGATATAATAAGAGGGTTTTGTAGGTCAATGGCAGAGTCATTTTGCTTATTTTCAATTCCTAGAGTGTCTTTATTTTGATTAATTGTGGATAAACTTTATTGTGATTAGTAGTTGAGCTCCTTGATTTATGATTTATTTATTATTTAATATGTTTTACTATATTTGCTACATCTGAAATATTTCAGCTCATATGGGCATACTACCAAGAGGTATTTTTTAGGAGTGGGATTCATAGCTCTATTCGCATCCATATCCGATAATTTTTTTAGGATGTCATGACGAGATGTCAATATGAAATTGGATCAGTGTCTGCTTAACTGTGCTTCATAATGTGCATAAATGCCCAACACCTTACCTAGGCAAGGAAGCATGCTGCCTCTGGAGTGGAGTGCTTCTTTCACCTTTACCATAATGCTCTTCAAGATGGGCAAACTGCCGCTTAAACCGATCAACACCACTAGATTGACATATGAAAAAAAATAACACAGGGTTAGCACTTGGGAATATTAAAGAACTTGTCCATATTTATGAATTATATTAAAGAAGCTATCAAATTGATCATAGATTTCTAACAATAATCATGGCGAAGAAATGTTCCATATTCCAAAAAAAAATGTTAATAAATATTAGTAAATAAGATCAATGTTCGGGAATCAATGCAGAAGTATATTAAAGGACCAGAAATTCAGTACAAGAATGAGATAACTTTCATTATATGAGAATGAGAATGACAATGGATTCAGTAGAATGACTGACCTCGGGTACATGAAGCTAGTTTGATCTCCACCACGAAGATACTCCTGAAGCATCTGGGGATGATACTCTAGGATCTGTTTCAATTTAATCATTATAACTCTACCAACAGTTGTGATGCGAAAATGCTATGTCGAAGACAGTTGTGAGTGCATCTGCTCTCGATATATCAACTCTCTAACATCATCTTTCGTTAATTTCCTTCTTTCAAACTCAAACTCTAGTTTTGAGATAGGTTGAGTGGCAGGTTCACGATCTACATTTGCCAAACCATCAAAATATGGATCAGCTAAAGCCTGCAAACATAAACACCAGTGATATTAGGAAGTGCAGTGTTAGAAAACCAACTAGATAATATTTCGTTACAATTTTAATTTGAATTTTGAAGTAGTGAAATATTAGAATTACTAACTATTACCTCTTCAGCAGTTGGACGATCTTTAGGATCAAATGCAAGGAGGCGTTCCAGTAGTTGAAGAGCCAACGGATCAGCATCATGGAATTTTTGTGAGAAGGGAACTGGTGGTTTTTTACGCATGTTACTTAAATATCTTCTTGCCTTCTCATTCCGAATCTGCTATGTCATGAAAGAATAATCATTTATGTGTAGGTGTAAGATAAAATCACAAATGTACTCAATTTTTGGCCATAAAAGCATTGAAACTAATGTTAGAACATGAAGATGTAGCCAAAGAAAGCTAAACAAATTCATAGTGTCCACTAGGAACATACATCAATCTGTTAATTAGTGAGTGGGAAGAAGGAAAAAAAACAGAATTAGAACGAGATAACTAACCCTTGCTATTGATTCAGCAGAAGGAGTGCCAAGCAAATCAGTCATGAGATCCAACTGGTGCACCACATTTTTCCCCGGAAACAGTGCTTTTCCGGTAAGCATTTCTGCAAATATGCATCCTATGCTCCAAATATCAATTGCAGGAGTGTACTGAAAAATGGAGAAGTTTTTAAGAAATTTGAGAAATAGTTTAATAAAACATAACTCCACTTAAATTTCATAAACCAAAGAGGTCATATTCCATCAAAGGAGCTCATGCAAAGAAGAAATAACATTAAAAAAAGTCATACAAGATTGATAAACCAACCTACCATGTAGCTATGTAATGCATAACTCTGTGTGTGCAACTATAATGATATACCCAAAATCCATTTAAAATCAGTGCATGTCTATAGAACGAAAGAATACCAAAGTCCCTGTAAAACTGCCTAGAATGCAACTGATTGGCCAGAAACTGATTATATCTAGCAAACCTGCCCATCCAATGCATTTACAGACGTTCTTCTATGCATTTCTAGATTAGGAAGTATATTGTGTTATTACCATATATGATTTCATTTGGTTAGGGTGAATGTGCAAGCTTGTTAAGCTATCAACTTTCCTAAAATCTTAAAATGGGCCCACAATTAATACCAAGCTAACACCCTCCCATGTGTAACCAAAACAGACTCCTGGGTCAAGCTTCAAACTTCCAATCAATGTGACTGGGAGATCACTAACCCTGTTATGACAATGGACACTCTAAAGCATTGAATAAGCCTGTTGATCAGGCACAACAAATCTTTCATTTGGACTAGCAAACAGAAAGAACATGTTGCATCTGGAGTTTATTAAGAAATAAACAAACCCGTCATATTTTTTCCCGATAGGAAACCTTTTTCCCCGAAAAATCAAACACTTTTGAATTCCCGTAAATACCATTCACCTTCTCTCATTTTTGGACATGCTCCCGTCTACTGCATAGACCAAGAACTACAAAAGTTATTAGCACAAGAACACTTTTCAAGCACAATTTCAAAGGACAGTGATATATTCATTCATGATAATTACTAGAAGGCCAGCCAATGAAGTATCTGAAAAGGACGGTAAATAAACTTAGAATATTTTTATGTCATGATTGAGGAATAAGGAAATTTTTCATTGTTTTCAAGAAGTGATTCTTGTATGCATCTCATGTATATGGGCTGGAAGCATTATTCTTGATTCTTATTTACTATATCTTATTTTATTTAAATAAACATAATTGAAGAACAGATAACCAAAATAAACTATTGAGATATCAAAAAATAAGAAACCATCTTACCTTAAGGAGCCACGAAGTTCAGGAGCACGGTACCATCGGGTTGCAACATAGTCCTTTGAAAATGTAAATAAATATCATTAGTTCAAGTTTCTGACTCTCAAGAATTTTACAGCTAGGATCATAAAATAAAGACTTAAGTAGTTCTTCAATCTGCAGCAGTATGCAGAAATGCAGCAAATGTCAAGAGATTTATGGCAAACCACATACGAATCAAGAAAATAGCTGATGGTGCATCGTTGAATGACACCCGAGCAAGCCCAAAATCGCAAATCTTCAGCTTGCAGTCAGCATTAGCAAGAATGTTTTTTGGCTTTAAATCTCGATGGAATACATTTGCTGCAAGAATCCATAGAATTTTCATTAGTGGGCATTCCAGGACATAAGCAAACTGTGAGGCTATAATATCTCTGAAAAAGAACCAGCTTTCTTATGTGTATATTTTAGACCTCGAAGAAGCTGGTACAAGAAAAATTGATAGTGCTCAGGAGTAAGATCATCATTTGCCTTAATTACTTGATGAAGATCAGATTCCATCAATTCAAAAACAACATAAATATCTCTAAATTCTCTTCGAGAAGGCGGAAGCATGATATGTTTTATTTCTACAATATCCGGATGCCGAAGCAACCGCAAGAGCTTGATTTCTCTTAGAATCCGGGTAGCATCAGAGACATGTTCAAATACATCATTAATCTTCTTAATAGCAACCTTTTCTCCAGTGTGGGTATCAATTGCAGAGCCAACAACACCGTAACACTAAGCGCAACAACTTCCTGGACTTGGTATCTGCTCCCCTCTCCATATTCCGTGAAGAATTCTGTTTCTGGCATGCCCTGAGTACAAAACGAGCGTCCCTTAGCAATCATTATTTATCAATTAATCAAATATAATAATAAAAATGGTTGAATTAGCACATAAAGGAGAAAGAAAACCTAAAAAATTAAAATCAATCAAGTCATTGCTACAGCAAAGAATCACATATTATTCAACAGTCACCATTCTGTGAGATACAAGAAAAGCCATTTGACAGAGACTCCTTTCACTGTTAAGAAAAGGATTGAGGATTCTACAAAATTCACCATATTTCCCTAAAAGCGAAATTGGACAAATTCCCAATTTCACTAATTTCAACTAGGCAAATATTTCAATCAAATAATCTATTAATCTTACAACCAACTCAATACTCCATAGAAGCCCCCTTATCAGCAGATGATTCGCTGGTAGGGTGAAAACAAGGTGTGTGCTTCAATTGAAGCTGACAAACAATTCCTAAGCTTTTGATAATTTAATCATTCATGCATGACCTGCAGATGTTAGGGTCTAAGAGATAAAGATCACATAATAGAACGCAATTGCATGATGATCATACAAGATATGATTGGGGAAAAGGGTAAAAACCCAAATATAACGTACTGGAGTCAATCCTGTTAAAGTTCTTGACTTGAAAACAACCCAATACGGCAATGAATTAAAATTTTTAAAAGGGAAATCGGAGGAAAATGGGTGGTAACGATCTGGGAGAGAATAAAGAAAGACAGCTATTGTGCGGATCCATGGGCCGTCGTTTGGGGACTTTGATGAGCGTCAAAGGAGGGGAAACTTCTTGGTCTTGTGGCTGTTGTTTCTGATTGTTAGGACGGGGTTTTGTGGCTGACGCAGAGGATTGAGCGTGGACTTCGGTTACAAAAACGCAAGAAGCACGGATTGCGGCATTGTTGGACTCACTGTTGGTGGTGGTGGTGGAGGAGGAGGTTGAAGGGCGGCGTTGAAACCGAAAAACGTGAACGCCATCCACCAGTGTTCCATAAATAAATATACAAGCAAAATTTATGCGTCCACAGCCGCTTCTTTCGATTTTAGATTCGCAGCCAACCGATCGTCAGCAATAGCATTTCCGCCGCTGCTTTGCTTTGCTTTCCACCTCTCTCTCTCTTCGCCACCTCTCTCTCTCCTCCACTTCTCTCTTCTCTCTCGATCACATCTAAGTTCACACCGTGAATATTGCCCCCATTTATACACCTCCGTTTTGCAGAATTATGATAATTCTACTCATTTCCATTTCCTGATCATGAATGTGAGACAAAAACTCTTTTGTTTCCTTTTAAATTTAATTAATGATTTTTCTTGAGTAAATTTTTTACCGCTCGAATAAATTTAATGAATGATAAAAAGTAAAAACTAATTGATTAAGGTATGAATCTTTGTAATGAATTTTTAAGGCCTAATTGAAGTGATAAATGGGTGGAAAAGAGTTATAGCTGTTCAGTCATGATCTAATATTTGTAAGAATAACAGATAATTAAGTTAGGGCTACTATTCTTTTCCATCATGCATTCAAGTGATTAAATTAAATGCCGTAAGGAGGAGAGGATCTCGGGTTTAAGTATCAATGAGAATAAATTTGTAAATAATAAAATATTATGACGTAATAGAAAGTAAATATATGTAAAAAAAAAATGTTATAGCCCCTATTTTATTTTATTTGAAAATTTGTGAACAATAGACCTATTTGATAAATAATAAAACTAAATTAATAAAGAGTATATCATATGCGATTACTATCTTAATGAACCAGGTAATACCTCGGTGAACCTTGGGTATTATAGTACCCGATTTTTTAGGTAATACCCAAGGTTTTGTAAGGTAGTACTCGCGCCTGATATTTAATTTAGTTTTCGATGCTATCGGAAATATTTTAAATAGTAGATTGTTCGCAGGAGAATTTTCAAATAAATAAAATAGGGCCCCTGCTTTCGTTTCCCAGAGGCAAAAATCTGTGCTTATTTCGCATCTTACTTCAGTTGATAGAGCATTTAAAATTTAAAAATGCAGAACATCAGGTAGGGAATGGGTCCTAAGTTCTAGTCTCGATATGAACAGTTGACTAAATTATAATAAAGTGTTTAATTGTCAAAAAAAATACTAAAACTGAATATGTAAAGTGAATGATGTAAAACGATTAAGGTATAGAAAGAAGGAAAGCAGCGAAAAGTTTGCTAAATTATAATAAAGTGTTTAATTGTCGAAAATCTTTAGGAAACTGAATATGTAGAAGTGAATGATGTAAAAAAAACGATTAAGGTATGAAGAAGAGGAAAAAGTGGCCAAATTCATGTTTTCAAGTTTCCGATAACATATTACAGTTTCAAAACATATATATTACAACCCTACAAGTCTCTAACCAATTTCTATCTTAATATATATTTTAATTATTACCTTAATCTAACTCTTTGACCAAATTTTTTTATCGAACTCCAATTTGTGCTCTATCTCTTGCGTCAAACTCATTTTCCGTGTCATCGATACAAAATCATAAATTTTAATCTTAAATAAAGTTTCTATTTTTCAAAATATTTTTTTTTATTTTTAATTTTCTTATAAATTGTTTTTTAACATTTTATTTTAAAAATATTTTAGAAAAAAAAAAAATTTGAACAAAAATGCTCATGCTTTTAGCGTCTAAGCGCGTATTAGGCAACCTACGATATTGATTGTATTTTTAAGCATGCTACATGTCTGACGTTATCGCGTTATGTCTAGCGATGCTGAATAGCGCACCGCTTTTAGGCATTGTTTGAAAGCAGAGGAGGATATAGGAAGTGCAGTGGGACATAATTTATTACCTAAAAACTATAAGGTAATGAAATAAAAAAAAGATTAAGGTATGGAATAAAATTAAAATATTACTTATTAAATCTACGTAAATATATATACAAAAAAAAAAAAAAAAAACATGCTGCCCTTGCATCACGCCGAATTAAGGAAAAGATTAATGTGCAGTTCAATATTTAAATCAACTTCTATTAAGAGACATAATATGATAATGGCCACGTTGTTTCATGTTCCCCAATCCCTCCATTATTTTTTTATAGGGTGCCGTGTACAATTTATAATTGAGATTGTCGTTTTTAATGTTCCCAAAATACCATTTTACTTTGTTTTAAATTTTATTTATTTTTATCCAATTTAATGTTTGGAAACCAATATATTTCATTCATAATCGAAAGAGTTATAATTAGTGATCAATAGAAACCTTTTAATTTCTCGTACCTTTGGACATATTTGGTAACTACTTTATAAATCATTTCTGAAAACAGTTTTTTTTTTCTAGAATAATATTTATTTTTATTTACTCTATATGTTTATATAGTATTTATTGAAATAACAATTATGAAACAAGGAAAAAACTATAAAAAGTTACCAAAATATATTTTTTAAACACATTTTATTTCCTATTTTTGAACATCTATTCACTTATATTATTGTCGTATTATGTTATTATGAAATACGTTATTTCCTATGTTTTATTAAACCCTTTAATCATCGAGTCAATTCTAAAAAACATTTTATATTTCCTCATACTTAAAAATGTTTTTTAAAAAATAATTAACGACGTGACCATTCAATTAAAAAATAATTTAAAATGGATTCCAAATTGATATTGGCAGTTGACCCATTAGCTAATTGTATGCCCATTATTTAAACAATTTGAAAACTATTTATGGACTTACCCTCTTAAATAATAATTGAATAAACGTAGATTATTCGCACTTACCATAATAATAACAAAATAATGTATATCTTAATTAATTTAACTTTTATGCATAGTATACGACGCACAAATAGTACGTCATAACGTCCTATTAATTTAATATTTGTTTGATTACATTAAGTTATCTTCTAGCTGTCAAAAAAAGTTATCGTCTATCACAAAGTTTGGTAGATAATTGAGATAAAAAAAAATTGAGGGCAATTTACATGTTTTAGTATCAAATTATGATTTTAAACATAAGGAAAGTGGAAAATATTTGGACCATTGTTTTTTTTTGAAAGAAAAATAATATTATTGATTGAACACATGATGTATAAATAGCTAAAAATCAAATATATGATAAAATAATATATAGATTAATAACGTAATAAATCGATATAAAAACTTTATAGAATTTGATATAATAATACATTTGATTAACGTACGTGATAATAATTTGATATATTTGATGATTAATCTGTCTTTATATATACGAGATCGTCATAAATACAGGATAAAGCGTTAGAATAATATCATATTAATAAAATTTCAATAAAACAACGATAATATAAAAAATAAAATCAAACCTAAATTTTGATGAAATAATTATTTTATTAAGTAAAAAAAATATGAGAAAAGGACTGTTAGGGTTTTTTAATTTGATATAATTAATAATAGTATATAGGTAAGAATAGAGAAAATAGGGGGGGTTAGGTAAGCTATTCCTCTCATACATGGGATTCATCCATGTTTCCCCACACGTGGCTGCTTTGCCTAAAATGTCTTTACTGACACATGTGAGGTTGCCTTCTAGTACCACTTCCATCCTTACATATGTTCCAATCTTGGTGGAAAGGTTGATTTAAGGGGTAGGATATTTATTTTTTACATCTATTTATAAGGTACACAAATACCTTATGGTCTGTCACATGTCCAATTTTGCCCTTAAATATTGTTTTGGGTCTAATATTATCTCTAATGTATATTCCGTAACTCAAATATGTTTTTATTGTCCCGATAGAGTGAGCATTATGGTATGAAACGTGACTTATTAGTAAATTATGTGGCGTGTGGGTGATACGTCCGATATGTGTTGGATGTTCGTTTCAGCATCTGCCAGTACCGAGCGTATTGAGTTACGAACGAATCGTTGCATAACCGATGTTGTGCCCAAAAATATGAAGCCGTCAAGAGCGTGGCCAAGAAAGTCAGGCGAAATTTATGTCGCGTGTGGATGATCGTCGATGGTGTTAGAAGTTCGTTCAACTGTCTGCTCCAGCTACATAGGCATGTTGAGTTGCGGGTAATGTTATGACGGCGTTGTGCCAAAAGCAGTTTAAGGGTCGAGTTAAAGTAGAATGACTGACCCGGCATGAGCGTTTATGCGTATCGCTTTTACCTTATAATACGTTATACATTGGAATTTTTGGGCAGAAGCATTACAGATAAATTTAAGGGCGAAGAAAACGTTAGAGAAAAAAAGAGTATTGTCTTATGTAAGATCAACTTGTAACTTAATTGAGATATAATTGAATTCTTTACATTTGAGAACATTACTCCACGAATATAGGTTTAAGCCAGAACCGTGAAAGCTCACTGTATTTATGCATAGATCTTGAATTTATTTTGTGCCTTTAATTCGAGAAACAATGAATTTTTTTTTCAAACCATAATCTCATCCCATTTTTATCACGTGAAATTTAGGGATATAGCCCAGATATATTAGGTTATTTAGGGGTTTTACCTTGTTTCGTCTCTAATATGACAGGTTTGGTTTGACTGTAATCAGGTTTTTAATGGGTTCAGGTATTATTATGCCATCTCCACCCCCCTCGATTATATTTTAAAAATATGTTTTTTATTAGTTTTATTTTATAATAATAATAATAATAATAAACAAATAAAAAATCAAAATCAAAATCAAGTATAAACAGAATGGTTTCCAACCCAAAAATACGATATTTCTGAAAATTTTGAAAGCATATTCGTGCGGAAATATTTTGAATATAATTTTTATTCAAAAAATCATATTGCATAAAAAAAACGTTTTCTGAAAAATATAAAATATATGGTGTTTTCGGGCAAAAAATAATAGTTGAATTTTTTTTAATAATTTTTTTCTTTTATATAAATATAAAAACTGTAAGCCATTTTGGTCTTTTCGATTCTAATTGTGAACCATTCACGTGTCGGCCCAGTCACCTTATGCGTGTCATTGATTTGGCAGTAATCGATTAAGGCCGACTCGATCCGGATTCCGGAGACGTGGTTTGATCAACTCACTTGATTTCCACATCAGATTATTTTTTATTGGATAAATTCAAAGAGTAATAATCAAAATTATTATGTTAATATATCTTGTTATTTTATTAATGATGTTTACATCACTTTTTTCTATTTATATAAAAAAAATGATATAAATCATATCATGGTTGTGGTTTTTTTTAACTAAATTAAAGATCTTAAGTTAGAACCCTAAAATATTAATTTTATCATTTTTATAATTCATTTCGATTTAAATAAAAATTAAGTTAAATATTATATATGCACGAATCTGTTCTAGACACCCTCGAGACCGAACAAAAAAAAGAAGAAATAAATAATAAAGAGTTGGAGAAAAGAGGGAGGGTGAGGTGACGTTAAAAGAAGGGAGAGAGATCTTATCTGAATATATCGGTAAACTAAACGCTTTTGAAAATGGGGACCATTAAAAAAAGAAAGCTGGGTTTATGTTATCCGCGTTGCCAACCACTTATTTGCTGTACTTTTGGAGGCCCCTCCCTCACCCACTCACCACTCATCTTATGAGCTGGAGAACCGTTGAATTACGTACTGATTTGATTTGAAACGGTTTTCTGGCAGGAGAAAAGTATGTATCGAATTATCAATTTAAAAATGTGAATCCCATCACCTTCACTGTCCAAAAATAATAATTGTAAAGTCATAGTGAATGTAATTTATCCTAGTATGACTTAGCAATCTGTTGATTAAATTGTTTTTAAATAATTTAAACCATGTAAATCAACTTTTTTGATAGTGTATATGCATTATTTTGAAATTGGTAATTTGATATATAATATTCCTTATTCTTCAAAAAAGTCAAGATTTTGAAGAAAAATATTAAGGAAATAATGTAAAATTTACATACTTGCGCAATAAATGTTTTATATGTCTTTTTTTTTGTCATTTTCATACGCAGAAGTCAGAACAAAACGTCAAATTAATTGAAAAAATTAAAACCTTTACTGACCAGTTTGATCTTCAAGGAACCTTTGAATTTACTATAAAACCAACACTGATAATGTGGATCTCAAGAAAACTTTGAGAACAACTTTATCAAGAGTATTTTAACATTCTAGAAAGTTTTGAAGCCAATAGATATAAGAACTGAAATTAACATTGTCAATGAGCTGATTTAAAGCTTCCACAAAGGTGTTCTAGAACTTGACATTTTGACTAAAAAATCAAGTTTTAAACCAATTTTAAGCTATAGTCATTACTTATCATAAAGCTGGCACATGATGAATATTCCCAACCAAAAAAAAAAAAGCCAAAAACAGGAAAGGTTGTGTGCCCTTGACTCAAGATGGTCATTATTTCCTTGAAGTCAATCCTCAAGATATTGACCACGTCCATCACCAACCAACATTCACTCTAACATCAAAAATCAGAGAGGCTTCAGCCATCCTAAGTCATGGAGCCAAAATATAAATCAGAAAAATAAATCTTATTTCCTGAGGTCTTGATGATTGTGATGAGGTGCGTATCATATATTCCAAACAAGGGAGGGGTCAAGGGTTCAAATCTCTTTATAAATAATTTTTTCCCAATTTTCAAGAGGACATATTTGTCCCCCTAAGCCCTATGTAGCTCCGCCCCTGCATCATAGGATTCATTGCAAGCGCTAGGAGTATATTCTATCAGTGATGCCCCTATGACTAAGAAACTTTTGTCGATGATACACATATGGATGTGAAACTTATTGCATGGTAGAGGAACTCCAAAATATCTTTGGGATATCTGCAAACACAGTTTCTCATAATATCATTACATGAAGAAAGCAACAAAATCGAGTTATATAAACATGGGGATGGGTAAATTACTTTACTGAGTAAGGTGGGTGCAGGTGGTGTGAAATACAGATATAATGTCAAAACATATGGGCTTCAATGTACCTTCTCTTGTCAATTAATATTCTTAAGGGACGGTGAAGATGGTGATAATGTTCTTAGAGATCTGGCAGTGGTGTTTATCTGCTCCTGTTACATTAAACCACATCCCTGACAGGATCAGACTTTCATACCTGTTTCATATGAGCTAAACTAAAAATTACATCTTTGCCACTCGAAGAGCATTTGAACATTTCCTGAAGTTCGTATTTACTTATCAAATCCTCAAGTGGATTACGGGGATAAACATCCGAATTGACAAGAAAGCCAAGGATCAAACCTCATGACATAAACATTTCAGCTACTCAATAAAGGTGAGAAGCGCCAGGTCCTGATAATGGTGGCAAAAGAATAATTTAGGATCAAATACAAATCAAGACAAACTAGAATTGAATTTAAAATCAAACCAACCTAAAGAAAGGAATAGAATGGGATCTCATAGAAGGGGATTGAATGATATGAGCAAGCCAAAACATACAACGCCAACAAATACAACCAATGAGAACTACACAGAAGGTAGGATGAACACAATGCACATGCTGAATGTGGTTCAGTCTAAATTAGTATCATTGTTATGAAACTGTTTACATCTCACAAAAAGCAACTATGGTTCTAAATGAAGGAATCAGTGTCTCAGTGAGACTATAGTGAATGAAGGAAAAACCCACTTAAAATAAGGTCATTGATGTTTAGATTTTATTTGGATGTAAGCTGGCCTTTTCATAAATATTGGATTAGTTAACACCCATTTTCAATCTTTGTGTCTCAAATATGAAGTGAATAAAACATGGTTCCCTATAATCTTTATTCTATTTCTCTTCAAGTTGCTCCAACACAATACCTTTGTTTGAGCTCTAGACTGGATTTGATATGATGGAGGCTAGCTTCAGAAGTTGAAGCCACAGTTGGAAGAAGAAACATGAGTTTCAAGTTTTTTTTTTTTTTGTCTGATTTGCCATTTTCGATCTCTCCATTTTATTAACCAAGCTTAAGGCTTGATGGAAATTTAATGGATTGCAACTAAATTGCTAGGGTGTATACTATTTTCAAAAAGGGTCTAGATAGGAGGGTATAAATGATCGCCCCTAACAAAATTGCAACTCAAAGCAATTTAAAAAAATCAATCTAAATCCAATTTAATAAACAATATGCTCATTGGAAAACTAGAAAGTCGATTTTTTTAATTTATAAATTCAAGCATCCCAAAGCATCTTATGTGAGGTACTATCATTTCTCCTTAGTCGATACAAGAATTTGAGGACAAAATACAAAGAAGAGAAAGAAAATAGAAAATAACATGCCCGAAAGAAAGAAAAGAAAAACGAAGAAGAGTATAATCAATTTAAAGTTAATAAATTGTTTATATATGATTTTAAAGCCTATATCATAGATCAAATAATTTTAAAATACATAAAGTTCCTAACTAATTTAGATTATATTTCCATTTTTTTTTATAGTATGTTAAGTAAACTAAATATATGAAAAACCAACAAATTTTCAGATTTTATAAAATCATTGTTCCCAGGAAGATAGTTGAATAAGGCACTTGGAAATTACAAGTTTGGGCTATGATTTGCTATCTTTTAGTTTAATATAACTTTTTGAAAACAAGAGCTTTACAACACCAATTCACTCATTTTTATTAATTTGGATCTTTTAGGAAGAAAGTTTAAGGAAGATACAAATCTTGCACTGGAGTAGAAAGGCTTAAGGGAATTGCCTTTTAAATCATGTAGGGAGTTGAATTGACCATCTTGCCCGGGAGAAGCCAAACATGCAATGCAACAATATTCCCAACACAACAAACATATAAATAGGCTTCAATTATAACCCGGAATGACAGGAAAGGAAACTGAGTCTACTGTAAGTCCAGCAAAAGAAAATTCCAAATTTTGGAGATATAAAAACAAACCCAAGATACATTGCACTGTGGCTTCCACATGAAAAACGATTGTCACATTCCAATTGATTAAGCAAAGAAAAAACAGCAACAGATTATGACAAAGACATCGTACAAGCAATTTATATTTAAAGTAGAATAAAAATCAAAGGCAGAATCTTGTCGATGAGAATTAACCAGTGGTAACAAGGGAATGGCATCCAAAGGGCACAACTGGGGAATGAATCTTCAACATGCTTTAATGAATTGAATCTTCAGAACCAAACTGAAACAATCCTGAGATCAAGGTCGCTAGATGAACTATAGGCATCATTCTCACTCAAATCAACAGTTTCGTATCAGAGATTCAGATACAATACTCCCAAATCTAAATAAATAAGCAAGCAAAGAAAGTAGCCATGATTGCCCAGAAAATAACAGATTCAGGCAAGATTCAACTATTTACTACTCGGTATCAGTCATTGAACCGAATCCTCAACTTCAACAGTCGTAATTTGAATTCTCGGAAAGGCAGTTACAGAAAAGCTTGAGAAACCCTAACCCTAAGATGCTCACAGATAAGAAAATCATTACAAAGCATGAAAACAGAAAAGCATACATACCAGAGAGATGTTTCTTCTGGAGAGGTCTGATCGGCGACGAGAGTTACCGCCGGCGACGTGAGAGAGGGAGAGTGGGCATGGTGAGCTGAAAATGTTGAGTATGGGAAAGGAGAAAATCAGATTCTTTAACTTTTTTTTACGCGTGGCAGTGAAAAATTATTCTTGCGTTGACGAAAATTACACTCCACTCTCGGTAGTTTCCGTTAATTACTGAAACATCCTTCATCTATCTGATAATTATGTTTTCTCCGTTACGTTTGGCTTTAATTTCATTCAAGTCCCTCTTTAAAGCTTGCCTATGAGTACAAAGGAATCAAGCTACTATTCGAAATCGATTTGTAGAATATTCGAATTCGATTAAGAGTTAATCAAGTTGAGTAGCTCGATTAATTTTTTGAGTCGAGTTCGAATATCATAATACCTAATTCAAACTACTCGCGGGCTTAATTGAACTTTATTAAGTTATCAATCGAGTTGAGATTGAGCTTGAATTCGAGTATAATTATTTATTAATTTTTTAATTGATTTAAGAAGTTTTTGTCTGTCGAGAGTTTGATTAAGGTCAGACTATTTTAAAGTCGAGTTTTAAAACATCAGAAGAAGCTCGATAGAGTTTGAGTCTAGTTGATGTCGAGTTTTTTATTAAGTGCATTCGAATTAGGCTATATATCGAATAGATTCTACTTGATTATGCCTCTAGGTTTACCCACCTTTAGTTTTTTATTTTTGAAATAATGTTTGTTAATCTAATTTTAGTTTTTGTTTATTTTGATAAAAAATCTAAAAATGTTGTCATTAAAAAAAGCATTTTTATAATTTAGATTTGACTATCAGTGAAAATCATAAAATTTTCCAAATCCAAGTTTTAAACATCTAAAAAGCTACGTCCGGTCGAGTATAATTCGAACTTTGAGTTTTTTAATCGAATCGAGCTCGGATTAGGCTCTATCGAATCGATTCTACTTAATTACGCCTATAGGTTTACCCACCTTTAGTTTTTTTTATTTTTGAAATAACGTTTGTTAATCTAATTTTAGTTTTTTTTTTTTTTGATAAAAAAATCTAAAAATGTTGTCATTAAAAAAAACATTTTTATAATTTAGATTTGACTACCAATTAAGAAAAAAAACCATAAAATATTTTTATAATTATAACTTATAAGTTATCTTTTTTTTTGTAACTCCTCAGTTTTCGCTTTTGTTACTTCTTATCTGCTTTCTCAATCCATGGCCATAACCCATTATATTTTGAAATATTTGGTTAAAAACCTTCAAATAATTTTAAATTTGTGGATCCAACAATTTTTCTTGAAAAATAATTCATTTTAAATAAAAATATATATTTTTATTTTATTTCATATATTTCTATTGTCTCTTTAAAATCAGATAAAAAATTAATGGAGGTCTAAATCGGGTCAAAAACCCATGAAGGTCATTTAACAATCAATGATCGTCTCTAAAAAAAACCATCAATGATTATTCTTTGTTGTTATCATTTCTCTTCCTTTGTCTCAAACGGTGTACTATATTGTTATTTATTTTTTCCTACTATTGATCATCATCTTCTTCCTTAATCAGAGTCTTATCTTAAAAATAATAATAAATAAATCAATAGTATGCTTAGATGTTTCTTAGATAAGTACAGAGTTGTTTCTTAAAAATAATGGATTGAGAAATTACAAGAAGTCAAACTTTAATTACTTTTGTTTTCTTTTTATTATACTATGAAGTGTTTTAAACGGTCAGGTACATATGGAAGAACGGTTTTTAAAGCGTATCGCGTGAATTAATGTCTTTTATCTGGGGTTGAGAGGAACCCTGAGCTGAACTGGCTGAAAAGCGTGGTTAAGTTAAGAGGCCTTAGCCAGTCATTGCCCACCAGCACGGGCGAAATGGGCGCGACATGGGACTGAGACTCCTTCACCAGCTTTTCGGACATTGGTAGGCCCATTTCAATAAACAAATCCATAAAAGCAAAAATTCACAATAGCACCCTACATTGTAGTGATTTAGTTGTCTTATACATAAATACAGAGTCTCATTCTTATCTGGCCAAATAACTTTTATTTATCATATAAAACTTACATTTACGTACAAAATCAAATTCAAAACCTCATCGGGTGGACTCCTACAAATGTGTTTGGCCTGGCCCGTCTTGAATCTTACGCAGGCATATCACTCTTGGTATCTCACGGATCCAATAAAGTCTTAAAACATAAGCTATTGGAAAGCATTATATGACCACTTGAAGTGGTCCACATTTCTGAGAATATATAGATCATAAAACATATGTAGAGTTTACGTTTACAGATTCTGCTGAGTTTTCATGTACGCAATTCTTGTAGCGGAATTTTCCTGCATATTTTAAAGTAGGGTTCGAGCAAATATCATAAGTGCAGAAGGTACAATCTGAGGAACATATGATTGATTTCTTATGCTTACTTCTTATTCATCCATTCATATTCTTATCATTTAACTTCATGTATCTTATTATTCGATTATTCAACATACCAAATATAATACTGCATAGATCAGATAACAATGAATGAGAGGAACACGGTCTGATAAGATTTTGAAGTGCGATTTAATCTTGAGCGAGCGTGTGCGCCCACATAGCGAGTGTCGTGGCGCTGAGTGTCGAAGCAACGGCGGGGAGTCTTAGAAACACTAATCGAGAATGTCTTGTGCGTAGTGAGAAGTGTCGTAGCATTAGTAAGAGTGTTGAAGCAATGATCAGAAATACATATTCATTCACTATTCGGTCTTAAGTAGGCATACGATTATGTGTTTTAGGACTCGTTATATAATTCTTAATCTCATTAGCAATTGGGGCAAGGAACAATGTTTGCCCAACGACCGCTTCACCGCTGTTGTGAGTATATGTATACCATGTAACTTTTTTTATACTTATGCGAACTCTTTAATTCGCTTATTAGGGTTACCGTTAATCCGGTGATAATTGTTAGAATTAGCAGGAAAGAGGAACTAAATGAGCTTACGAATGCGGCAGGCGGAGCATCTCTTCACGCCCTAAGAGCGGGACGGCTGTGTGGGCTTGGAGTCCGCCTAAAGCGGAGCGAAGCGAAATTACTAGTTCTGGCCATTTTCGTTGGAACTCTTTCAACCAAAACGCAACATTTCTTAACAAAACCATAAAACTAACTTAAACCAACCAACAATACATATGTATTGAAGAGTTATAGTTTCTAACAACAGACAAGTAATTCCAAACATGAGGCGAGCACATATGAATTTCATTACAAAAGTTCCCGAAACTAACACATATAAAGTTTCAAACTTCCAAACAAGTATCCAAACAAGTGTTCCAAACAAGATTTCCAAACAAGTCTCAAACTAACATCCTTACTATAGTTTCCTTACACAAATCGTTTCCATACCTGAACTTCTCCTTCTTTTCCTTCTTCTTTCCTTTTCTTCTCTTCTTATCTTCTCTCCAACGTGAAATGCCCTAACTCTCACCCAAAATGGGATTTTTCTAAGGCCTTGTTTGGCCTTATCATCTTTTTGATTTAATCTTTTTTTCCTTGCATTTTAGTCCTTCATTTTCATTTTGTTGTAAATATAACTTATCGTATTTATTTAGCATGTATCTTGTACTTTATGTTGTGACCCTTGGGTCCCATTTTATCCTTGTCATTTGTATTAATCTGTTTTATCATTTTTCGCTTTTGGCGCTTAAATTCCGAGAAAAATCTGAAATTTTCTTTTCTTATCTTCTGAGAATTGATATATAACTACTAGAGGTCCTAATTGAGTGTTTACGACAATCATACCAGCGTACGTGTTGATTGTTAATTACTTTTATTATTTTTAAAGAAATTTTATTTAACTTTGACATGAGTTATTTTTATACTCAAATGAATAAGATAAACAAAAAATTGCAATTATAATAATTCAAATACTTCTTAATGTTATTTGGAAAAAATCTTAATTAATTACCTAGTTTTTCCTCATTTGTGAAGCCAATAAGGAGAATAAAAAAAAAGATATTTTAGTAATGTTCCTCACTAGTTCAAAATTAAGGTATGTCATAACAATGGGCCATTATAAATGGGTTATGAATGTGATAAAATTTTATAATTAATACAAACTTCTCATTTGTATTTAAGAATAAATTCCTAAAGTTAAAATCAATATAATAGGCCATTATAATAGTTTACTATTATGTTGAGGAAATATTTTTATATATATTCCACAATTAATATCATTTACAATCTTGCTAAGTGAAATGGTGTATTGAAGCCTTAAACATTTGTATCTAAGAGAAATAATCATGTAATAAAAGTGATAATGCATGTAACATCTATTAATTTAAATTAGATGAATGGTAGACAGGATTATAACATAAGTATGAATTCATTTTTACAAGACAAGACTTGCAAAAGTTGAATCCATGTGCTTAGAACTTAAATTTAATTTGCTAAACAAGACTTGGGTGAATTCATGCACTTGGGTATTTGTTTTGGTTTTTTGCTTAAAAACTAGAAATAGCTTTATTGTTGTAAATAATTGTGTAATTGTAACACAAAATATAATTAGAGAATCTTGAGTATTAACACTTTATCTTTGTACATCTTATATTTATAAAGTGAAGAGGGAGATGAAAACTAATAAATAGAGAGAGAGAAAGAGAAATGAATAAAGAGAATTACTTATTTTCTTATGGATATGGACGTGTATCCTAGTCCTTGAAATTTGTCAAGCTTATTAGAAAGCGGAAAGTGATTGAGTCCGTAGCCAGTAGAATATGTTTCGCCATTAATCAATGCAGATTCTATGAAACATTGTGCTATTAATGTAGCTTTATATCTTATGATCACCCGATATTTTCGATTTACATTTCGTCTGAATCTTTCATTTATACGCGTGCTTTCCTTTGAGGTGTTGGACTCTGAGTCAAAACTTCTTGTCTCGTGCGCGAGTTTAGTGCGCTGCATAGCTTCTTTCCGTTTTGGCGTCGGTTCATATGCGACATTCTTACGTTTTGTGGTTTGAGATCCTCATCATTTCTTATAATGTCTAAGGTCATTTGGAAAGCAAAAATATTATTGATAGTAACTTTATTTCGATCCCATTTTTCTCTATTGTGCACATAATTTATTGAGATCTCATAATTTTCAGCTATTTGTGTCTCTTTAAGGGCTAATTCTTTATTTCAAACCTCTTAAGGGGTCTTTTGTTCAATATATGCCTCTACAAGGGCCTCTTATTCACCAAATGCCTCTATAGGGGCCTTTTGTTTGTCATGTACCTCTTCAAGGGTATCAATTTTCATTTGTGTTCTCCTATTCCAAGGAGTTATATATTTTGAGTCAATAGGTCTCCCACTCTTCGGGTGTATTTTATCTTTCGTTCTTAATTGTCCTTCAAGGACATCAATCCGTATTAGAGTATTCGCAGTCGGGATATGTGACTTTGTCACTTTCTTTGTATCAATAAAAAATTTGGTAATTGATTTGCCAGATTTTGCAAATGAATGATCCTTTGAACTTCCTATTCATATTAATTTGTATGAGGATTAAAATGAGACATTATAGATGCATTCAAAGTAATTTCTCCTCGTTCTTCTGGAATTGACTTTTCCCCCCCTAATGGAGGGAATACACTCTCATTAGAATGGTTACCGTGATTTGTAAAAATATCTTCCGTTAAGGGTTCAAGATATCTTATGATAGACGGAGAATCAAAACCTACATAAATCCCAAGTCTTCGTTGGAGACCCATTTTAGTGCTTGTGTAGGTGCAATTGATATATAGGCCTGACAAAGGTCGTAGAGTGAGAAATATTTAGTTGTTACCCTGAGTACGAGTTGTAGAGGAAGTATTCATGGTAAGATGTTGGTCTAATTCTTATTAGACTTGTAAGATCCGAGAAAATTCCAATTTTTGGAAAAATGGCAAAATCGTAATTTCGATAAAAATCAGGGTACTAGATGTCGGATAATGAAGCAGTTTCACCATTGGAATGGAATCTCGTGAAATCAACGATCGAATTTAGGTAGAGATTCAGGTGCATTGAATTTGCGCGTTTTGAGCATCGAGTTTAGAGTCTTCATTAAAATGAAATTTGATGTGACAAAAGTCACATATAACATGTACTCATGTTACACAAGTTGCATGAGTAGAGAAATAATGGAAATGGACGGCCGAGATCGTGCCAAGTGTCAAAATAGTGGAAAGAAGGGACATAGATGTCATTTTGAAATTTTTAATGATAATAAGGACAAAAATTAGAATAGTATCATCTCCTTCCTCTTCAAAAAGGAGACCAAACATGAAGGGCTGGGAGAAATGTGATGCAGTAGGGCAGAAAAATGGAGTTTTTTATTTTATTTTAGAGAGAGTGCTCGCCTGCAGATTCTGTGGCGATCGGGCCGTCGAATTCTTCGAACAAGAAGGAGAAAGTTGTTACTGCAATGAGAGTGCAGCTGTGGGCACCCAGTTTGAGGAGTTTCGATAAACTCCGCTAGTGAGGGTTTTATCCTGCCCGAGTTACGCACTGTTAAGTGTTTTTGAAATGTTTCGGTTGGTTGAGGCCTGGAACGGCCGTTTGATCGGTCCCAAAACTTGGGACCGAAGTGTGAGAATTTTTGAGCCCATTTGGGTAGTCTGTGACAGTTCACGGACTGTTTGGGCATGTTGAGTGATGATTTATTCAATTAATTCATGATTTGGTGGGTATGAGGCCGGAAATGGCCATGGAATTTGGGTTCACCAAGTGGAACCGATGTTGGATGGCGAAGTGAGCGATGGCCCGAGGTTTCCTTTGTTCATGTGAATAATATTCACGAAATAAATTTTGAGAAAAATGTGTTTGGTTGAGTAATTCAAACCCGGTGCTGGGGGGGAGTGGTTGTTAATTAGCCTACGTGAGCTAATTTTTTGGTGTAATGGATTGTGAAATTGCATAACATGTTTGTGTGATTAAATTATGTAAATGTATATCATGTTATATTTGCATGTGTTATATAAATTGTATTGGAGATTGACATCATGCACATTCCATATGCACTGGGGCATCCTAGGACGATAGGAGTGAGTGCATGAGATGGTTCATTGAAGAAATTGTTTCGGGTTGACTAATAGCCAGTAATTATCGGGTGTGTGAATTCTGATATCGGGGTAGTCCGTATAAGATATCGATAAGTGGTCATTGATTGATGCTCACGTCGGAGGGTTGTCCACTAAATAGATTCTCGGAGTCGGTCCACTACTTATATGGAGGGTTGTCGTAATTAAGCAAATCTTTGTTTTGAAAATATGTTCGTACATGGCTTAGAAGCGGGTGTGAGGAGTCGTGAGGATTTCGGGACATGGGTTGGTCATTTAGACATTCAAGTAGGATCACGTATTTGCTTGAATGTGTATTTAAATTTGGAGCATTGCATATGCACTTAGGTGGGGAGTAACCCATTTATGGTGATTCCACTACTAGGCGATAGCTCACCCTGTCGAGGGAACATTTTTACAGGTACAGGGAGCATTCGAGGAGACGACTCATTTTAGAGGCTATTTTAGAAGAAAGCCGGATTGTGGCTTTGGTAGTTAGCTTGTATACATGTATTAGAATTCTATAAATTTTAATATATGTTGTATAAGAGTGATGTGCTAACTCTTGAACCATGTATTATATTTTTGGTTAGAGACTAATGTTGTTGTAGTATTAAATGCGAGGGCCCAGTGACAATTTTTACTCATTATAGTGTATGAGATACTGTGTGGTCATTGTTGATGTTTGGGGCAGTGTATGCTTATGGGTGAGCTCCGTCTGAAAGGAGACTACCTTGATTTTTCGTGAGAAGTGTCGGGTTGCAGAGCGTTCATAATATTCAGGTTGACAATTAGTCAAGCGGGACACCACGGTTTTGGGCGTCACAAGACTTGCGAGCATGAATAGCAACTATGTCCCAGTAGATGCTGGTAATTTAGTCTTCGTGCGATTAAGTCTCCAGCTGTCATTGGCGTTTGTTAAATCTTTCTACTAAACCATTTTGGGTATGAATTAACATGAGCAATAGGATGCTCAATATTTATCCCAATTGACATATAATAGTCATTGAGAGCTTGTGAAGTAAATTCACCAGCATTATCAAGTCTTATTGTCTTGATTGGATAATAAGAGAATTGTGCTCTTAACTTGGTCATTTGTGCAAGGAGCCTAACAAATGCAACATTTCTTGTGAAAATAAGACATACATGTGATCATCTAGTGAAGACATCTATTAGGACCATAAAATGACGAAAAGGTCCACATGGTGGATGAATAGGTCCATATATGTCCCCATGTATTCTTTCTAAAAAAATTGGTGATTCATATATGATTTTACTAAATGATAGTGCATTTATTAACACCTTGTGAACAAGGGTCATAAGAATTCATTAGGTAGGGATCTCTGGTTCTTTAATGGATGCCCATGTGATTGTTCTATGATTCGCCACATCATTGAAGATCTAGGGTGACCTAACCCGTTATGCCAAAGAGTAAAAATCTTTGGGACATTGAACTTCTTGTTCATTACAGCATATGACTCAATTGGATTTATGGTCGTATGATATAACCTAGAGGAAAATTCCGGGAGCTTTCGCAACAATCTTTTTCCCATAAATTATAGAGGTAATATATAAAAGCTTTCTTTGTGCAACCGTTCGTAGTTTTGATATGATATGGTTTTATGGATGTCTTTACAATTCTAACAAATTTCTTGTTGATTTGTTAGAATATAATGCATCATTAATATGAAATCTTGTCCCATTTGGTAGCATTATGCTTAGTAAAGGTTAGCGAATGTTGGAAATGCAGCCGGGGTATACGACCAATGCCCATTCAAACCATATATATGGAATTATTATTCTTATGGTTTTTTGTAAGGTTATCACTTATTTATACATTTTACCTCATTATTAATCCCACTTATGGCGGTGAGATTTTTCGCTTAAAGGATTTGAGAGATCATCCGATATGATATTTAAATTTCTTCCATGATCAATCTTCATCCATGCGGGTGAGTTTGAGATGATATTGATTCACTTAAATCATTCAAACCCAATTGGACTAGATTGATTATTTTAATTAAAAGTTTAATAGTTTATTTAGCGTCGGATCTAAGATAGATAAACCACTGCAAAATGTCAAATATCATAAACTTGAATTTTGGAATTTGTTATTAGACAGGCTTTTGATATGAAAAAATTATAATAATTAAAATCATTACAATAATGTCAATATAAATTTTGACTTACAATCAAAATCAAATATATTGAACTTTTAACAATATATAAGTAAAATCAATATTAATATGCAAAAATAAATAATATTGAGAATAATATAAATTAATAATTTTATTGTGATCTAGAAATGATATATAATATATGAGTGTAAAAGCGTTAGTCTTCATTAAAAAGACTTTTCAACGACCACCATTAAGTGACAAAGTTGGTATGGTATGATACTATTAATTGATTAATTATCATCCATTCAAGGGTCTAGGCTATGCTTATGACATATACTGTTTATATGATAATCACATTTAAATGTTATGTGTACATACATATATCATACCATACATATAACATATAATATCATAAATGTAAAATATGTCATGACATCTATTGTATCATAAATAACACAACTCAAGTTGTATGTGATAAGTGAATGCTTTCATGTCATAGTTATTTAACATCTTGGAAATTACCCATATATGTTATAGAGCAATTGAAGTATTCATAGTATCAACCATGATCGAATAATTGTAGATATGCAAGTGAAATAACTTCAAGTTAGGGTTAAGAAGTTACCTTTAGAGCAAATCATGATGATAACGTGTTGTAAATAATTGTGTAATTGTAACACAAAATATAATTAGAAAGATACTAGTATTGCTATCTTTATATCTTATATTTATAAAGTGAAGAGGGAGATGAAAACTAATAAAGAGAGAGAGAGAAGAGAAATGAATAAGAGAATTATATTTTCTTTGGGAATGATCTTACACGGAGGAAAGGGGAACCTTTTATAGGCTTTTTGATACATGTATCATGAGATGGAGTTCATAAAGAAGAACCGTGATGGTCATGAGTGCCATTCAATGAAGCTTTGATTAATTGAAGTTCATTAATGAACTTAAGGCCACATTATGCGAATGTGGTCGTGCGTAAATGAAGAAACTCTTCGTTTACAACATTTATTTGTTTTTATTTTTTTTATGACTTATTATAGAAATTTTTAAGAAAAATTTTAAATAGAAAAAGCCAAAATATTTGACTTTTTTTATTCACTTGCCAAAATATTTGCTTAACAATGAAAAACGCTAATAACACTCATTATCCAATATTAAAAAAACAAACAACTTAATATTTAATATCATTAAGGGGTTGTTTGTATTGATGTCCTAAGGGGTTGTTTGGCTTCGCAATGGCCGTTTTATGACCCAGTTGTGGCCGGCTTTGTGAATTGAATTGTGGTTGTTTATAATATGTCCCAAGAATTGTTTTAGGGGCTATTTGAATTAAAAATCTGGTTTATGGTTGTTAAGGGGTTGTTTTGACTATTTAAAAACAGTTTATGACAATTTTTATGACTTGTTTATGGCCGGCTTTGTGAGCTGGTTTGTGATTGTTTGTGGAATGTCCAAAAAAATATTTTTAGGGGCTGTTTGGATTAAAAATATGGTTTATGGTTGTTAAGGGGCTGTTTGGACTATTTAAAAAACGGTTTATGACCGTTTTTATGACTTGTTTGTGGCCCGCTTTGTGAGTTGGTTTGTGATTGTTTGTGAAATGTCCTAAAAAATTGTTTTTAGGGACTGTTTGGATGAAGAGAAAAATACGGACTGTTAAGGGCTTGTTTGGCTAGTTTTATGGCTAGCTTAAGGACCTATTTTGCCAGTTTCTATGCTCGATTAAGGGGTTATTTGGGCTATTTTGTGGGCATTTTACATGTCACACTTTGCCTCGAGGTTATGTTATTGCTTGATTTTGGTGATAACATGCCTGGTTGTCATGGTTTGACAAAATGTTAATATATGTGTTTTAATGTATCGACATCAAGTGTGAGTGTTTAATTGGAGATTATGTGCATGTGATATAATTGTCCATGATGCATGATGAATTGTATGAATTAAAATATCCATATGACATTCATTACATATATGACATGCCATTGACATGCAATGGTGCATTACATTGCATATGCACAGGAACATCGCATTTCATGGGTATGAGTGCATTGCCAGATCAAACACCACATTTGGTGATTGATGAGTGTGTTCGCTGCATCGCTGCACGAAGTCCAACAGCCACACGCTATACGACATGGAAAACTCAGGTCGGGTAATAGCAAGAAGGGCTAGACACTCTCTTAAGTGAAAGACCCGATTACTGGTTCATACATTCCAATGGTGAAAGTCTAAAAAGTATAGCAAGGTGTGCGAGGCATGCGGTAAAACTCCGAAAATCCGTTGCCCGAAAAGACACATGAGTTCTGTATATGAAATGATCATTCAAGGTTTAACATCCAACAAGTTTTTGTTTATAAACACATGATTTTATTTCGAAAATGATCATTGGATGTAATCCATTAATGACGGATTTTATCACACATCAAAACAGACATGTGCTAAGTCAAGAAAGACGGTGTGTGATAGCGTGATGAAATAGTTTCATCTCATTTCATAAAGATGACATGTAGAATTCCAATCTAGAATTGCATATTCTTACTTGGAATTGTTGATGTGAATATGAATTGTCAAATGTGAGCATTGCATGTGCACTTAGGTGGGGAGTATCCTATGTAGGAATTACTCTATTGGGCGTAGCTTACCCTATACGAGAAAACATTTCAAAGTGATATATTTGGGGGCTCTCATTTGAGACCAAGGTAGTCGACTTGTGGTTTTATAATTATTTTTGTAAAATTTTTTTTGAACAAACTAGTTTTGGCATATACTTTTATGTAAAAGAGTCAGAATTGAACTCATATGAACCTTTTCTTTAAAATAGCCTGCATATTTTTATATGAATGGGATAAAATGGACCCAAAGCAGGTCATTGTGTTATATCACCCCGTGATGGGTCATGTGATTGTATATTATACAAGTCGGGGTTTTCGATAGAGCTCCCGCATGTCGAGACTTGTCCGATTTTTGTTAAATTTGGATCTCGATAAATGAGACACAATGGTGTGGTATCGAGTTACATGATATCTACAGACATTCCATGAGTTGATGGGTTATCAATGAACCCCTGGATTTTGGGGCATCATGTTTACTCTACAGGTATACAATTCGGGAAAAACGAAAAAAAAAATTTATATGAACCATTTCTTTTATTCAAAAACATCAATTTAATTTGAGTATTAGTTGCTTATTCTATTTATCAAAATTAATTGGAGTGTTTTGAACATTATTTTACCCAAAAAATTGGATTTTTCAAACTAAAATGTAAATTTTAGATTGGTTTTTTCCAAGACTTAGTTACAATTTTGGGACCTAAATTAAACATTTTGAATCAATGGATCTCTAGCCCATGCTCCGGGATCTAAGAGATCGATATCGTTCGCTCGAATAGGTGGTCGAAATTGGCGATTTTCGATCAAGCGACCATATTTCCGATCAGGTTCGAAACCAGGCTCGAATTGAAACGAGTCGCTTCTAACTCTATTGAAGGTCAAGAAACTAGTCGCAGTCAGGTTGTACGCCGAGTCGCACACCGGGATGGTCCGCGCCAGTTTGTGCGCCCTCGCTTCGCGAGTCAGGTTGCTACCGTGTGGGATGAGTTGGGTCGAGTGGCTTGTGCACGTGGGATGGGCTGTGGCGCGCGGGCCTTGTAGCTGGCCCAATTGAAGCGTGCTAACCTAGAGCGAGCTGATGTGGCGCTAACATGGCATGATGACGTGGCATGTGTGCTGACATCGTTGGGAGGGGAAAAAAATTATATATATATTTCCCTCCTTGCTTAAAATATTTTTTTTTGTAATTTTTAAAGCAATAAATTAATATTTTCTTCTTTTCAACAGAAATGGCCAATGCGCAACGATCATCCGCCGCACAAGTGCCTACCCTAATCAGACTATTGCGCATGAGTGCCTACCTCATCGTGATCATGGTGAACCATGCGAAGAGACCGGAAAAATTAAGTGGTTTGAATTTCAAGAGGTGGTAACAAAAGATAATGTTCTATTTGACCACCCTCAACCTTGTGAGGTTCTTGACTGAGAATCCACCGAAAGCAAATGAAGATGATAGAGATCTCTCATGGCTGCTTGGACGTGGGAAAAGTTCGATTATTCTCAGGTCGACCATGTGGCCGAATCGGTTAACTCCCCATCCGGTCAGATAATGTGTATAGCACTAAGAACCGCCTAAGGAATCAGGGGAGTCTCTACAAAAAATATAAACCGAGGATGCCGTACTAAGAAATTTGTGGCAGGGCTGGCTCCCCGATTATAAATTGTGGACTCAAAACTGCGGGTGAGTCAAGTTCAAGAGATCCAAGTGATCCTGCATGAAATTCATTCTGTAGGGATGATTGTGAGTGAAACCTTTCAAAAGTAGCTGCTATCATTGAGAAGCTACCACCTGCATGGAAGGACTTGAAGAACTACCTCAAACATAAGCGAAAGGAGACGAACGTCGAAGAACTAATTATTAGACTTTGAATAAAGGCTAATGTAGTGGAGCATGGTCAAAGCTCCAAGTTTAAAAAGAAGACAAACAAAGGGTTCAATTTAGGACCAAAATGAGGAATATCAAAGAAGTAGAAATTCCAAGGAAATGCTTTAATTGTGGATAAGATGGTCACATAAATGGAGGATTGTAGATCACAAAGAAGAATAAGAACAAAGAGGCATATGTGATGGAAGAAATCACACAAGAGGTTGATGACTTGAACCTCTCAGCTGTTGTCTCTTAAGTGAATCTGGTTGGGTCCAACCCTAGAGAATGGTGGATCGAAACTAGTGCATCCCACCATGTTTGCTCATATAAGAATATGTTCACTTCCTTCGAATCGATTGATAGGGGGGAGAAGTTGTTCATGGGTAATTATGCAACGTCCAAGATCCAAGGGCAAGGAAAGGTGATCTTGAAGATGACATTTGGAAAAAACCTGACACTAAACAATGTGTTATATGTGCTCGAACCAAGAAGAATCTCAAGCTTCGGTTCACTATTGAACAAGCATGGATTCAAGATGGTGTTTGAGGCTGACAAGGTTGTCGTGTCAAAGTCAAGGATGTTTTTGGGGAAGGGATATGTAATCCAATGGGCTTTTCAAATTAAATATAATGACTTTAATGCCAAAAATTATGAATAAAACAAATGCTTCTTTTTTTTATGTACTTGAGTCTTCCAATTTATGGCATGGTAACCAGTATACGTTAATTATGGTTCTCAAAGAAACTAATTAACTTAAATCATATTCCCACATTCCAGATTGATAACAAACATAAGTGTGAGACTTGAGTTGAGGCAAAGATGACAAGGTTATCTTTTCAAACAATTGAAAGGAATACATAACCTTTGGATATGATTCATAGCGATATTTGTGATTTAAATTTTGCACCTACGAGGGGTGGCAATAAGTAACTTATTACTTTTGTCGACGATAGCACAAAAGGTCATGTATTTTCTAAGAGCAAAAAGATTTGCTTAGAGATATTTATACTCTATAAAACTGAAGTTGAAAATCAGCTTAGTAGGAAAATTAAGTTGTTAAGGACTGATCGTGGTAGTGAGTATGTAACACCTGTTGGTGATTACTATGCACAACATGGAATTAGACATGAAGTCACTCCACCATATTCACCTCAGTCAAATGGTGTGACTGAAAGGAAAAATCGCACCTTGAAAGAAATGATGAATGCAATGTTAATAAGTTTTTGGTTGCCTCAAAACATGTGGGGAGAAGCCTTTTGTCAGCAAATTACCTTTTAAATAATGTACCTCGAAAGAATGAACAAAAGACACCGTATGAGCTATGGAAAAGAAGACAACCTTCCTATAAATACCTACGAATGTGGGGGTGTTTTGCCAAAGGATCGTATTCTACACCCCCAAGAAGGTGAAATAAATTCAAAACTGATTGCATTTTCATAAAGATGCACAACAAAATAGTAGTGCTTATTGATTTCTAGTGTATAAGTCTGAAATCCTTGATAAACACAAAAATACGATAATGGAATCAACGAATGCATCGCTCTTTGAACATATTTTTCCATAAGTCCAACGAGGGACCAAGTTCGTCTATGCGAACGTATAAGACTATGAATGAAGATAGTTAGGACCAAAACCAAGAACAAGAGGTTGAAGATGAACCTAGATGCAACAAGAGAATAATGATAGAAAAATCTTTTAGTCCAAATTTCCTTACTTATTTGCTGGAAAATGAATCTCAAAGCTTCCAAGAAGTTGTGAACTCTCCAGAAGGCCCTTTATGGAAAGAAGCCATCAAAAGTGAAATTGATTCCATCTTATAGAATCATACTTGGGAACTAGTGAATCTTCTTCCAGGTAGTAAACCACTAGGATATAAGTGGATTTTTGAAAAGAAAATGAAAGCATATGGAACAATTGATAAGTACAAGGCAAGACTTGTAATTAAAGGTTACAAACAAAAGGAAGGTCTTAATTACTTTGATACTTATTCTCCGATGACGAGAATAATTCCATTAGAATGGTAATTGCAATTGCTGCATTGCGGAATTAAGAAGTTCATCAAATGGATGTAACAACTGCATTTCTTATTGGGGATCTAGATGAAGAGATCTACATGGAGCAACCTGAGGGTTTTATAGCTCCAAGACAAGAAAAGAAAGTCTGCAGGTTGGTGAAGTCCATGTATGGCTTAAAGCAAGCACTAAAATAATGACATCAAAAGTTTGATAGTGTTATATTGGAGTGTGATAAGTGTGTATATGTCAAAGATATAGAAAATGGCTACGTTATACTATGTTTGTATGTTGATGACATGCTCATTATTGGTAGTGATGATAAAATGGTCAAATCTACCAAGGCTATATTAAGCACAAGGTTTGACATGAAAGATATAAAGACTTGGCCGATGTGATTTAGGGTTAAAAAATCTTAAGAACCTCTTATGGACTAGTTCTTAGGCAATCACATTATGTGGATGAAATAATGAATAAGTTCAATAAAAATGATTTTGGTGTGGCAAGGACTCCCTTAGATGTAAATCTTCACATGTATAAAAATAAAGGTAAGAGTGTATCTCAATTGGAGTATTCTAGGGTGATTGGAAGTCTGATGTACTTAATGAGTTGTACAAGACCAGATATAGGCTACAGAGTTAGTAAACTGAGTAGATACATGAGTAATCCAAATGATGATCATTGGAAAGGAATTATAAGAGTATTAAGATACTTGAGATATACTCGTAACTATGGACTGCACTATACTAGATATCTAGTAGTACTAGAAGGATACTGTGATGCTAATTGGATATCTGATGCTAAAAACTCGAAGTCAACTAGTGGATATGTGTTCACACTAGCAGGTGCAGCAGTATCATGGAAGTCCTCGAAACAAACAGTTATAGCCCGATCCACAATGGAATTTGTGTTTATTGCTTTAGATAAAAGTGGTGAAGAGGCTGAATGGCTACACCATTTCATAGAGGACATTCCGAGGTGGTTAAAACATAAAGAAGCATAAGCATTCATCAGGATAGTCAATTTGTTATAGGCAAGGCACAGACATAATGTATACGAAGTCTAGACACATACGCCGAAGACATGCTCATTAGACAATTAATCTCAACTGGAGTTATTTCTATTGACTATGTAAAGTCAAAGGATAATATTGCGGATCTTCTAACCAAAGGGTTGAATAGAGAGTTAGTTGAGAAGTCATCTAGAGGAATGAGACTAAAGCCCATAAAATGAGAAGTTGATACAAAAGAAACCCAATCTAGTTGATTGGAGATCCCAAGATCTAGGTTCAAAGGGACAACCTAATCAAATACCTATTGATCATTGTGGGGTATAACCCACCGACCATTCTATGATGAAACAGTGATACTCATTGGAGATGAGGTTAAGCTATGCTTTTAATGATTCTAATTCGTCGGGAAATCCGAAAGGAGTATTGGAGGATACTCATAGCTAAAGAATCACCTATGCAAGAGAGAAGAGGGGCCGCTTCAAAGGAGAATTGTATTGGACACAATTCTTTAG
Organism: Tetrastigma voinierianum; assembly: GCA_016808115.1. NCBI lineage: Eukaryota > Viridiplantae > Streptophyta > Magnoliopsida > Vitales > Vitaceae > Tetrastigma > Tetrastigma voinierianum. The sequence goes on along the minus strand of JAEQBH010003145.1, from coordinate 441,298 downwards.
AAACTCTTACAGAACCAGGGAAGATGTCCATGGCCAAAACGGACATAACAGTGAGAACTAAAGAATGCCAGGGAGGAGTCCTGTGTGAGATATATCATCATTTACATAAACGACAGAGAGGTTCAAGGACATCGCATCTACCTTTAGTCAGTAAAGTAAATATATTCTTATAAAGGAAGGTTCCAAGGATAAAACCTACCTATCCTATGCAGGTTCCAACCGCAAAGCTTTATCACTAAGGTCGAGTCTTGTGTTTTTAACGATTCATTCATGAGGGGGATTGTTGGATTTTTAAACGTTTTGTAACGGTTTTTAAATCAATTGTAATAAGTGTGAATGAATTGTATATTTAATTTTCGCTTTGGTTTTTTGTGATTTTAAAATGACCTTTTAAATTATTATTAAATGGATTTTAATTTTTGTTTTGTAACCTTGCCTCGAGCTCATATAGAGCCTTGTGTTTTCATTTAGAAACAAGTTTTTCAGCCAGTTTACGATAATATTACGTTAAAACTTGTTAGTATGGGTGATAGAGTAAAGGTGTTTCTAAGGTTCGTTGGAGGAATTTTAGGAGTGTCTTATCCGAAATTCTTGTTGATTCGTTGTATCCTGTGAGACGAACATTGCAATTGAAACAAGCACCGTGTGTGGAGCGAATTCGTCTTAAAGACACTATGGAACACAAGCCTCAAACCTAAAGATACTGTATTTTTTTAGCAACAGGTTTATTATTATATTCATAATTTTATTCATTTGTCATTTGTTAAATTTGTCCGTTCAATTTTACTTATTGTTTTTCTAACACATCTAGCACCCAAAAGAATGAGGAAAGATCAAGGCCTCATTTGATTCTTTCAATTATCATCGAAAGTACCAATCTTCAAACCTAATCGATTGCCAAGGGAAAGGTATTCTCTTTATCATTTTGAGTATATTCTCTTCGACCCTATTTTGATTTATGTTTTCCTAATATAAAGGTTTAAGCACATGAATATACATAAATATCCCTATATTTTTCTAATTAAATGGGAAAAGGAATGCCAACATTAGTGCTAGCACAAATGTGTGTTAAGAGGAGGCGAGATATTATGTCGAGGTTTACTTATTGTGATAATGTTTATTTGTCTTTAGATGACAATATTTTCAAACTTTATCTATAGCTAAGTTTTGTTGATCTAGTTGGTTCATATTGAACACTAGTTAAAATTGGGTGACCCAATATCTGAGCAATATAATGGATTTTTTGAAAAGTTTAATCCAATCAACCTATTTTCAACCCGATATCTGAGCAATATTATGGTTGCAACTTGGAAAGGTTCAACCCACCCAACCTAAGATGTTATAAGGCGAGAACAAGTTATGATTAAGCCTTACCTAAGATAATGTTAACTTTTATATTTACAAGTTGGAAGTAGTTAGGATTGCAATGTGGGAGAAGTTCTACTCATCCAATTTGTTCCCAATTCAACATGTGCATTGATTAGGCTTGGGTTAGGAAAATATCAATTCAAAGATATTAGGATTTCACAAATCACAAGTATTGAAAGTGTGTGCTGTAGGATATGATTTAATTAACCTAGATCACCATGTTAGAATACAAAACATAATTTTAATGGAGAGAATATGAATATTATGTACCTGATTTGGAATCCATGGAATGTCTTCTCGATGGAATTGATGAAGACTCGCAAAGAAAACGACCTCAAGATTCAAGATCTTCTCCGAATGGCCCCTTGATGACACCGCTTAAATGAGAATGCCTCTCACTTGGTTAGAGAAAATCTCTTAATCAGACATGCAGAATGATAATACGTATCCTGCGTCGTGGCGACTCGGTTCCTCTTTATATATTGAGTTCTGACCACGGGCCCTCTCATTACGGGCCGGGCCATACTCAACCCACACACTTGCCAGCCCCATATGGTTTATTAAGAATCCTAATAATCTCACTTAATTAGATCGAATAAATCCAGTTAATAAATCCAATTAATAAAGCCCACTTTACGAAAATCTAACATTCCACTCGCGATATTAATTGAAACAAAACTGCGCTACAAGACCTTTATATTGGTCTAGATTATTCTGGCTAGTCATCCGATCCCATAAAGTCTCAACATCAATCGCGGCAGAATTGCATGTACTCACGCAAAGCCCTTCCATGGTCACGAAAAGTGTCAACTTTATTGATATGGATTCAATATGGTAGTGTGTTTAAATGACAATACCTCATAATGAGGATACCATGTGTTATCCATTTGTTAGTCCAAATTCTCTCTCCTTAAGTGTCACAAAACCTAGTGTGTCACCAGAGAATATCCATCATAGTTCCAACGAACCTGTATATGTGTTACCTTAATAGTCAACTTTACTTTATGTGTAACAAAACATTCTGTTAAGGCTAATGCCAAGAATGCCCCATAACCTGTATTCAAGGTTTACACAATGCCTTGAGATTTCACAATTATATGTGACTAACTCGATAAACACATTCACAAATACCTTATCAATGTAAAAGAGCGATACAAATTCAATTATTATCAAAATGTAATGAAATCGGATTCATCCTTCATAAGAGCAACATGCTTAATAGCTCGACCACCTACAAAGATCCCATGATACTCCTAAACCCATGTTAATGACATGTCGATCAAATACACAAGGGCTAAGGCCTTAGTTAGCGGATTCGTAATCATATCATCCGGCTGATATGTGCTCCACCGCAACGTCACCGCTTAACTTTTTCCTTTATGGTCGATACTGACTTCCATGTGCTTAGACTTTGAGACCTCTCAAGGTTGTTAATAAACAACACCGCAGTTATTGTCACAATACAATTGTATGGGCCTTATCCACAAATCAAACACCTGCTAACTCCCAATGAGGTTTCTGAGCCACCCGTTCGAGAAGTTGTCGGTAAAAGCATGCTACAAACTCGGCCGCATGGTGAGGATGCAATTGATTTTTTGCTTTCTCACTTTTCCATGATACTCCGCACCTCCCGCTAACTTAAAGATATAACCAGCTTGTTGACTTCTTTTCATCCCGATTACCAAAGAAAGTCCGAATCCGAACAATCTAACTACCGTAGTCCCGAACATGTTTGTAAATCAACATATAGTCTGGCCCTCTTTAAGTACCTCATATCCTTCTTAGCAAAGAACTCCAATGATCATATCCCCGGGCTCGACCGATATCCCGCTCTAGAAGTCCCTGTTGCAAACGCAATATCCTGCCCAGCATACTGGCATACATAATACTCCCGCACTAGCATAAGGTACATTCTTCATTCGGGGCTTTCTCTATATCTGAATCGGGACATTGTGATAGACTCAACTATCACCTTTACGCATTTAGCAATTCCTGCATATAGTTGCATGTTGAATCTTCAAAATACGATCAACATATGCCCTCTCGAGATAAACCCAATAGTCTCGGCAAGAACGATTCCTGAACTCAATGCCTATACAAAGACGCCACCAAGGTCTTTTCATATCAAAGTTCTTCGACAACATCCGCTGAACCATGCAAGTAAAACCAAGGTCACTACTTGCGCTGGTGATATCCACATGCAGTAATAGAAAATAAATTTCCTCCCACCGACTCCTCAAAGATATACATTGATCTACTTTGTTCTCAACAAAACCGTATGAAGCAACAACACTATGAAACTTTGGGCATTGTCTAGAAGCTTCGCTTGGAGACCCATAAATAGACTTTTCAGTCTACATACAAGTTTACCTGAATCATCGCCACAAAACCTTCGTCATATTACATGTATTCTTCATTAAGCGTTCCATTGAGAAAGGCAAGCACATCCATCCGTAACTCCATATCAAAATGAGCAACTAATGCCATGATCACTCAAAGAATCTTTAGAAGAGACCCGAGAAAAGGTCGCTTCATAGCCGAATTCTCTTCTCGAGTGAAACCTTCAGCTACTCGCTCCGGGCTTTAAACTTCAATCTTTCCTTTATGGACCTTTAGTCTTATACACCCATTCGCAGCCCAACGGGTCTATGACCATCGTGCATCTAATAAGTTCCCAACCCATTATGCCTCATAGATTGAATTACTCCCTTACGTATCCAACCACAATTTCCGACTGAGACAAGAAAACAAATTTTCCTCATAAGTTATCAGGATTAGTCACGTGAACCGAGCATCGTAGTCTTGCTCTCCTATATAGACTAAATAGTCCTGCAGATTGGCCGACCGCCTCCCCAGCGGATCTCTCCTTACTGGAGTAGTAATTGCCACATCATGCACCTGAGAGCCTTGATGGACATCATTAGAGCCGTCCCAACAACAGATCCCTAGTCTCACCAGGGTTCACATGGTGTGTGGAAGCCTACACCATTCGTATGGAGGAGATACATATACCACATTACCCACTCGTACTATCATCCTTAATAGTCCGTGAGCAAGCATTTCTTTCGCCACATCAAACTCCAAAACTTAGCCTGCCTCGTGATTCCGCCACTCCTTGCGGCTCTATCGATTGAGAACCGATATCCCTTCGAATGTTCCGTAAGATACAAAGTAACATCGTAGGTTCCGAGTCCAACTTACTTAATGTCGATTGGTATAACTTTACTGCAGGACATCCCCAAACCTTAAGACGGTTTAAGCGCTAGTTACGCCCACCATAACTCAAAAAGGAGTCAATGGAACGCCTTTTGTAGTACACGATTCAAAAATGTACAAAGTCAAGTTTTTTTTTTTAAAGCTTCACCCTACGTAAAACCGGTAAATTGTCTCTACTAATCATACCCTTACCATTTCCATAAGAGTACGATTGCGCCTTTCGGCCATACTCATTCGTCAGACTCCTGTGCATAGTAAATCGTGGCCACTATCCCGTGAGTCCTCTAAGTATTTGGCGAATGGCCCTTGTCAGCTCCAACATCGCCATGCTTGCTATAATACTTCCAGCACCTCTACGATTCTAATAACCTTGGTGACTTTTCCCAACCTGCCGACTTCAAATCCTAAAATCTCGAACTTGCCGCAGACTCACTTTCTTTTAATCAAGTACAAATAACCATATCGAGAATAGTCATCAATAAATGTGATGAAATAAAAATTTCTACACAAGGTTGACACATAAGGTCCACTTATACTCCAGAATGACTTCCAACAAGTCACCACGGATCGCGCTTTTCTTATCTTGGTCATTTTACTCTCATAACAAATTTCACGATATCTCTAAGTCATTTTAAGAGCGCATGGATGTTGGGTCTTTATCGCCTTTCTACTCTATCCTGAGATATGGCCAAGTCAGCTTACGCCATAATGCATAAGACTCTTCCTTAGGTAAGGGTCTCTAGAAACAACATTTTACCGTATAAGCGACGATATGTCATCGGGAGATAAACTTAATCAGAGAATCCGCTGGGACATATGACAAAGACTCCAACCTTATTTGAATTAAGAAATATTGAAATAAATATTTATTTTTAATTTCAAAAGAGTAATCATATGAATTCAAACATGATACGGAAAAACTAAATTCGCTTCCAAAGGAAGGTACATAAATGTGTCTTTCAACATCAATTTAAAAACCGTAATCTAAAACTAAGATTACATCTCCCACGAATACATGACATCAAATTTCTTCTCGTTGTTTCCCACAAGGAGCTTTGATTCATCCTTGCTCGCTTCCTCCTAGCTTATGAATCCCTCAGATGGTAAATGTAACATGATTAGTTGCTCCACTATCGAGCCACCAAGAACCGGATGGTGCTTCTCGATAGAGTCGATTCACAAACAAGTGTTAAAGAATCACACTGTAAGCCCACGCTTCGACATCCAAGCTTTAAATTTCGCACAGCCCTTTTTCTTCACGCGACCTTTCTTCTTACAAAAGAAGCAAATGTATCACCATCATTTTTCAAGAATGTCTTTTCGACCCATATTGTCGTATCGACCTAGTTTCGAGCACCTTATGAGTTCGACTTTGAACTTCTATTTTTCCTTTATGGGAACTTAGCAACATATAAGGCCATATGCTCTTTCTCCTTCTTAAGTTTCTCTCTTTCGCCACCACCGCAATTAAGTCATTAACTCCACCAAGTCTCATCTGGGAATCAGAGTTTGTCTTTATAATCCCAAAGTCGTGGAAGGGTGTTTAGTGGTCGATGCAATAATGGCATCGTGAATGGTAACACTAAGAGCTTCGAGCTTCGTCTCTCTTAGGTCTACCATCCTTAGGACATAATCTCTAACCCTGGCAACTATCATACTTCATGTTGAAGAGCTTTTTGAAGAAGAGTTCTAACTCGAAGATGGGGATGAAACTCGATTTCTAAATTTATGGTCGCATGATCATTTTAGCAAGATACTAATCAAACCGCTTTCAAGTGTTCTTTATGGATTTCTTCATCACACAAGCAACTTATCAAGCCCTTTCCTGTGCAAGATAACTGCTTTCCTCGCCAAGATTAGTGGTTGTGATATCTCGCCGGTTTATCCATCGTAGTTTCAGAACATCCGCCAACTCCATTCCAAATAGAAAGTCCTCTTTCCATTTCTCAAATTCAATCCAACAAGGACCTCAATTGAAATGGAATCATTGCTCACGTAAAAATCAATCGAAAGATAAAACAAAAACAATAATACAATCAAGATCATGTGAATACTCATACGTAGAATTACATACATCATCACATAATCACCAGCGCAAAATATGACATGCAACAGACATTCTCCACATGATAGCGCTATGAGAACATATTCTAATCCTTCGTGAAATCACCACCTCGTGTACGAACCACTAAAGATCACCATTTCTCAAGCACATGCCATACATGTATCCCTCCATGAACTAACACAGGATCACCTCCTTTGGGAGTATGATCACGTAATAAAACAGGAGACATCCCACCACAATATGAGACTGATATTTCTCAAACCCAATCAAGTGTGCCAATTTCACTGGGCCACAACCCAATCAATCCTCGAAAATCACTCATACTGCGGATATAAACTTTATGTGTATCACATTATATATATATGTAATGCCAATTATACTGCTCAATTCATTCATAGACAATGAATTTAGACTCTGCCACGCCCTTATGCAAAGGACATACATGTTAGCTACCATATGCATTCGAAACCATAGAGAAATACATAAATACGTAAAAATACTCCTACTTAGGCGCATAAGGTTCTATACGCGATTTTCATATCCGTAAAGCTCAAACATGCAAAGTGAATATACCAATAGAGAATTTCAATATGAGTTCGCAGATATCAAGATCGCTTCGTAGTCACCACACGCGCCACGCCACCGTAAGGCTCAAGGCAGCGTCGCGCGGTTACAGTCGGGTTTGTCGACCGGGCCAAGATCAATCGGTCGTTGACCGCCGACCGCCCGTCAATGTCCCGGCCCCGTCAATATCCGGCCCGTGTCGCTGACGGCCCGGGCCAAAGACGGGGTCGATGACGCCATCATGACGCTGGCCCACGCTGGCCCACGCCACAGACACGCGCCGGGCGGTTCACGCCGCTTCCACGCTATCATCCACTAACTCAACCGCCGTGCGGACGGCAGAATCGGCCACTGGCCTGGCCAACTGGCCGCGCCGACGCCAGCGATGACGCCGCGAAACCGCCGGGCAGATCCGGGAGCCGCAGGTCCTTCACGCCGCCGCCTTCACGCGCTGCGGCGCCGCGTGGGCGCGGCCCGCCACTCGCGACGCGCTACCCACCGATCTCGATCGCCTCGCCGTGGTAGATTCCAAATGGCAAAAATTTAATTTTGGATTTGTAGAAAATCAAACCGACATAATGCTCCGATTTGAAGAAAACCCAAAAAATAAACATATTCGATTCATATGCTTTGAATTCTAATCCTTGGTTGGCTCTGATACCAACTGTAGGATATGATTTAATTAACATAGATCACCATGTTAGAATACAAAACATAATTTTAATGGAGAGAATATGAATATTATGTACTTGATTTGGAATCCATGGAATGTCTTCTTGATGCGGAATTGATGAAAACCTGCAAAGAAAACGACCTCAAGATCTCAAGATCTTTCTCCGACCCGCCCTCGACGATTAATCGCTTAAATGAGAATGCCTTCACTTGGTTAGAGAAAATCTCTCGTAACTGTGATGAGAATGATAATACGCATCCTTAGGCTTCGGAGGACCAGCCTTCTTATATATCGAGTTCCGACCATCGCCCTTTCACACGGCCGCCACACTCCCCACACACTCACAAACCCATATATTTTTATTAAGAATCCTAATAATCTCAATTAATTAGACCGAATAAATCCAGTTAATAAATCCAATTAATAAAGCCCACTTTATGAAAATCTAACATGTGCAACCTCTAGAAATCAGATCAACATATTATTATGTATTTATTATTCTTTAATTGTATATATTTGAATCAAACTTGGATAAACTTACAATTCTTTTACGTTTGTTCTTCTATCTTTGTTATATTTGAATTTCACAAAATTAGTTATTTCTTTAATAACACTTAAACAAATCAAACGTCGATTGCTAACTCGGCATTCTAAAGCTTAGTTCATGCTGTTAAGCAGTACTAAATATGAAAATTCAAATAAATTCATATAGATTTTAGAACAAAATTCAGAAAATAATTTATATATTACATTGCGTCCAACATATATATAACACATCATCATTCACTAATAATAAATTAATTTTAAAAAGGTGAATAAAATAAATAAATTAAACTTCAAATGTCATATCTTTCGTCATTGAGATACAATTCGGTGAAAGAACGATGAGACTTTATGGGATGCAAAAAAGTTTTTGCAGAAAGAAGGTTGTTGAAGAAGTCGAATCTTTGTTGGATGTCAAACGCCATGAATTCTTCAAGCACTTTCAAACTAAACCATGGGAAGTAAGTTCTCAAACTAAAACCCTAAGAAAAATAGGGTATTTATTTGTGAAGGGCATCATAGGTAATAAATAAATATAATAATGTCACATTAGTACTTTGAATTCAAGGTCATGTGGTTATTATAAATCCCATACCCGATTCGAATGTGATCCGGGTTTTAGAAATATTTCCAAAGAGAATTTATTTCAGACCCTTACTTTTTTCTATACACCCCATTGTATAGACAAATAGAAATATACGACAACATAAGGTTAAGGTATGAGAAAATTCAATAGAATAGACTTATTTCTAGTGTTTCTTGATAGACTATCTATCCTTAATCCGGGCAGAGTGTTTGACATCCCTGATTCATTCAAACATGTTCTGTCACCTACAGGTGAAACAATCCGAATCCTGATCCATGACAGGCACTTTTGAGTTCAGATCTGATCTATTAGATTGACGCAAATCAGAGTTATTTGATTTGCTACACTTAATTTCAAAGATAAATCGTTCACTAGAATCAAACTATATCCCCCCACCCATTCGCGCTCCATATGAAACAATGAACACCTACTCTGAATTAGATGATGATGGCCACAACCAAATTGGTTTATGATTTAATTATCCTCTAAAAAAAAGTTTAAAACAAACTTCAAATGATAGAACATTTACTAAAATAAAAGAAACCAACAAACAACGACTGATATAGCTAGTAAAAATAGTGATCGTAAACAAGCATAATAGGTAATTAAAAAAGGTTCCTCTAAAGTATGGGATTTAGTGGGTCAATGAAGAAAAACTAAATGAGAAAAAAGGTGAAAAAAAAAAAGGTGAGAACTTTACATTAAAAAGATATAGTGATAGTGATTATGGATAATAAATTAATAAGAATGATGGTAATGACAATGCTCTATATAAATATAAAGATAAAAGAAATACCTACCATAGTCTTTTTTTGTAAAAAAAAACATATTTGTAAATAAAATACCAATAACTACATCAGGCTTTAGTGCATTAAAGTTAAGCTAATCGAGACATGATTCCATAGTCAAAGTTGAATTATTAAGAATATTTTGTAGGTGTCACTAAAAGTAAAGTTTTAGATATGGATAACCATTATGAAGAAACTATCAAAAGTTTATATATATATATATATATATATATATATATATATATATATATATATATATATATATATATATATATATATATATATTAGTTAATATAGAAATCAATTTATAAATATTATCTATTGAAAGGTTGAGTGGAACAATGTATTAGCTTAACTATATTGGGATAGTTAGACTGAATTGACGTGAACTTAGTCAAGCCTAATAAAAAGACCTTAAGGGTCAATTAAGCTTGGAGGGTAATCTTAAGTCTAGTTTAACTTTAACATCGTGGGATTAGGTTTATAGGCAGAATAGACATGTCATAAGTCACTCTATAAGCTTTAACGTTAAATAATAACTATAGTAATCATAGAGTGCACCAATATTAGTTGAGGGTAATAGCCATAATTTTTAGTCACTCATATTTAGAGGCAATATCTAATTATGAAACTCTCTTTGTAGTATCTGTGTAATCTATTCTATGTAGATATTTTCTTTTGTTATTAAGATAAATATATATATTATGTAAATTAAAAGCTAAGTAATTAGGAAAAACACCTTAAAGAGGGGTAAATTAAGAATAATGAAAGGAAATAGAAGAATAATAAACATAGTTTGGAGTGATTTATTGATTCCTACTTGTATCCACTTCTTCTGAAGCTCTTCCTACATGAGGGCTTCGCTATAATTATGAAGCTTTAAGTAAGATTTTTGCTTTACAAATTAACCTATGAATAATGGCATAATAAACAATTACAAGAGGAAGGGAAAAATACAAGATTTACGTGAAAATCTTTGCAGGAAAAAAATCACGGGTAGAGGAAAAAACTTCACTATCAATTTGAGAGATATTACAAAATATAGCGAAATAGGGAATAGGTATGTTAATTTAATAAAAATACCCGAGCGAAAAGGTCTATACCCAACCCCTCTGCTACCACAACAGATCCTTAATTTTTTCTTAACTTTTTTTTCTTCATAAAAGTCGTCGCGGGCCTTTGAGTTGAACATAAATTCAAAACCAAATTCAGGTCACAAATCAATATTAACTCATGGGTTCTAATAGGTATTACTTTAAACCCTACAACTTAATCCGTAACTTAAAGATTAAGCACTCAACCTTCCTTGAAAAATAAGGATTTAAGTAATTTGAACTTAATTAATACAACTATTTAGCAGCTACATTCTACCTTTTTTTTTTACATGAGATTAGTTATTAGTTGTCCAATGGTTAATGAAGTTTTTTAATGACTTCGAACCAATAATGATTCTATATGAACAATGATTAAAAATGAGATATTACATATGAGCTTTTAATTGAATTTCTTTCTATTGAAACATGGGAAAAGGTGTGCATAAATACCTAACGCTTCTCGCTGCGATACACGTATGCCCTCAGCCGTTAACTGTGATAGACAGTAGACAAGATCACGCTACGGCATCGCTCACGTGCATTTTTAGTTAATGTGGTAGCTTTGCACATGATTCATTAAACCTAAAAATTATGTTGACAAAATTACCCTTATCCCTAACCTCTCAATACCCCCCTTTCTCCCTTAACCTAATTTGGAGCACACCAAGAAGCTCTCTCACTGTTACTATTTGGTCACCAAGAAAATGAAGAAAGATGAAAAGAAAAACCACATAATGTTACCTTCGTTATCTCTCTCACTTCGTTTGCTACCAAAAATCCCAAAACAAACAATCGTATGTAAACGAGAAATCGATTTGTTGAATCGGTAATGGAGAACGCAAAATCGATCGAAGCACGACGTTGGGAGAAGAAATGATCGACGACCTTTGCATAGACGGAAAAAGGTTTTACAGATAAAGCGTCTAAAATTGAAATTAAGTGGAAATGAGAAGATCGAAATCGATGGGGTTCCCATGCAATTCTCATAGGACTTCTATAACTGGTTGTTCAACGATGTAATGGGGGGACACATAGTGTTCATGTTCATATTTGAAAAGTTAGGGTTCAAGAAAGAAGAGAACGATCTCCACCACCACCACCAACTGACACCGTAAACGGGATGGGGCTATGCAGGTTCGAGATGAATTGAATCGAGAGGAAGAAGATCAAGAAGAGTATGTTGAAAACTACCTGGAGCTCGTCATCGTCGGCGTCGTTGGATTTAATGAATCACGTGTAAGTTGTCATGTAACCTAAAAATGCACGTGAGAGGTGCCACGTAAGTGCTATTAATGCCCCGTTTGTCTATCTGTTACATTCGTTAATGACATAATATATGTGTGTCACGATAGAAACGTTAGGAACATGGTATGATTCCAAAAACGCTAAAAGTCATAATAATATACGACTAAACGCTGGCGGTATTTCATAAGACATTTTCCCTAAAACCGAGTCAAACTTATATCTCATGCTTATGAACTTATTTTGCTTTAGTTTCAACGGGTTTTATTAGTAATATAAGTGGCCAACACTTACAATTATTTTAAAATAAAGAACATTGTAATAAGGAGTATTTGTGAATATAAATAAATAGAGAAAAGTAAATAAATTATGAATGACCTTACCAATGATGGTAACATTAATGGATAAGAAAAGTGAGGACAGTGGTGATTGATTTCAAATTGTGATGGAAAGTTGTATGAATGGTGAATTTAGTAAGGAAAATAATGATGACAATGTGACTAAGAACAAAAAAAAAAAAAAAAAAAGGAAAAATATTATTAGGATTCATTGGAAAAACATTTTCAATTAAAATGACAGTAGTTTAATAATTAAATTTAGGCATCTAATCTCTCATGTGGCTTAGTGGCTACCCTTAATGAGGATTGGACTTTTTTTTAGTTTTTTAGAACTTGAGCTCTTGAAATCTGTCAAGATTAACATTTTGATATCAACCAACATAGCTAAATTGAACTTATTGGTAATAAATCTATGCTAATTAATATTAAACAAAGTTATTTTTGATTGAGTATATAAAAAGAAAAAAGAAACACTTTGACTTTTCCCATTTAATAAAATAAATAAATATATATATATATCACCTCTGTCTTCATTACTCCTAATTCCTACCTAAAAACTAAATTTTAGGATTATTTTATACTCGTTAAATTAACATTTGAATGTTATATGAACGAAAACATAATCCAAAGCATCATTTTATTTTGGTTAAACCTTTATGTGTTTTTTTAAGTGGGTTTTTACATTGCCATCAAAATATATTTAAATCATATCATACATAAATTAATCTTCATTCGACTGAGAAAGAGGCCAGGACTACAAAGTGCGATAAACCGATTAAGTTAAAAGATATCACAATCATCTCGCCTACATCTTCAGGGTAAAATATAATTTTATTGATGGTTAATTGATATAAATAATTGATCTAGTAAATGACTGATTAATATAAAAAACCAATTTGAGAAGGTTACGATAAATTATGCAAACTCATCTCCCACTTTCATTCATCAAGACTAATACAGGGAAAACAAATATCCTAATTATTGTCTAATTTTGCATGCTTACTTTTACATTTATCATAATAAAACATATAATAATACCACTTTATTATGAAATTTAAGACTATAACTTTCTTAAGAAATAGATTTACATATTGGATGTAAACTAATGCAAGTAATCAAGAATACCTCATTGATGTTATAATTGTTTATAAAAATTTGTATTCGCTTTCAAACCATTGAATATCAATAATTTTGTTCAACATTTCAAAAACAAAGCATAAAGCGAAGGGGCCCTGGGCTCGCGGTTTACTATATCAGAACTAAACGTTTAACCGCTAAAAACAAATTTAATACAAATAAATGAAATAAAAATTTTGTCATTAAAAAAATGAAATTTGATGCAAAATGGTGAAGATGAAAATTAAAAAGCACAAACTTTTACAACTCTTAAATAGAATGACAAAATTTGACACAATCCGTGAACATAACACGAACACAAAATTTTTTACAAGTTTCGGCCAACGTAATGTTGCTAGTCAAATCATTTAGACCAGATAACTCGCTTAATAAACGCAGCTTATATTCGTATCATTTCATATAAATTGACCCGTTGAATTATTATATTAATTAGTATTTTACCTAGATTATAACCCATTTAATATGTTATTTATGTTAAATATTGATGAATTAATTTTAATTTATAATATTTTAAATTATCAAATTAATAACTAGGTTTTGTGTATCATATCGTATTGTGTTATTCGATTATTAATTGGATCGTATTTAAATTTTTTATTTTTAACTTATTATCATTTATATCATATTTGGATTGGCAAATGCATATGACCTGTAAACACGAATTACCACCCCTTACCTTAAAAGGATAAATCTAATAAACAAAATCTTATTGGAGGTCATTTTTATAAAGGACGGAAAATGAAATTCAAATACATAGCGGCAAACACGAATAATTGGAAAATTGAGGAGTTGAAAATGCAAAGGAAAGGAGCTTAAAACACATAGGCCACGTCATATGTGTGTCCAAAAGGATCGATGGGCCATGCTCAACGGTCCGATTACACGCGCCCCACCCCCACCCCCATCACCCTTTTTCTCTTTTCTTTTATATTTCTTATATGGTAAAAACACTACTCCTGAACAACACACCTAACCTCTTCTATCTTCCCCCTCTCTCTCTTCTCCGATTTCTCTCTCTACATGGACCCAGCGCCACCGCCGCCGCCGCCGCCGCCGCTCCATCCACCGCCGCTGCTTCAACCTCTGGCAGCCGCTGAATCACACGCCTATGCCGCCAACCCCACTCCAGCCACGGGCCGCCGCTGCGCCACCCGCCGTGTACGCCGAGGTAAAAAAGAAAAAAAAAGATGAGAGAGTGAGAGAGCAGAAAGAGGGAAAATCGAGGAGGCTGGTTGATTTTGTGTAGAAAGAAAACCCTAATTTTTTTTTTTTTGGAAAATTTGGGGCTTGCAGATGATAACGACGGCAATTGGGGCTTTGAATGAGCCGACTGGGTCGAGTAAAAAAGCTATAGCTAAGTACCTGGAGAGAACGTACGGCGACTTGCCGCCGAGTCATCCGGCGCTGTTGACTCACCATCTAAAGAGATTGAGAAACAGTGGTCAAGTTGTGATGGTGAAACACTCGTACATGCTCCCCAGATCTGGAGATGATGCTCATGCTCACGCTCACGCTCTCGCTCTCCCTCCTCATCCTGGGCCTGTCTCTGGGCCCAAGAGGGGCCGTGGTCGGCCCCCTAAGCCCAAGCTTCCCGCCCAGCCCACTTCGGAGTCGGTGCTTGTGGCTGTGGGGTTGGTGGATGGCCTGTCTCTCCTAAGGCCCAGGGCGTCGCTCAAGTCTGGCGTTGCTCCTGCGGGCCGAGGCCCAAGTCATTAGATGGAGTCAAGAGGAGGCCTGGCCGCCCTCCCAAGGCGGCTCAGCTGGGCGGCGGCGTGGTCCCCGGCGCCAGGACGGGAGGTGTTGTGAACGTGTCCGGACGGCGGCGCGGCAGGCCGCCGAAGATTCTGTCCGTTGGTGCCGGCGTCGGTGGGAGTCTGTCTGTGAAACGGCGGGGCCGGCCGCCTAAGGCTGACGTGCCGAAGAGGCCCCGGAAGCTTACTGGAAGGCCCGTGGGCCGGCCCAGAAAGGTGAGATCTCTATACTCTGATTTTCTTTTCCCCTCCATGTCTCCTCCTCTTTCCTGCATTTTTGGCTCTGTAGCTTTGAATTTGAATTATTGTTTGGCTCTCCACTGTGACTTAATCAACTTGGTTTTGGCTACCAGGGATAAGAAAACAACTCCCAACGCCCAACCAAACACTGCCTTAATTGCCTCGTACTAGCTTGGTTCAACCAATTTTCTAGTTATTGATATGCATTGTAGAATTGTTTTCAGTCACTGTCTAGCCGGTTGCTACCCTCAATGTGATTTAATTGAGTAATAGATACGGTTACTTCTATCCATTTGTAGGCTGCAATCACCAATATTAGTTGTTATTTATTTTATTTGGGCACTTGTAATTATCTGATTTTCTAGTAGCTTTTATGTTGCCTATTTCCATTATTACCATATACGGTGTGCATTTGGGAGTATGTAGTCAATGATTAAAATGAAACCATTTTATGATTTTGGATCATTCATCCTTCATATGTGTATATTTCATTTCGAGTGCATACAACAGATTTCAGCAATTTGATTTTCATATTTGGTGGTACTTGAAAAATGGATGGAGGGTTTATCTTCTTCCATTGGTAGAAAATTTGACAATTTCATTTCTCCTATAGCATAGTGATAAGATGGAGGCAAATATGGTGGGTTTTGAGTCTGCATTTATGGTTTAGGGAAGTAAAATGTTATCAGTTGAAAAGGGCTAGTTCTTAATTGAACCTACTCTATGTATTGTAATATTACTTTTCTTTTTTTTCCTCTTGGGTAAGTGTCCATGTCCGTATGTAAGCAGCTTAGTTGAATTTGTTCTGATTTTATGTTTGGTTCTCCCCTTCTTTTCACAAGAAACTTGCAACTGGGGAAGTTCAGCCAACTGCTTCCGATCAACCAGTGGCCGAGTGGATGAACTATGACGATCTTAAGCAAAAACTGGAGCACATTGTAAGTTGACTTATTTTTTGTAAGCCACTCTCTTTAAACAGTCTTAAAGAGATTTGTTAATTATGCTATAATTTCAATATCTGCAGCAAGCGAAGATCAAACTGTCTGTCGGTGTGTTACGGACCCAGTTCAGCGAGAACAATGTGACTGCGATGACAGCGATGCAGGAGTTGGAAGACCTGGCGACTATGGACATTAGTGCGCCTCTAAATATCGAAGGTCAGCTGTTCTTTGGCAATTGAGAAAAACAAAGTGCAGGGATGGAGAACCCAACCTCAATGTGACAATCCAAGAGCTGGTGGGAAGTAGTTTAGCAAAGAAGTGTAGGAAAGGATTGGGCTATATAAGAAAAAATGTGGGTGTGGTTTAATGGTCAAGAATGGAGATGAACATGAGGGTTGGTAGTTAGTGCAGCTCATGGGATTACCATGAATCATGTTGTATCTGAACTGATTTTGTACTAATTTGGAGACTTTTTGTAATGTGCGACTTGTCGAATTGAAGAGCAATGACAGACTTCTTCTTCGTCCTTAAATTTCTTCTTTCTCATGCCCATCTCGTTTCTCGTTTCTCCCATTTGCATACATTTCTAGTCCCCCCCATTCTTAAATCTTGCATGCATCCTGATATTTTGTTTTGGCAGGTAACTAAAGATTGTTCTAAGCTAAGGTGTTAAAATTTCTGGTACACTAGCCTGCTTGTCTTGAATGTAATGATGTGTTGTTATATGAACCTTTTATTATGCCAGTGAGAGCAGCTGAAGCAAGGACCTTGTTTTTCTCTTCCAGCCATGCAATTATAATATGCTTGGGAAGAACCTCTTTGGAACAGGAAGATATTGCATCCAGAAAATCCTGAAAGTGGATGTTTTTTGTTTGACAACTAAGCATTTGTTATTTAAATTTATCTTCATTGGGACTCAAATCTGAGACCCCTTTTTGGATGTTTTGCCTTTTCAAACTTTAAACATTCTATCAATTAAGCTATGCTTGTAGGACCTTTTTAAACTTTGAACGTTCTACCAATCGAATTAAGCATGTTGACTAGAGTGGATGTTATGAATGTTATGTCAGCAAAAGTTTGGCTTTAATGAGGGATTGGGTTGGGTTTGAGTTTTTAACGTGGTTCGATCAATCAATTATATTAATTTGATCTCTTCAAAAGAGGGATGACATTGAAGAAAATTTCGAAACAAGGTAATAGATTCAAAATTTTCTTCTTCTCGAATTGTGTGACTTGTTTCTTGGTGACCATGCATTCGAATTTGATCAAATGCTTACTTCTCCTAATTTAAGCTCTGAGAAAAAATAGTAATTAAAGAAAGAGGTCTGTCTAAAGTACTATAGGGGGAACTGTCTATGCCCAAGTTGGAGAAGTAACTAGAAAGAGAAAGGTGTGGACAAAATGGAAATTCACGAGGAGGTAGCTCCTTGGGAATGATTCAAAGGGGCTTTAGCTATGCTATTCTTGAAGGGGCAGTGGTCCTGGAGAATCCTGACTTTCAGGTAAGGTAATTGATTGAGACGCCCGCCTTTAGTATTCTCAACAATTGTAAGAAATTTCACAACAACCCTCTTTCAGAAATGTCAATTACAAGGATGGAACCCTAGGTGCCATTGCCAGTGCCAGTTACAATGTTTCTTTTTTTAAAATCTATTCACTTTGCAACGGGTCTTCTGGGTTGTGTATAACTTAGTTTGGAACCTTAAAAGTAGAAAAAAAAATTGATTTTCTCATATTTAGTTTCTAAATATTTTAAAATTTTTTAATTCTTATATAATAAAGAGTAACAAATGAAATGTGTTTGAATAAACATATCTATTTTATTTTCTTAGTACTTTTTAGGGTTTCTATATATTTTTCTTTTCTTAAGATTTTCTGCTACAAATCCAGGCCTTGTACTCGCTTAAGAAAGAGAAATTTTCTGCTTTTCTCTATTCAAACTTTTCGAAACAAGCCGAAACGCTACACATTTGGTATCGTAAGACGAAACAAATTTTTCAAAACAAAGAAAACGACCACTATTTTCAACATTTTATATATAACCGAAAACAGAAGTTCGCTTCCTTGTTTTCGACCAAATTCAACCAACGGCGCCAAAATGAAAACGCATTTTCAAATCACCAAGACGAAACGTATTTCGAAATTTAAACTAAATATTAGAATACATCAAAATTCTCATATTCTAATTTTTGATAGAAATAAAATTTCATGAACTAAACTGGAAATTTCGGGCGATTCTAAGAGAACCTCCGTATAATTAATATTTTTACCGCCGGTACCAAGCCTCAAGAGCTATGATAGATATAATGTTTTTTTTTTTTACAATTAAACACTTTTAGCTTATATCAGAACAAATCTGCTTATACTGGCACTCGGATCCCTCCTTCTACGCCTCATATATTTAAACGTTAAAAGCTCTACCATTCAACTAGATACGATAAAGATATAATGTTCAAATATATAACTATTGATAATATTTAACTTTCATTTAATGTGAAATATTTAACTTTAAGCTTCCTAGTATCATATCATTTATAATAGTTTACTAGTTTCCATGAAGATAATATATATTTTGAATTTAATGGCCCTTACAATTCAAAAATGTATTACATTAAAATTGTTCAATTTAATTCATAATATTTTTTAACTATTCAATTTAATTATCCACATATTTATAGCTCAGTTGGTTAAAAATTTAAAAATACATGATATTCAAGAATGAAACGATTAATTTATAACATTATAATAAAGTGTTTAATTATAAAAAAAAAAACAAAAACTTTCAATTTAATCGAAAATATTGTTTTAATTATTCAATTTAATTGATAATATTTTTAAAAAATTATTGAAATTGACTAAGTCAATCGAGCTTACATTTAATTTTTTAACCCTGAAATAAAACCGAGGGGACTGTCCACGATTACTTCACCTGACAAAAGCTAATCACAAAACTCATCTTTTCCAAACACCAAGTGGACACAAGTGGGGCCCAGTGGCAATCCCACCCCCACGCGCCAATCACGAGTGGAAGCCAATACTACTTAAGCACTGCCTTAGAAAGATACCTAAACCCAACCAATCCCCACTCTCCAGTCCACACGCTCCAACTGGCGAGGTGGAAGCTGCGCGTGGGGCTTGCTACGCCTTCTCACGACTCCTTTTTAGTTTTTACATTAAAAGGCTGAGGACAAACAAAGCCGCCCCCATGAATGAGTCCACGCCAGCTCCCTTTTACACCTTCACTCAATTTTCTATTATTATTTATTCCCTTTTTTTATTAGCTAATTGCCTAATAATTCATTTTTATTTTACACGTCATTGTGCATTAACTTCATGAAGAAGTAATAAACCCCCTTTTGGTTATTTATTAAGTTTTTTACTGTTAAATCTGGATTTTTATCACTTTTGTGCTGCGGATCCATAAAAAGATATTAATATTGATCAAACGATAAAAAGCTCAACTTATATAACTTCCTCAGTTTTTTCAACCAAACTCGCTTTTTTTCTATTTTCATTTGTCGCTCGCTTATAAAGCTGCTCTCATACGGTAAATGTGCTTTTACACCATTAAACGACGATTATTTCTGCGATCCGCGTAGATTAAAAATTTCATTTCGACAAAACACATATTTCAAAAATAAAATCACAATCTAATTTGAAGGTAAAACTCGTTTCTCACGATAACGGTATTTTTTATAAATTAACCATTCTTAGCCTCTCGTCTTTTTTAAGTTAGGAGAGGAATTCGCACTTGGCTTAAAATCACCTTTACCTTTTTTTTCAATATATCTCTTAATAAAGCTGTTATTCCATAAATATTTAAGATTCTCGCTTTTCATGCTTGGTTACTGCTTTATTACTTGCCATGCATTATTGCCACTCTTGCTAAGGGACAGCTATTAAGTGACATAATACTATATTTCATATGACTATCTATTCAACAAACGAATTCGACACCGAATATATCAAATTACGATCATCAATATTGCCGAAAAGATATTATAATCACTATATATTATCAAATTGTGTTTTTATACTTATTTTATTACGTTATTAACTTTAATATTATTTTATCATTTATGCTTTTAGCAATTTTACCTTATATCTAATAATCTATTACAGCTTTCAATCAATAATAAAAATTATTTCTCCTATAAAAAAACTAATTTTGGTTTAGTATCTATTCTTAATTAGAAGATTTTTATTTATTAAATATTTTTATATTTTTATTATATTATTAAAAAAGATTGAGACATTATTATTTAAATATAAGCATTAGTTATAAAATTTGTGACAACTATGATCTATCTAGAAAGACGGGATATCCAGTACAGATCCATTTATTTATTTATATTTATTTTTGGGAGACAGAAAATGGTTTGAATGGACAACTAAAAAATAAAAAAATTCCATCTTTTGTTCCAATTGTCCTCACAATTACAGGCAATTGGGGCACACCATATAAATTGAAATCTCTGAATATTTATTAGATTTATCACATTTTAATAATACAAAATATTAATAAAGAATAATGATAATTTATATAAATTTAGTGGCCTCATTGCTGACCTAAAGAATAAATGTATCAACTATGAACCAATGAACTCCTCCATTTTAATCAAGTGACATAAGCATGACTTGTAGATTTGTTTATTTCTTGTTATTTCCAATGGGGTGACCCATTCACTTTGTAGAACACATCAATTCATCAAATAATTCTTCTCATTTTATTACAATATTATTTAGAAGATTATTAAAATACATATATTATAATTTTTCAATTTCACATTTGAATGCGCATTAAATTCAGGCCAAATCCAACGAATCTTTATTTAAATAAAACCCTTAACCATTATGTTATAATGATTTTGTCAAAAAATTTATGTTCGATATAACTTTATTTCGTAGGTCCGTCACTGATGATTGATGATGTCTTGTCTTCATTTTAAATGTGATTAAAAGAAAATTATTTGATTCTTTTTTTTCCAAATTCACTATTTTTGTTTGTATTAAACATGTGATATTAATATGAAAAATTAAATGTTGGAAGGTGGGTTGATAAACGAATGGGGTGTAAAGCAAAAAAAAAGGAAAAGGTAAAGCAATGATTGAAGATGTTGAGTGAGTATATATATCAGTTTGGAAAGTCTGATTGTGCTTCTATCTAATTAACACAAGTGGTCTAAAGGAATTTTTAGGTGGAAGGTGAATTTAAGCTTTGTCATTGGTCAATTTTGGTACAAATTTGATGATTTTCTTAATTTTAATAGCATTGAATTTTGATTGGGCCATGCCTAGTTGTCATGTGAGATTAAACTTGAAAATAAATTAATGAAAAGGGTATTTTTATGGTTCCACAAGTTTGGTATATTTGAAAGAGAGATAATATCTTAAAGGATTATGATTTTGATTTTTTTTTTTTTTTTTTGAGATTAAGAAAAAATATGTTACTCCTTAAAAATCAGTACAATCATGAAGAATCTTTATCAATAATGAAATCTGATGCATCAAAACATACCATCGGACTAGCATAATCACAAGCTACCTTAGCTATAACATCGATAATTTGATTCGCTTGCCATCTTATAAATCTCACTTCAAAGGCTCTATTTTGTTCCAACAATCGCCTGTAATCCGAGATAACAACACTAATTTTCGAGTTATCCAACTTACCTCCTTGCAACGTATTCACTATTCTTTTAACATATGATTTGAATATCACAAGCAAGATATTTTGGGCTTCTTAATACAATTCAGTTTTCCAAAGAAACCAATGCTCCTTTATTATTTTTGATTATCGGAACAAAATAAATAATAATAAATATTTATTTTAAATAAATATTTCCAAAGCTCTAAAGGGCTCCTACAACAATATTGAATCAATAATTAGCAAGTGTCATTAATCTTATATATATATATATATATATATATATATATATATATATATATATATATATAAAAGTTAGTCGACTTTTATTTTACTTTTATCGTATTATTTTATATCGTTACGTTTAATCGATATCTCAAACTAAAATTTTGTTATTATCAAGATTAAGAGATTAATAAATATTGAATTATTATCTTATAATTTTCTAAGAGTTTGATAGGATGGAGTCAAGAAAGAAAAAGATAGAGAACACCAACAAGGAAAGCTATTTGTTGAACAGTGAAAGCATTTGTTCCAAGTTCCAACACAAGACAAATAGATGAATACTTTACCAAACAGAAAATGGGCAAAACTTATGAAATAAACAATACAAAAACCAAACTCTTTCATTGATGTTAAAGGATGAAGGAACTTTACCTCTTTTCACCATTTAAACTCCATAAAATGTTCTACAAAAGAGAAAAAAAACAGAAGAAGAACCAAAAGCATAGATTCTTGTTTCATCTTCAATGGACTTTATATTTTCATATCCATCCCATTTTGTTGAATATTACCTATATGTATTTATTTTTACATTTTTTTAGATTCTCTAGAAATGCATATTAGGTGTTATAGCCTCTAATTTGACTCATGATAAAATACTACAGATATGAAATCAAATATGTTATTTTGGTGATTTTCAAACGAAGATACATCGCTTTAAAAAAAGTACTTTGTTCTTTTAAAGAATCTGAGTCTGAAACATCTTATACTCCACGAATTTCTCGAATCATTTTTTATCACTTAAAAGTTGCACTCGCGCCAATCGAAATTATTTTTAAAAAGATATTACTTAATATATTTCGAATCCCAAATCTTTAACTTCTATGTTGTTTGTACTATTTGCTAAAACTGAATGGAGCCTAGGTTTCTAAATAATCATAAATTTAGAATTGGGCATATATGCAAATGCAAATACAAATCATAACTTCACCTTTCACCTTTATGGGATTTCTTTTTCTTTTTTACACAAGCTGAATTAAAAAAAGAAAAGGAAAACCCATTTGGGAAACGACTATAGAATGAAAATAGAAAGGGCCAAGAAGTTCTTCTCCTCATCAACCTCTTCTCTAAAGGGGCATCTTTAGAATGAAGGTCACTAGTACAATAGGACAAGGAAGGCTGAGAGTATCAATGTTGAGTGGTGTTATCCTGATGAACCCACCTTTTTTCCTTCCCCATCTGATTTTGGACAGAAAAGAAAGAAAACAACAACATTAGTCTATTTGCATTTATCTATTTTATTATTTTTGTTTTGTTATTTTTTATTTTTCCAAGTATTCATTTCATGAGGTTATTAAGAAATGTATGCTCAAAGTAATCATTTTAAGTGAACCACAAGTAGTAAACCTTTGAGGAAAAAAGGTTTTCTGTTAAGTCACTGTCATTTATTTAATAGGCTAGACTTGATATTTCCACACCCATCAACCTATTTCCTAAACTAATTCATTTATCTGTTTTTTTAATTAAAATATTGATATGAAACTTGGAACCCCTTTTCTTCAAATTAGCAAATGGATTTTCTGTACAAACTTAAAAAATCGAAAAAAAAAAACGATGTCAATGGAGAACCAAAATTGGAAGAAAAACATTTTATTTATTTAATTTTGAAGAAAGGAACAAAAGTCAAAACCAGACAAAGTGGGAAGCATATCCGGGAATTAAGATATTTAAAAATTTTGTTGATGAGCGGAAAAAAACCAGGCAATGTTGTTGACAAGGTAAGAGATCTGTAAGTAGCAAAAATAATCCATGCATATATATATATATGAAAGGAAAACCAGTTAAAGGTGATTGTTTTTGTCGAGGAAAATTTAATACGTTCAAATTTGGAAGTTATGTGGAAGTGACTGAGTGAGGAGAAGAGGGGGTTGAATTCGAACACCAACCAGAAATGAGAAAACACAAGAAAGATAAAAAAAGAAAAAAAGAAAATTGAAATAGCAAAAGTGGAGTTGAAAATAGGGATACAGCCAAGTGGTTCATTCAATATTCCATGTATGTGCAGTTCACCACAAATTTCCAACTCCTGCCACGCTTGGAAGTTTGGGATTCCCAGAAGAGAGAGAAAGAGTTGGTTCTGTTTCCCACCACCAACCTTTTCTGGGACCGTGAAATCCTTTGCGCCTCAACACAAGTGGGTCACGGTCCAACTCCCACTTGCTGGTCTTTGCTGGCCTTTGCTGGCTGTGCTGTGCTTAAGCTAGCATCCCTTTCTTTTTCCTGCACAACTCTTTCTCTTCTTCATGTTCTGCTTCTTCCATCTCTAATGAAAGATCCACTTCCCAATCTGGGTATTGATTTCATTCCTATTAATCCGCTTATTTAATGTAGAAAGGGTCGATTTTTTCTTCTTTTGGTTATATATGTTTATTGTTTGATTTTTATTTTAATTACTCTGCTTACAACTCTATTGTATTGTTGCGTTCAAGGTTGGGTGTTTGTAGTATAGTGGAAAGGAGGGTATTTTTTTTTCCAATCTGAGCATCTGGGTCTTCTTGATATTGGGCAAGCTGTACTGGATATTGCTTGAAATGGTGATTCCGGCTCTTGGATTTCTTATTAA
This sequence comes from Tetrastigma voinierianum, assembly GCA_016808115.1. Lineage (NCBI taxonomy): Eukaryota > Viridiplantae > Streptophyta > Magnoliopsida > Vitales > Vitaceae > Tetrastigma > Tetrastigma voinierianum. Next base: position 416,260 of record JAEQBH010003145.1, on the reverse strand, counting down.
TAGTCTATTTTGGGGTGCAGGGGATAATGGCAAAGGTGGCTTTTAAGTTATTTTAACTTTTCCTTTATTGGTGCTTGGTGATTAGATTTGCGTTTGGTCCAAGACAATGGAGATGTTTATGGCCAGATTTTTACTCATTTAGCAGTGAATACTGTATTAGCTTAATCAGACAACAAGTGAAGAACATTCTGAAGAAGTTACATATTGTGTCGAATCAAGCCGAAGATGTTGAAGGGTCTACTTCATCAAGGGGAAGCAAGAATCATGATGGGTCATCCCCAGATAGGTTTTTGCAATCTCGGTCCCATCATGGTTCTGAGCATAAACCCTTTTCGGGTCTTTCGAATTGGTTGAATTCAGTTGCTAATAGAAATAGCCCAAGCCCCTCATTACCTTCAAATGTCACAAGAGTTGAGAGATCAGAGCCATCCGATTCCATGAGCAGTGGCGGTATGGATGTCGTGTCAGATGCAGTGAGGCGTGACTCAGGGTCTAGCAACTCAAGGGATCCAGACATAGAGGAAGAATATCAGATACAATTGGCCTTGGAGTTGAGCGCGAGGGAGGATCCTGAAGCAGTTCAGATTGAAGCTGTTAAGCAGATCAGTTTGGGGTCATGTGCTCCTGAGAACACTCCAGCAGAAATTGTTGCTTATCGATATTGGGTGAGTTTGTTTCTTCTGCCTGGTCTATGAATTTGAGTTTGGTTGACTTGTTATTTCTCTTCTCAGTATGCAAAATCATGATGCAATATAAGGTCTGTTGGGCCATATTTTGCTTAATTGCTTAGTCATTTTTATACAAGTTTATAATTGTTATGGTACTGAGTCAACTAGTTTGCTGCATTATGTGTCTGACATTGCTGTCATAAAAATTTACACTGATGGGAATAAAATCCAAATTTTGGTCTTCTGGGGGTTATATCATGCTGCAATACAATTAGCAAATTTTATAAAGCATGAAGCAAGGTTATGCTCATGGCCAGAAATTTTGGTTCATGAGACTTGGAAAAAGAGAAGCTTAGAATGGATTTGTTTCATCCTTCACACCACTCAGTGATCCTTGTCCTTAAATCCTTAAATTACTCGTGTTGAAAGAGACAATTCAAGAAATTGAGAAAAACAGCCTGAGAGGGTTCTTCAACCTTCGAATCACCTGTGATGAATGATAGGCGCATCAGGCTACTGGTGTCAATATCATCATTAACTTTAGCAAGAATGTAGTTGAGAGTCTTATCAATACAGACGTGCATCATCTCTTCTACCAATTGGAAGGCAGGACTGGTTGTTTGACCTTTTGAATTTAGAAGATATGGGTTCAGATATACATTGGAGGAACTGCCAAGCCTTCAAGCAATGGACAGAACTCTAGTAATAGGAGGAATTTTTTTTTTAATAACTCTAGTAGGAGGATCATGCAGCACTAAAGTGACAAAAAGCTATCTCATCTTCAGACATGGAGAACTGTGAATCTATAGTTTTAAAGATGAAAAGCTTCACCATATAGATATCTATTTTACTTCTTGCATACATCTAATGATTAGTATTTGATACTGATTTCACTTAAAGTTATTACTTATGCTATCCAGAGTGAAGAATGTCATATATACACATACATGTGTTTGTGTATTCTGTAGACTTTTATATATGTACTTCTGTGTTTCTGTTATCAAATGCTTGTACTAAGCCATTTTGCAAATTAGTATCGATATGACTTTCTGGATTTTTTCCTTTTCTTGGAAATCACATATTGTTTCTATCTTCTGAACTTCAATTTTGTCCCTTTGTTTCACAATTTTAAGTTCATCGACTCAGTTCCATATACTTACTTCATTGGGACTTTGTTTTCAGTTTAATATTTTGATTATGATTTGTGTTAGTTTATTATATTGATCTTATTTATATATTTTATTTAAGAACCAGGATTTTATTAATTATGATAGAGAAAAAGAGTTTGAAAATATGGGATCTTTCACCTTTTCCAATATTGCATTGTGTCCGACCTTTTTCTTTAGTTCTGCAGTCAGGGGATTACGACAGAAGGCAACGGTTCCTTCTTCATAGGTTTTGTTGAGCATAATATATGTTGTAAAGTGAAAATCTGATGAGGAGATGTCTTCTGCATATTTATTTCTCATTTCAAGTGATCTTTGCTCTATCTAGATTTAGATGGATGATATTACCACTAGATTCATTTCCTGTATATAACATCTTTTTTTCCTTTCATGCAAATGACTTTTGAATATGCTTATTCCTTCAACCTTTTCTCATATCGTAGGTTATCCGTCCTTCCGGAATTACAATGCTCTTAGCTATGGCGTTAAAGATCTTGGATGGTTTCTACGACCTGTATGGAGTTCTGATGGAATCCACTTCACAAAGGATGCCTTCCCTCGTTGATCTACAAGGAACGCCAGTGTCAGATTGTGTCACCTGGGAAGCAGTTTTGGTCAATAGAGCTGCTGATGCTAACCTGTTGAAACTTGAACAGAAGGCCTTGGTCATGGCCTCCAATTCAAGGTCGGAATCTCTAGATTTTTTGGGTAGTGATTTAGTGCAAAAGCTTGCTGCTTTAGTTTCAAGGTATATGGGTGGACCAGTCGGTGATCCAGTCAACATGTCGAGAGCATGGCAAAGTCTTAGTTACAGTTTGAAAGCAACTCTTGGGAGCATGGTTTTACCTCTTGGTTCTCTGACAATTGGATTGGCTCGCCATCGAGCATTGTTGTTCAAGGTACTTTAAATCACTTTTAGCTTTTAAAAAATGATAAATGTGCTTAGGAATTCTATTATAAATTATGTTTTTGGGGCCATCCGTTTCCACTTTTTAATACTTTATTAAATGCTTCTAAGGTCTGCTTATATAAAGTGGTATCAGTTTCCTTCATAATGTGATGTCTATTATTTACTTTTACAATTATTAATTATACTTTTCCTTCATTTTTCTGTGATTTTAATCGTTGGATTCATTTACCCAGCTGACAGCGATGACTGGACTGGACAGACTGTTATTGATTAAAAACATAAGTTAGCTAATGTCATGATCTGCTCAAATTTATGCTTTCATCTCATGAGATTGTATCTGAAAATCTATCAAACAAGCAATCGCAAATAACATATATTGAGAAAATTATCAATGGGATATGTTTCCATTCATGTGGAAAATCCAAAGGAGGGATGCAACATATTACTCCCTCCCATGTAGATATTTTCTGCTTTAGGCCTCAAAACTTTAAAACACCTCTACTTGGTCAAGTGAAGCATATCTATATCTATATCTATATATATAGATATAGTATATATAGCTTTTTCCCCTCCCTGTAAGCTTTGGCTGACAACAAGGAGGTGTTGGTGGCCGATCTGTGGGACTCTTCTAGGGAGGAAGGAGGATGGATCCCTCGCTTTATTAGATCTTTCAATGATTGGGAATTGGATGAGATCCTCTCTCTTCTCAATATCATTCAAGGAAAGAAAATTATTGTGAGTCAAGAAGACTTGATGTTCTTCAAGGAGATAAAAAATGGGAATTTTTCGGTGAAGCTTCTCTTCAAGGTTATGGATCGATCTAAAAATGTTGTGTTCCCTTATAAGATCATTTGGAATTCTTGGGTTCCCAAGTGGGATTTTTGGCACAGGCTCTTGAGGGAAAAGTTTAACCCTTGACAATTTAAAGAAGAAGGGAAGGGCCTTAGCAAATATATGTTTTCTTTGCGGGAAAGAGGAGGATACGGTTGATCATTTGTTAGTCCATTGCCCACAGACCAGAGTGATTTGGGAACTCCTCTTAGCTATTGCTGGTGTAAAATGGGTATTCCCATTGTCCGTTAGAGAGACCCTCCTCTCTTAGGGAGGCTCTTTTGTGGGGAAGAAGCGTAAAAAAGCTTGGATGGCAGCCCCTCTTAGCATTTTCTGGTTCATTTGGCGTGAAAGGAACTACATTGCTTTTGAAAACAAAGATTTCTCATCTCAAAGGATGAAAACATCCTTTATTTGTAATCTTTGGTCTTGGTCAAATGTATACGTGATGAAGGCCTAGATCAGCAGTTGATTTTGGCTTTGGATTTGGGATGTAAGGTGAGGTTGGTGGGTTTTTGTTTTGCCTATCTTTTTTCTCTTCCTTTGTCCCTTCGTGGGACCCTCCTGTATGCCACTATATACCTATAGGCCCCTTTGGGTGCTCTTTTGATGAATATCATAATACTTTACTCATCTAAAAAAAAAAATCATAACTTTTCCCCATCAGATCTGGGATTATTAGAATGGATGAGAAACATACAAGTTCTATAGTCTCATCACTAGAAAATTATGTCATGAGCATGAGAATATATCAGTTTTCCATTGCATCTAACCCTTAGTTTGCTTTTTGATCTTCATGAGTTTTGCACTTTGCTTGGTAGTGTACACCATACTATGACATTTGTTTTAAGCCTTCCTAGTGATATCCATGACTTCAGCATTTGCAATTCGAACATGCAGTGAATAAAGTGAAATTGAAAGGTGGGTTTCAAAAATCAATGAAAAACTAACATATGAAAAATGTTTGGGTTTTATCAAAAAGTTCTCCTGTGCCTTTTTTTCTATTTTAAAGCATAAGAAGGGGTATTTTGAACAGTTTCTCAGTTTTGATATTCATAGGGAAAGCATGTCCTGTTCGACTAGAACTTCTTTTACAAGAGTTTAAAACACTTTTGGAACAATGCTAGATGAAATTGCTTTGCAATCAAAAGCTCTATCTGGATGGAACATTGTAATCTCAATCAATTGGAAATTCTCCATCTTCAACTGAGGTGCAATTTCTTCATAATTGATTGAGAAGATGCCTTGATCTATCAAATTATAAATAACAGATCTATTGACGAACCTGCTTTTTGGATCAATAGAAGGTCACTTTTCATGTTCCACAACTCTAAACCATTGGACAAGTAAGTCTCAATAAAACTAAACAACTTTCAAACATTTGCCAGATTTTCTTTTGATTTGTGTAATAAAAGCATGGTCTCTATGGTCATTCACTCAGCCTAGGGTGTGCTCTAGGAGATTTACAATCAAATGCTTGGTTGATATGGATGAGTTAGGTGCTTAGAATACTTTTAAAGACTCAGATTACTAGTTTAATACTCAATCTGGGATGAAACTGTTGTACAATTTTGAGGATCCAAATTTAGTCACATTTGCATGTCCACAATGTTGTTCAGTAGTACAGAGTTTGTTTATAGTGTAATCAAAAGAACTAGACAGAAAGGCCTTGATATTCAAGCTACTGCATCATATGTTTCATCCGTGGACCTTCCCAGTATAAGTGGATCACTGATAGATTTGAGCCCCGTGCCCCTTTGCATTTTGGTCAATTTGAGCGGGAAAGAAGCCGGCCGTTTTGAGATCTTGATTATTTCAATTAATAGGATGAAGTCTACTTTCTTTGTAATCTTTGGTCTTCGGTCAACTTGCACAGTGTTGAGAGACCAAGGTCTTTGGTAGACTTTTTGACTTGGGTGGGCTGTAATTGATTTCTCTGGTTTTTATTGTGGGTGGTAGGTGTTCTCTTCTCCTTGCTTCCCTTTGTTGGGAGCCTTGTTGTATATCTCCTGTATACTTTGGGCCTTCCTAGGTGGTTTAATATAATTTGCTTTTATCTATCAAAAAAAAAAAAAAAAGATTTGAGCCCGTGCTGATTTGACCTTAGTGTTTTAAACATTTTTATGGCTCAACCTAGACATGACCTTGTCGATCTCCAGGATTACTTTAGGACTACCTGACCTATTCTTCAAGATGGAAAGGAAGAAACACACCTCATCAAGTCCGATTCCACATTGATGAGACTCTACTTGCCTAGGCTAGTCATTAATGAGCCTTTACTAAAGATCTCAATAAGGTTATTTCTTATATTTATGTTAAATTTAAAAAAAAATGGGAATAGGTAACAAGAAATAAAAGATGAGAGCAACAAACACACGTATTTACATGCCATGGGCAGAGGAGGAGAAATCCATTATCTTAAATATAGATACATGATATTGCAGTGATTAGAGAAAAATTCACGAAACCCTAGAATGCCCACAATATACTTATGAAGAAAATATATTCTAACTTCAAATGGAAAAGGTTACCCACTTCCTGAGTTCCTGGTATGTTGTCTTCAGAAATAATTTGCTGTGGACGTTAACTGGTCCTTTCCTCTTCATGCTGGCAATGGTTTTCACTTTGGGAATAATGATGGTTATCAGGCGGTTTGTGTTTGCCATAACTATTGGCATTCCGCCAGACTCTCCTTTCATTAATTTTATCATTGTTGTTTTATGCCTGTGTGGAATTTCTCGAGTTTCAGTATGTTGCTCTGTTTTCTTGTCCTCTTGTTAACGAGGTTTGGTTTTCAATTCAAGCTTTTCTGTCAATTTGACACCATTCTTAAAATGGTTATGTAGGTTTTGGCTGATAGCATGGGCATCCCATGCCGATTAGTGAAAGGACAGCAATATACAGGTTCTGATGATGTGGCAATGAACTTCGTGAAGATTGATGATGGAAGGTAATTCCTATTACAAATGAAACTTTTCTTGGTACAACCAAGATAGCTTGGTTGCAATGTAGTTCTTTTTTGGTTTTTGATTGAACATTATTTGTCATATGCCCTGTATAGTAAGATGCTTTACCAGCTCTGTACAATAAGATGCTGTTACCCAATTAGTGGAGCTCTATAATAGTTTTATCTTAGATTCTAATTCTAACTGGTGGCTTTAGTCTTTCTTGTGATGGTTATACTCAAACCCTTATTGATCTTGGAGCAGGAAAATGTCTCCTTATGTATATAACTACTTCAATATAATTACTTTATTGAAGTCCCAATGCATTAATATGTTATTTAAGGTGAGATATTATGTGAATTTCAGGGAATACATTGTTGATCTAATGTCAGATCCTGGAACACTTATTCCATCTGATGCAGCAGGATCACATATAGAATATGATGATCCTTTCTTTCCGGCCAGTACCTTGTCTAGAGAGATAGGCTCCTCGTATATAGCCTCTTCTAGCAGTGGGGGTGTGAGTCCATATCTGTCTGCTGCTGGAAATGAATCTGATGACAGAAGGGAACTTACAGCTTGTGCAAATCTACCCACGCCAAGTAATGATAGTTTCAAGGCAGAGAAGACTCTGATTCAGGCACTTCCAAGCAGGCCTAGTCATCCGCTGCATGGAAGATCCCCCTCATGGACAGAAGGTGTGAGCTCTCCAGCAGTGCGTAGAATGAAAGTGAAGGATGTTTCACAATACATGATTGATGCTGCCAAAGAAAATCCACGGATTGCTTTAAGAAAACTTCCGCGATGTGTTACTTGAAAGTGGTGTTGTTGTCTCGAAACCTATTTACCGAAATATATCCCGAACAGTTAGATGTGCAGATACTTGAGACCAAGTTCCTGACTGAAGATAAAGATGGAAATGAAAAGAGACCAGTAATCCAGAAAATTAAAGATCAAGACAACCCCGGTCCAATTGGCCTGTTGCCACCTCTGCCTCATCATGGGATTCAACCTAGAGCAAGTCACTTGGCTGCAGATCTTAAGTATGTTGAAGGTTTATGGTTTGCTGAAATCACTACAGAGTTTAAAGTAACTGGACAGTATTTATCACAGTAATCAGAAGTGACTCATTCGAAATATGCGAAGAATGTTCCTGTTGCTGCCGCTGCCGCGGCAGCAGCAGCTGTTGTTGCATCTTCAATGGTTGTTGCTGCAGCAAAGTCAACTACTGACCCAAACCTTGAACTTCCTGTGGCGGCTGCTGCCACTGCTGCTGCTGCAGTTGTAGCAACAACTGCAGCTGTTGGTAAGCATTGCGAGAACTTGGAAACTGGTTTTCATTCTCCAAGTGCTGCTGGTGAGTGCTTTAACCAATCGGATGGGACGCAAAGTGGGGGAGAGGCAGATGGTCCAGGTTGTGAACTGCGTGGTAGTGGTGACCGGGAACATGACACTTCTGGGACAAATCCTGAAGGAGAGAGAACATCAGATACATCTGCGGGTAGCTCAAAATCAGATCAAGCATGGCACTGATGATGTTAACGGACTGTGAGATCCCATGGGATGAAATTGCCTTGGGTGATCGTATTGGACTTGGTATTGGCCTCTGCATTGTATCTTTAGAGTTTATGAACTTCAATTTTTTTTTTAATAGACTATAGAGTTTACCAGCTTCATGTCATATTTGCTACACTAAATCTATATTGTTTTAGCATATTTAGGTTTATTTCATTTCTTTGGTATATCCCTTGTGTTGCAGGATCATATGGGGAGGTATATCGTGGGGACTGGCATGGTACTGTAAGTTTCCTCATGCTAACCTGACACCTTGTTTATCATGTTAGGTCTTTGTTATGGTCATGGTCCTTTTCTATAGATCTGTGAACTGCTGGGACTTTTTATTTTATGTGTGCATTTGTGTTTCTCAATTGCACAGTTTATAATTGCATGTTCAGAAAATGCTGCAGTGGGAACCATGATAAGGGAAGAAACCTAAGAGACATTTAGAAACCTTAAAAAATATGTGGAATTATGTAGATATTCTCATGTCCTGAAAACATTTGTTGATCTACGCGAGTATTTTGCAATTACAAGGAAGACATGAGGAAGTGGATCTTCCAAAAGCGTCATTAATAGGAAAATATTACATTTCCTTAATATGTCATATGAGTGGTAGCACGTGACATCCATTTGATTGTTGAGAGATATGAGAATGAAAAATCAATTTTTTGAATCCTGTGTTTTATGATGCTTGGTTTCTGAAAAAATGAATGTCTTAACTGACTTGTACAGTTGCAATAGGCTTGGTTGATTGGGGGTTGGGTTTTCTCAATTCCTGAATAACTAAAATTCCAAGATTCTAAATTTTGATTTCATTTCTTTTGCTACATTTTCTTTGGAACCAAACAAACTATTTGTGAAAAGGAGCTTCTTTGAAAATTCTGAATATTCCATCTATTGGTAACACATACCCAAGGAAGTGGCTTCCAGTATCAGGGAAAAAGGTTGCTGTATTTCATTTTTTTTCCTGTGTTGCTCTCAAGATAAAATTGATTGATTGAAAAAACACTGATACCAATAAATCCAACTAATGGTGATTGTTGTTTGTTCTGAGGGTGTGCTTTGACCATTTTTGGAGGTATAATTTGGAAAGTCTGCTCATAATGCTGGTTTTATGCCCTCCTATAAATAATAATAATAAGAATAATAATAATAATGCTGGTTTTATGCCCACAGTAAAAAAATTCTCATGACCCTGTTTGATGGGTCAGAGTTAAGCATTATCTTGCTTGATTCTAGCCTAATCTGGAGGTTTGAGTTCAGTTGCAGTAAAAAAAAATTTGAATAGGATTACCACTTCAAATGTTTTCTTAATCTTAGGCATTTATTCAGCAGATCATCTTCCTTTAAATCAAGGGAGAAATATCGTTATGTTAACATGGTTGTGCACCTGGTATTATAATGTTATTTATTTCAATCCTATGAATTCTCTTTACTTGAACTTCCATCTGTTCTTGACTGCCCTTGGACCTTGCTTAAAAATTTGGGACCGAAAGTATAACCAATTTTGTTATAGCTTAAATGCATAGCGGAGCATCAATAGTCTGCCACTTTTTGCTCATGTTTTGGGTTGCTCCTTAGTTTAAGATTTTGGTTAGAAAATCCACTAATTATATTTGAGGAGTATTTTATTTCCTTTTATTTTTTATCATTTTCTGTTTGTGAATCTTTTAATGAATATCCCATTTCCCATTCTTGAAAGGTGTTTATTTTGAGTATATTGTCATTTTTTGATTTTATTAGGAAGTTGCAGTTAAGAAGTTCCTGGACCAAGATATTTCGGGTGAATCACTTGAAGAATTCAAAAGTGAGGTAAGTATCCTCTCTCTCTCTCTCTCTCTCTCTCTGTGCATTTGTGTGATAGCATTTTAGAAAAATGGTGGATAAGTTAGAACAGCAGAATCTAAGTGATTCGTGACTATATGATTTGTATGGGGGGCATGCTTTCAGTAATTGCGTATTACATGCAAGGATCAGAATCATGATTTTTAAAGCTTATTCATTGTAAGTCATTGGAGATGTCCCACTATTTTTTGTTTAGTTTTCTCTGTCTGTTTTAATTGATCTTTATTTATTTTTGTTTATATGCTCTAGTTGGTTTCTTTTCTTCCTATTGTTAGTGGATGCTGGGGTGGGTAAATGGCAATTACTGTTTTTCCGGAAAGACTGAGATTAACTTCTTAAGTATCTGTCCATGATGACGTAGGCCACTCCATATCATTGATAAGCATAGATTTTTGCTTTTGTTATCCTGGTTGGCAGATGGTCCGCCACTGTGTATGCTGCAACGATATTTATCAAGGCCTCATCTGATGCTTATGATTTTTGACATCCTCTTACTTCTTTTCTAAACTATATTTAATTATGCACATCTAATGCCTTTAGACGAATCTTTAAACTCTATTTTCTTTACTTGAAAACAGTCAATTCGTGAAATTTGTGCCAAACCCTATTTCTTTCACTAGAAAAAGTTCTATGTGATCACAGTACCACATGCGTGACCTTTTCATCTTTTCATGCACATGCTTATTCTTTTTTTTTTCTTGTTTTGTTTTAAAATTTCCACTCTCGCAACCACAAGATTATTTTTTCCACTTGCACATCCACATGCCCACAAATGTTGATTTATATATCTGCCACTTTTGACCTTACGAAGGATTTGGAAAATTTATTATTTCACTCATGCTTTGTTTTCAAGGTGCGGATCATGAAAAGACTAAGGCATCCCAATGTTGTTCTCTTCATGGGAGCGGTAACTCGTGTCCCAAATCTTTCGATTGTGACAGAATTTCTTCCCAGGTTGCTGGCACTATATACTTCTTTTCATGTTTATTTTAACATCTTAAATATGATTTTCTGATAGCCATTGGATTAGTTTCTTTCTTGTGCTAGTTTATGGATCTTAGAGAGAAGTTTATGGGCCCTCTACAAGTTTAATGATTACTCAAGGGTTTATGGCCCCATATTATCTCAAAATTGAGGGTGGAATCAATTGGGTTAATTGTGTTGTAATCAGGAATCCAACTTCCTAGCCAAGAAGGGGTTATGACTTTTCGGGATTTTAGGGGGAACTGATATACCTCTTTGAGGGAATTGAATTGTTTGGGGTTGCTCTGTTTGTTCTTTTCATTTTCATCTTAAAAGGATCTTTGATCCTTCCAAAGAAGAGGGAAAATCAACTATGTCTTATCATGCATTGACATATATAAAAAAGGCAAATATATTTATTGGAAATCATAAAGAAAGAATGGACCTTGTTCTCACATGTAATGCCAAAGGAAGGACAAAGAAAAAGAAAATAATAAATGATGCTAAGGACAATACTAAATGCTGTTTTGCACCTTTATAAAAAGAGGATGGCATCATGTTTAGTTGAATTGTTTTATAGTGCCATCTTTACTCAGAACCCCCAATTCGTAGGGTTTTTCTTGGAAAGTGCAGTTTATTTAACAATGTCTTTATTTTACCGAATTCTGAAGTGGTTTATTATTATTTTTACAGAGTAGTTTGTATAGATTAATTCAACCATTTAACAATCAATTAGATGAAAGGAGGCGTTTAAGGATGGCCTTTGATGCTGTATGCTTCTATATTCTTATTGTTTATATCAGTATCTATTATGAAAGCTTTTGGCATTGCTTGGATACTCACCTTGGGATAATGTGTTCCATAAAATAATTGAACTTTCAGGCCCGGGGAATGAATTATCTGCATAATTGCACTCCAGTAATAGTTCATCGTGATTTGAAGTCTCCAAACCTTCTTGTGGATAGGAATTGGGTTCTGAAGGTACCCTTTTTGTCTTGTTCATTAATTTTTGTTATCTTCTAAATCTAATCCTGCATGATGTGAATTTTTTCTGCATGTTATTCAGGTATGCGACTTTGGCTTATCGCGAATGAAGCATAGTACTTTTCTTTCTTCCAGGTCAACTGCAGGCACTGTAAGCTGTACTTATCAACTTACATATTTCTTTCTACAGTATCCTGGATGAAGCACAATACATACTTCTTTCGATTGTTAAATTATGAACAATCTGATCATAAGCTGAACAACAGGAACAATCTGTTCATAAGTGGTGTATGAACAATCTGATAGTGACAATGTCTTGGTAAGTATTTGATGTTGCACATGGTTCCAAGTTGAAATGGAAGGGGCTAGCATTTGTCCAAGCTCTGTTTCCATGTCAAATTTGCTAGTTTCAGCACAAGAGACATACAAATGCAGTGAAGGCCCCATGATTGATAAATTACCATTTTCCCTTATTATGATCAGATGAGGACTTGCCAGTACATAGTCCATTAGGATGGCCTAAACTAGACTTAGAGATAAGCAGTGAGGCTTGAAAATTTTCATGACACTTATGAGGGGAAACAATATGATAATATGATGCAACAATGACGTAATGATGGTATAGTGACATTGATCAAGACTCAAGAGGGTATTTTTTGCAATCACTATGAAATCAGGTTTATGTTCCCTGGATTCCTTCAATATCTTACTTTGTAGTATATATCAGGAACTAAGTAATTAATATCTTATGATATGTATGAGACGTTAATTTGAGATTAAATTTTATATATTGTGGGCATGCATTACCCCCAGAGACTTGGCTCAAGTGGTAAAGGTTTGGGATGGGGTTATGGGAGGTTCCATGTTCGAATCCTAATAATATATATAATTAGGTTTGCGTTTTCACAAACTTTTGCTCATTTCTTTGGAGTCATATGTGTTTAGCTATCAATTTGACGTGAAAGCTTAAGCTATTAGGTAATTGGTTAACTATATATACAAGTCTGTTTACACTTAGGCTAAAGTCTTAGTAACCCACCTTATGGGTCCCAACCTTCCTTGGGCTTAATAAATTAGGAAATAAACATCAATGATGTTGACGACAGCTCTCTGCCAAACTTGAAGCTTGAAGCGCCAGGATTTGAGTTTAATAGGTGCATCGTATGACACCCTCATCACGTGCATATGGCTGCATCTTACCATACGTGGAGAAGTCGGGTAAGTTATGGACTCAAATAAACATGGGGATTAAATTGCAGGAGAGGATTTGAACGGGGTATCTTGCGAAATAGGCTGCAGTGCCTTGATAGCGACTGTCCTCCCTGAGAAGCTCAAGCTTGTAGGATTTGGGTTTAATTTGAATATCATGTTTCAACAAATGACATTCAAACATATGACCTTCCATAAACTAAGGCTTCGATACCATCTAAAGCTACCAAGTGACCAAAACCTTAAGTTAGCCTTATCTTATGGAGGGTCGCGAGTTTGAACTCATCTTTATTTGTTTCCTTTAATTCATTAAATTCGTGTGCAAGCTCAAAGTTGTCCATGCAAACACAACTTATTGAGCCGACATGCAAACACAAAGAAAAGGCTGCTCATAAGGTGTAGTGTCCTAACTTTTCAGAGCAATTAAAACAAATAGCTATTGTTTCATCACAAATGAATTAAAAAACAAAAAGTGCTCAATGTTACATTACCTTACAATTATCATTTATTTATTTATTTTATTTATTAATTTATTTATAGTTCACGATCATTTCCTTTACTTTCTGAACATTAGTCTTGTGGCATTGATGCTTGTTTTATAGGCAACCATTACAATCAGAAATTTTAATAATTCATATTATATTACTCTTCTTCAGGCTGAGTGGATGGCTCCAGAAGTACTAAGAAATGAGCCTTCAGATGAAAAGTATGTCCTCTTTCCCAGAATATATTATCAGTCAACTTCTTAAAGATTTTGGAGGATCATCTTATGAAAAATGGTTATATATGGGCAGGTGTGATGTTTTCAGTTTTGGGGTCATACTGTGGGAACTCTCTACATTACAACAGCCATGGGGAGGAATGAACCCAATGCAAGTTGTTGGTGCTGTTGGATTCCAGCATCGGCGTCTCGATATCCCAGATGATGTGGATCCTGTTGTTGCAGATATTATTAGGAGTTGCTGGCACACGTGAGTATACAGGAGCTGTTTCACCTTCAATCTGCTCTATTCTGAACGTATCATGTAGAATGGACTTCTGTTTATTTCATAATCGTGTGACTAAAACATCCTACATCCATCCAGGGGCGGATCAGCATTATAATAGACTAGTAGTATATAAGAATTTTTATTTTTTGGGTGTCCGCATTATAATTTTATTTTAACAGGCCAAAAAAGGACTTAATAAAAGAGGTTGTGACACCCCATAACAACACGTAGATCCGCCCCTGCCTGCATCTTTGCTGAGCTTCTGGTCGATTATGGATGGAATATGATTATGGATGTATTTACATTCATGATTAAGCAGATACATTTATATGTTTCTAACATGTTACTCATTTTGAAATTTTAGAAATCCAAAATTGAGGCCTACATTTGCTGAAATCATGGCTACTCTGAAGCCGTTGCAGGAGCTAGCTCAGTTCACAAGTGCCTAGACCTAATGCATCAATAAGCATAATTGGTCAGGTTATGATTCGACCGGCACGAGCTGCTGCAGAGAACCAGCAGGCTGAAAAAGAAAGCGGAATGTAAACTGAATACTGGATCGCCTGGAATGTGGCCAAAAAGTGAAGGCAGGCCCTGGGCAAATTTGGAACAGAAATGTGAAAAAGACTATTGAAGACCCTGAGCCAACATATACTTCAATTTGAGAGTATCGTGATTCTTTTTCCTTCTTCACACTTTTCTTTTCCCTCTTTTTTTTTTTTTTTTTGTATTCGTGGGTTTGGTTGGATAGCCGCTCTCGAGAATGTGTAATTGTTTGTAAAAATTCATTTGCATTTGTTGTAATCAAGGTTTGAATTTTGTGTTTATGTTCGATTTTCTAGCATTCAGGTGAGATAGAATGTGATATTTGTAACTGAAAAAACATGCTCTTGGCATCACTAGCGGATACAGAAAGGAAATCAATAAATTGTCTAACCAAAGTAGGAATAGGATAACAGAAATGTTGTGTGAAGTTAGGATTTGGGCAATGGAATTTGCTAGGGTTTCTTGATCTGCTTCTCAGCCAAAACCCAATTTTTTTTTTCTTGTTGCTATTCTCATGGTTATTGACAAAAAATAAGTTTGGAGTGAAAATAGAACCCTAGCTTTCTCAAATCCTTCGTTCCATTTGAAACAGTTAGTTGAACTGGTATGGTAGAATTACAAAGAGGGTGCCACTGTAAAGAAATGAAAGCTGAGCCTCCAGTTTACTTGCAGGCAAACACCCTGGAAGAAAAGAAAAGAAAGAAAAAGAAGAAAATGCAATTTACCGTCTAAGTTATCACGAAAAGGATAAGGTAGGGACCATTCCTATACTTATATCAGAAACAGTATGATTTCTTTTCTCTCACCTTAACTAGGAGTTCCTCCGATTCTGAAAATGGCTGCTTTCTTCGGATCTCCTCCATTTGTTTATAACCCACTCACGAGAACTCCTCACTTCTCTTCTTCTCATACGCCGCCACCGCCATTGCCGCCACCTACTCCGCCGTCGCAGCCACAACCTCCGACCCCACCTTTGAGTATATCATCCTCGGAGCTACCACACACAGCATCAGTTAAAGGCCAGCAACAGAAACCCATCAAGCCTGCTACTCCTATCACCACTGCTGATTCCACTGACTGGATCGCTTCCTCCTTGACAAGAAGGTTCGGCCTTGGCGCCGGACTCGCATGGGCTGCTTTCCTCGCCGTTGGGGTGGTCTCAGAACAGATCAAAACCCGCCTTGAAGTCTCCCAGCAAGAGGCGAATACAAGGTCTCCCATCTAAATTCCCGGCTTTTGTGTACTGTTTTTGAAAACTATTTTTGTTCTGAAAAATAAAGACAACAACGAAAACAAAAAAAAAAAAAAAAAAGGTTTGGTTTCTAACTTTTTGTTTTGTTTTGAAAAATATGAAGAAGACAGAAAACAGACTTTGTGGGTCTGTTTGGTTCCTGATTTTGAAAACGGTTTTTGGGAACAATTTTTAAAAACATAGAAAACATAATTTTGATGTTCTTAAAAAACTGTTATTGTTATCTGAATCTAGTTTTTTATTTTTTTTTATTTTATGTTTTCTGTGTTTTTCGGAACAAAATAAAAGGGACTAAAAAGGCCTTTTTGTTCTAAATTCAGGCCATTCGTTTGTGTTCTTCTTTCACATGAAATAATATATCTGTAGTTAGTACTAGACTCTATAAACTAGCTCACAAGGATGATGCTGTTGTTGTACTTTTTAAGCCTCATATTCTGATCCTCAATCTCTACAATTAATCCCCATTCTTTAAATTTTTGCCAAAGTCAAACACTTTGATACATACTTATGTAGAACAAATTCAATTCTTGCCAATAACTGAACTCTTGTCTTTACAGGGATGTTGAAAAGGAAGAAGAGGTAGTCCTTCCTAATGGCATAAGGTAAACATTTTTCACAAACTCCAGTATCTCACCTCTCATGTTTTTTCATAACAAATGCATATGAATCAGGTACTATGAGATGAAAGTCGGCGGCGGTTCGTCTCCAAAACCAGGAGATTTGGTAGTGATTGATCTGAAGGGAAGTGTATCAGGCAGTGGGGAAGTGTTTGTTGATACATTTGATGGTGAGAAGAAGCCATTGGCACTGGTAATGGGGTCAAGGCCTTATACAAAGGGAATGTGTGAAGGGATAGAATCTGTATTAAGGACTATGAAATCTGGGGGTAAAAGAAGAGTAATAATTCCTCCCAATTTTGGGTTTGGTGAGAAGGGTGCAGACTTAGGTTCTGGTCTTCAAATTCCCCCATCTGCTACTCTTGAATATATAGTTGAGGTTGATAAAGTTTCTATAGCTCCAGCCTAATTTTTCCTTGTGTTCTTGAGAAACAATGAAGAGAATCAGAGCTGTTATTAATTACCCATATCAGTAATTATTTTCTTCACTTTATCAATTGTCTATTATCAGTAATTACCCATATAAAGAAATAATCATTTCTTGAAAATGAACATTACCTTACCTTCTTGAATTTTTCTGCAATGGGATTACTTTACACAGCCAGCACATCACCTCAAAGAGGATACCACATTCCATATTGAGTTCCACCAAAAGATCATAATCTTCAAAGCCTACATATCTCCCAAAATGTTTCTTTCCTTTCATGAAGCAAATTTCCTACAAAATTAACTTGATACTTGACTCAAACGGTAAAGGAGATGGATGTATGGGGAGGTCTAAGGTTGACAGGTTCTAATCCTTGTAAGAACATTTAGATGTAGTAAAAAAACTAGCTTGATGCAAAAGACTTAATTGGTTGAATATTTTTAATTATTTAGACTAGATTTAATTGGTTGGATAAAAAATAAGATAGGATAAAAGAAAAATATTGTATTCCGATAAATTGATGCAAAAGACTAAATTAATCTATATTTTGTAACAACTAACAGCACATTTTCATTAATTTTTTCTTTGAAAAAAACCAATTTTGCTTTATGTGGTTAACTAATCTGTACAACTGAAAATAAGGCGGATTTTCATTTTCACTGTTTTTTTTTTAGGTCTAATTTCCTATTATTTTGTTTTCATGGAAACTTAAATTTGGTCTCTTCCAACCCTTAATCATGAAGTCAAATCTTATAAAAACTCGAACCAGATTTCTTCCCGATCACACTACCTTAAACCACTAAATCAAGTTTTATAGAATCTCGAATTTGGTTTCTTCTTTATGCGTTTCTTTTTTATGTCTTACTCAACTCATAACTAAGTCGGGCCTATTAGGCAATTTTCATTTTCATTATTAAGATTTCATTTAACTATGAAATAATAATAATAATTCTGAGAAATTAGAAAGGCTAAACTGCTGTTCAAATTCCAGCCACACGACCTTCTATCACGCCAACACTACTTTGAATGAAACTCTCTATAAAGGAAAATGACAACAAAGGGAAGGCAAGTAGGGAACACATAGTTGCAGTGGAGGAGGAGAGACGCCATGGGAACCGTCCTTGACTCCCATTTCTTAGCTCTCACCGCTATTGTCACTGTACCGTTATTTTCTGAGTCTCTTTAAAACACATCAACCCACATCTTGTTTATCTCTCTATTCATTGGGATGTTGGTTTTGTATGGATTCGGCAGGTGGGTTATCAGTTCTTGTTCTTCGTTATCACCGCTCTTCTCAAGTTTGATAAAGTCACTGACTTCGCTGGTACGTTATCTTTTTCCTTCTTCTATACGCCTCTAATTTTCCAAATACTTGGGGTGTTTGTTTTCTGAGTAAGCATAGGAAAATTTTCTCGTTGGCGCAGTCGAGAAAATTCATAACTTCTGGACCTTTATGGCCGCGGGAACTGAAAATGACAGAGGTTCCTGACTCAGTTTTCAGAAAAATTAAAGTAGAAATCACGTTTTCAGGAAATTTCAAGTTTTCTTTTTCTCCAGTTCTCTCAGCAACCTAGTGAGGAAATTTTTTCGTTTATCCTGTTTCATTGAGGGGAAAAGGAAATAAGTTATGGATTTTGTTGGTCTGCAAAACCAGAAAATATTAGCCTCCAATCAACTAGGTCCAGTGCACCTGTTTGGCATGGAATCGATATTATTTGGCATCCAAAGCAACATTGAAGACATGATTCCCTTTTTTTTTGTGCGATTATGCTACATAATTTTGGTTTTTGTTTCTGATTAATTCCCAGGAAGTACGAATTTTGTTATACTGGCTGTGTTAACCTTGGTCTTGAAAGGAACATGGCATTTTAGACAGGTAATATTTCCTCCCTCTTCCAATACAAATGTCAATTTTAATTCGATCTTTCTTTCCTTCATTTATTTGGGTTTCTAAAACCACGTTTTTGTGTATTCAATAGAACCAGGCTTAGTGGCTTACATCTTTGACTATCAATAAATTATAGGAAAACCTCTAGAAATCTCAACTATTGGATGTTAGATATCAATCACAATGGTTGAATTTTCAATGGCTGAGAAATATTGATAATACTTGATATGGTATCTCTGGCATCTCTGCTGCACTGCAGAATGGACTAAAGCAATCAATTGAACCACTTGCATCTGGTGAATTGAGATATTGATTGGATGGAAAAAAGGATAAATAAGGGTTGGGAATCAAAACTTTTTACACCTTTTTAAAGGCTTTGTTGAGAAAATGGTTGTGGAGGTACCGAGCTTGGGTGGTCTCTGGAGATGAGTGAAGAATGTAAGCTTTACTTTGTATCTTTCCATGTTTCCTTCTCCTCAAGGATACCTTACTCTGGAGGTGTGGAATTTTAGGGCACCTCATAAAGTGTAATCCTTTCTTAAGGAAGCTGCTGAGGAAAGGATTCTGACTGTTGATCAAACTTATGAGAAAAGGGTGGTCCTTTTACATAGGTGTTGCTTGTGGAATTGAGAGTGGACAAACCATATCTCTTACAACAGCAAGGATTGCCTTCTTTGAGGCCTTTCTTCTTAGTGTTTGGATTTGACATGTTGCTTGTGTAAGAGTTGTAAGTTGATGAATCATGCTACTTGATAGGTACACTACTTCTTTTCCCCCCTTTTTCTTTTTCTCTTTTTTAAAATCCCCATTGGAACATGAGAGTGGATATCCCACAATCCTGTCCTAGTATGTAATAAGAATTGCTTGCTTTGAGCCCTTTTGCTCCCCTCAGTTTGGATTTCTCGGGACATTTCTATAGTCTGGCAGAAAATTACTATGAGCGGTACGTAGAGGGGTGGACAAGCGGTGGAGGAAATTGTGGGAGTTAGCCTCTCTTTGCTTGTTTAGATGCATCTGTAGGCTGCATTGTATTGGAGTTTTTTGAAGTGGTAGAGTGCTCTTATTGAAGTGTCTTTTCTTAGTCAGGTTGATTGGTCTAAAGGCTGAAATTTTTGTTTCATAATTCTTTGCTGAGTGGTCTAAGGTTTGGATTTGGAACTTTCAATATTGCGCTTTTGAGTTTTATTGATGGAACTAGTTAAGGATTAGAGGTTGTGGGCTTTTGTCTTTTTTTTCTTTCTTGCATTCATTCTTGGTCATCCCATATACACTTGTTGGCTTCACCATTGGTTGTGTCATATATTCTTGTTTGCCCTCATATATTTTTGAAATCAGACAAATGTGGCCCTTGAATGCACATCCGTCCTCTGTTTTCACAACACCTGTAAAGCTACATGTAATCGTATTAGCTCTATGATAAAAAAACCTAAAACCAAAAACCAATTTGTTTACATATGTTTCAACGTGAATCATAATATCAAATTTTTGCAGCTCAACACTTCCATCATCAAAACAAAAGAGTGAGGAGAAAGCAGATCTCCTTGACATAAATATCTCATATTTTGGAAAGAAACTGTTGCAGTCCCATTGACCAATGGAAGTAGCTCTGAAAGAGTTTATATGGTTCAGTCGGACTATTTGGCCTTTGGTTGGATTGTTCAACTCCTTTTGGTTAACACGTTTATATCCTTATTCAAGGAAACAGACATAAATTTACCAAACCATAATGTACTAGTACTCATTGATCTGCTTATCTGCTATGTTGTACTAAAGTGTGTATGGAATTTCTGATATGCCAGGTTGTACTAATATTTTTTATGCTTTTGTATCTGCATTAAAAGCATTGAATTTTTCTTATGTTTCTTAGTACTTGCTAGTCTTGTACTTGTTAAACTACTCATTCTAAAATAAAATCTGTAAATAAATTTTGGTTGGACCTTTTATGTGATATAAATATGTTTTTGGTTTTGTCAGGTAGTTTTGACCTTGCTTGTAGTACTATGGGGTCTTCGACTGGGAGTTTTTCTGTTGATGAGGTATGGATGAGAATAGCATTACATGAAATTACACTTTCCATTCTGCATGTGAATATACAAATTGCCCTTATTTGAGCTATTCTCATTTTTGCTAGTGAATGCCCAACATTCTTAAACAAAAAGTATAATTGGCTACTCTTACAAAAATTCATTTAGATGCAGCAGCCTTGATACACAGCTCCATTGCTCTATTTCCACAGGAACTAACTTTTTTATCTCCTCTCATGGTTACAAATACTCTTTAAAATTTGGACTGGACCACATGATTGAAACATCAATTTTAGTACTTTACAATCAAGGCTGCAACATTACTTCCTGTCACATTATAGAACAGTGAAGAATTCTCTTTATGAAAATAGAAGTTGGGTATTGATTTTTTTTTTGATAGGTTATATATATATGTATTTATATTTTCATTCATTATCCCTATTGGGACTTGAATCTGGTTCCTCTTATGCCCAATTTGCTCTTCTTTAACCACACCGAGCTAGACCTCAAGTGGGCGTGTTGGCTATTGATTTCAATAATGATTATAATGTTCTCTACTTATCAGGATTTTACAATGGGGAGAGGATAGGCGCTTTGATGAAATGCGCTCTAATTTGGGGAAATTGGCTGTTTTCTGGACGTTTCAGGTTTTCTCGCCTCTTCTGTTTCATCCTAGTGTTTTCAATTGATTGTCTTTACCATGTTCCTGGTCTCTGACAGCAATATGCATTAATAAATCGATTTCTTTGACAGGCTGTCTGGGTATGGACTGTGAGTTTACCCGTGACAATAGTTAATGCTAGTGGCAGAAATCCATCTCTCCAGGTTGCAGACATAATTGGTTGGATTGTGTGGTCAGTGGGAATTTCAGTTGAAGCTTTTGCTGATCAGCAAAAGTTGTCATTCAAGAATTCCCCACAGAATAGAGGGAAATGGTGTAACATTGACTGTGGAATACACCAAGCATCCAAACTATTATTTCCCGTGAGGTTAGTGCTACCATCTCTCCTAATGCACACTTTTTTTCACCAGATTCATGTAGTAACAAAAGCCAGAGTTAAGCTATCTCCTCAACTTAAAGGCCTGACTGAAAAGAAAAATTTAATTGCAGTCTTGGAGGATTGTAACAGCTTGATTTGTTTCAGTTGGAAAAAAAATGAATATCATGTTTGTTTAGGCTGTCAAACTGGAAAACAGTAGGGTTAGATATCTCCTTGATTTCATTTCCATAAAAACAAAAGAAAGGATGATGAATGTTGTGGACAGATTTTGCTTTGGTGGGGAATCTTTGTTGCTTCCATCCCTGTCCTGGAAGGTGCAGAATGGCTTGTAGTTCTTGGACCAATCTTCCTCACGGTGTTGCTTCTTTTTGTCAGTGGCATACCATTGCTCGAGGTTTGTTTCTCCTGCCTTCAGTTCTAGCTCAAATATCTTGCCACTTGAGTATTTTGTCATGTTTTGCACAACAATGTTGGAAGCAGGAATCAGCTGATAAGAAGTTTGGCAATGCGGCCGAATACAGGCACTATAAAAGTATAACTAGGTCAGATTCATCAGTTTATTTTTTAAAACTCCTTAATTTCTCGTAGTATCATTTTGAAGAGAAGAGAGATCAAGTGATTAAACCTAAAATATATGCCTTCCAGCCCTCTCATTCCACTTCCCCCAGTGGTGTATGGAAGCTTGCCCTCATGGTTCAAAACAACATTCCTCTTTGAGTTCCCTCTCTACAGTCGAAATCTTCCTCAAGAAGGAGTAAACTGGTAAGCTATAATCTGCTGACTGCTGCACTGTTTCTCTATAATATTTCATGCAAACACCGCAAATATGTTGATGCATTATTATTAGAGTATCTCAAGGCAAATACCTGTGCATGTATATTTTTTAGAAATTATTTGCTTTTTAAGCATATAACCATTTTATGCAAGGTATAAAACAGACAGGAAAGAAAGCAGCAGCAGTGTGAAGATGGGCTAGCAGCTGTTGAACCCTTCTGATTCTGAATTGATTCATTCCCTTCTTGAACCAGTTGATTTTATGATAATTATTGTCTTCTTACTCTTAAATTGTGAAAATATGTACATTTCTGCCAGCCAACTTCCAAGAGTGATTGGGAAAGTTCTTTAAGATTTTTTTTTTTGAATTATTGTCAGTTCTTAATTTTTTTTAGCAATAGTACAAAAATACTTGCACCGTATACAAGAAGTATACAGCTAGCCAAAAAAAAAGCAAGGGGCACAAAAAGCTTACCACTCAAGAAAAATTAAGAAAATGTATTCAAGCAAAATGTTGTGACAAAAATGCCACAATATAAAAATGATAGAAAAATAATTGTGACAAAAATATATAAGAGGACACATTCAAGCACATCAAATAACTTAAGAAAATGTATGTATATATGTTTGTCATGTGTGTTTTTTTCTATTAAATGTGTTTTCTTTAGCTGTTTTAAGAAAAATGTTTATATGCAAACTAAATTGAGAAAAGTCCAAAAGATACGTGCCATTATTGTAATTTACCCTTATTTCAAATTAAAATCAAAACCATGTTTTCCAGGTTGCCTTTTTTTAATGGACAGACGTTTAGTAAAGCTCTAATCACATAGAGGTTGAAAGAAAAGGAGAAAATCCAGATGATGTATTCTTTTTTTCAAAGAAAAAACAGAAAATATATTCATACACTCCTTTGTTATAATATTTGACAATGAGATTACCATAAAGGCTGGGCTACTATGAGGGTTTATGTTTTCTCTCATTGTCGGTACCTGGTTTGTCTGTCTTTCGGGGCATCAACGATGTGGTATAAACCTGTAAAAGAAAAGGGTCTCGATGATCTGCAGGTCGCTGCCTCCCGACGCTTAAGTTAGCAAAAAGATGCATGAATAGTACAAGACGATAATTAGTATATATACCTTTCCTCGCTGGGTCTTTGTTTTATACTTGAATTTGTCTTTGATTTTAGGAAAGATAATCTCGTGATTTTGGTGATGAGATATCTCTTTTCTTATCAAAGATCAATTCTCCTTGATTTTTGGAAGGATATTTTCAAGATGTTGGAAATAAACTTTCTTTTTATCAAAGACCAATTCTTCCTTGTTAAGGGTTGATGTTTTTGAGGCGTATGAGATTTGGATGTTGGGAGATCCGTAGATAAATAGCCTATGCGCAATTTCCTCCTTAACATATTTGTTTTTGCCTAACCACCCATATATGGTAGGACGACCGACTGTGTGACGCCCCAAAACCCGGGGGTCCGTTGATCAATCGTCAACCTACGGAAAACTCGTGGATATCGGGTGACCCGATACCGCACTATTATGTCCTATTTATCGGGATCCATATTTTCACAAAAATCGCAAGCCTCTTACGGTTCGTGAGTTTCACCCAATATACAACCCGTATAACCATATCCAATGACCCATTCGTGATTTCAACAAGTAGTACGCCACATTCCACCATCCGTCCGCATCTCAATGCATAACCATATCACAATAATAATTTTAATATTAATCCATAAGAGTCCGATCACGACCCTTACCATTATTACATACCCGACTATATCGACACAAATTCAGTGCTAATTTAATTAAAATTCTTTTATACAAAAATACATGCTAGAACTAGTTTGTCCTAAGCACTTTTTACAAAAAGATTTATCAAGGCTACATGTCGGCCTTCTCCGCAATCATAGCCTCGTTTGAGTGTCGTCCACCGGTGTAGACCCTGCACCTGAAAGGGGGTCCCACGATAAGGTGAGCAATGCCCGCAGCGATGTAACTTCATGCGGTTACTCCCCACCCAAGTCACATTACGCAACGCTCACTCAACATTTCTTATTCACATTCCAATAAGAACATGCCGATTCTATATGGAATCCTACATGACATGTCATGAAATGAGATGCGACTCATCATGTACCATGCGCCCAAGTCCTCACCGACTCCCTCACACAACGCCTAAGTCCATGTGTGATAAACCGTCATTCCAGATGACATCCAATGATTATTTTCAAAACAAATTTTACTTGTTTATAAACCAAAATCTTTTTTGATGATACATCACAATGATCATTTTATATTTAAAATCCATACGCCTGGCGGGTATCTGATTTTTAGCGCTGCTCACCGCTGGCTCCGAAACCGCATACTTTTACGCCTCTTTCACCGTTGGGGACTATGTCTAACCATAATTGACGGGTTTTTCAATTCGAGGAGATCTATCCCTTCGCCGATACTCGACTAATTCTATTTTCTTTTACCATTTTATTCAACCCGTGTGACTCAGCTGACGTTGTCCCATTTACTGGGTTCCCACCCAATCAAACACCAAACACGTAAATTGGCCGATTTAACAACAACGCACTCACACCTATTTAATGCGACATGTCCCCGCACGAGAATGCAAGATGCCATTTCACGTTATATCATGTCACATGCATAACCGAATGTTATATAATAAATCAATAATCCATTAATAACTTAACGGCGGTCATGGACAATCACATCACCTGCATATGAATTCCATAAATCATTTCATTCATGTCAACCTATCATGTAAATATATATCAACATTCACATTCAACATGTCATTCTATGATCAACACGACAGACGATTAATAAGCAAGCTATGTAATGGCCATTGCACATAATAATTCATCATATCACGTCAAAATGTTTGAGTACACATATTGACATCCAAATGTGTCACTACATTATCAAGTAAAGGGCACACTCACAATCGAAAGTCATGTCATGGCCATTCGCATATAAACTCATCTCACGTCAACATGTTGTTACCACACATTAACACCCAACACATCACTCTTAGTCAAAACAATGACTTGATCTCAAGACCGCCTGTGGCATAGAGATGCCCACAAAAAATTCCATAACAGTTTTTCATCATAGCTCATTGCACGTCAATCCTAGTTCGAAACTAGTCCCTAAGGCTACGTTTTGAGACGCCAGGATTGGGCAGGATTAATTTCAGACGGACGACTAAGCTGGTCGGACTGCCAGATCGACAAATTTAACACCGGTCCCGTTTGGGCACGCCTGCACAAAATTACGACTTTTATCCTACGTTCGTACATACCTGACCAAGGCTGTTTGCTTTTTTTACTTAACGCCGAATATAATTTTTTTAGCTTAATATCGAAAGGTGGATGGCAATGGTCAGACTATTTGGATTCCTCTGTACCTCATTCTTAATGGCACGGTTTAATTTAATTTTAATCGGGTTTTTAACAGGTTTGAGTTTATTTTCTCAAATCCGAGACGGGTTCAGGTATTGTTACTCTCTATAAAACCCAAAAAAATTAGAAATTTTCAAAAATGGCAAAATGTTAATAAAAATACAATCATTATAAAGGCTCAAAGAAACCTAGAAAATTCTCTAGATCTCTGATGATGAAACGAATCGTCATTAAATTTGTCTCATAAATTTAGTGCGAATTTAAAAGTTTGTCAGATTATGAGACAAACGGAAATTTTTTCCGATTTTCTCAAGGAGAAACACAATGATTTCTCGAGTGGGACGTGATTTTTACGAAAATCTCGAAGTTGCGAATGATTCTCAGGTAGAACGTTCGAATGAAGTAATATGAATCATGTATCCAAAATAATAATAATAAGTCCCGACTATATTTTAAAATAATTTTTTATTATTTTATTTTTATACTTTAATATACATAATAATTATTATTATAATGTTTTTTAATAAATAATTTATGTACCATAATATATTTTTTGGGATAATATATATTCTAATTTATATATTGTTAAATTTATATTTTATAATATATTATATCATATATAATATATTAAGCTATTTTTTTATTTCATGTATTTATTATTAGTTATTTGATAATATATTAGTTAATAAATTTTTTAGTTACATTAATTATTTTTTTGTAAAAAACTATAAAATATTTTGTCCCCGGTTTAGTCCGAGCGAGACCCACTGATTTGGAGGGGTTAAAACCAAGACAAAAATAACTCACCTTCACTAGCTCTTGTCCCTCATTTAGTCAATACAAAGATCTACCAACCGCATTTCACTATTAATTTTGTCCAAAAATTAGTCTAACTCTCCTGGTCCCAACATGGCTTAACAAATTCAAAACTGACACAAACCATTAAACAACCTAAGCTATAGTAGTCTCAGAAAACGGACCATAACTTGAGTTATAGAGGTCTGATTTGGGCGATTCAAAAACCTAACATCAAGTTCTCAGATATAGCTACAAGTTCCTTCATAGATACTAGTCCAAATTCCCACTTTTTCCCAACCGAAAATCAGTCCCAAAAATATGGACAAGAGGTTCTGGCTTAAAACATGGTACTGCAGGCCCTTTAAAACTAATTGTAACTCGAGTTATAAAGGTCCAATTTGGATGATTCAAAAGCCTAACATCAAATTCACTGATGCAGCTACAATTTATATGAGGGACACTAGTCCAATTTCCCCATTTTTCCTGACTGAAAATCAATCCCAAACTTAAGGCAAAGTGGAGGGTCATTTTCACATCACATGTCCATACAATAGAACACTTGGTGCAACAATTAATTTTAAGTAAATATGTGAGTACCAAATGCCAACCATAAACATATGGTCAGATTCTAGACTCAAAGGGCTTTCCATAGAGTCCATGAATGTGCAAATCGGAGTTCGGACGAGAAAGATATGGCCGTCCAAAGTTGGAGGCTTAAAGGGTGTATTACGCAATCATAAGGCCGTAGAGCCTCGGCCCAAAGACACGCGCATTGACTTGAAACCATCCCGGAACAACCCTTTTCCACCAGCCACAATATCCTCCCATTTAAGGCCACAAAACATGCCATAACCATGACATAAAACCATCCCACACCAACCCCAAAAACCCAGTCCCGCACAGCAACCAGGCAAGAACTCACCCTATATTACCATGTCAACCTAGGAAACCTCGAAACACTTCCTAACCCGCAAACTTTGATTTCCTCCAAATATCCTCTTTTGGATCTTCAGTGAAATCTCTCCTTTTTGGTGCCTACTGTTTGTCTGTTAATGTATAGACTAAACCACTCAATTTTAGCACCTCTACTAGAGCCTTACAATTCCCCTGTAGTGGGACCAAAATTTGAGCTAGTTGTTTGAAAATTAGAAAATGGTCTTATGTTTTGGAAATTATAAAATGAGTTTAGTCTAAGACACTGTAAGTGCACAGGTCATACAAGTAGTAAAAATTGGATGCAAGTCCAGATATCATTCCCTCGGAGATTGACAAGAATTTTGAAATCAACTACCCTAACTACTCAAGATCCACATTATTTCGCGACCTCCTCAGAATGGGTTGGAAACTGAATTTGAAAGATAAGATAACTTATTTTATATTCTCTAATTAAAATAAAATTTGAATTAAAACAAATAAAATAAATTGGACTGAATCGCCTTCAAGCAGAAATGAACACCGATAAGGACCGCTAGAAACAACAATTTCGCATTATAATCCATTGATTTTCACCCGATTTCGATTTGGATTTGTCAAAGATGCCTAATAATGCGCTTTGATTTCCATAATTCACTAATTAGAGGTCCCCGCTTCTTTCAAAGACGTGGATCTAATCAGCTAATTGTATCTGCACGCTTTTATAAAACCCGGGTATTTTTCTTTTCAATACTTCATACCCATTTTCTTAAGACCTGCATTTCTCAGACCCTAAGTCCTGCCATTGCAAAACCTCTACAAATTGGTTGATGACTACTCATTTAGATCTGATGGATTTTTCCCTTTCCCCGATTAGATTCGCCAACACAGATCAAGATCTTTCCATCATATGAAGGTAGTTAAATCTCCGATTATTTAAATTGGATAAATAATCCCCTTCAACTTCAACTATGAGTGACCAAATTTATCAGTTTAACTCGTAGTTTTTAGTTCTTCAATAGTAGTCTAACACCCCCACAAATTGAATGTTCCAAGCTCAGAATCTCCATCTCTGTCACTCGTGAGCAATTTCCTCGAAATCAGAGCAGGAAACATTCCTTGAAAGGGTATGCGATACAACTATTGAGAACAAATCAATTCAAGAACAACATCAATCAAATAAATCCTAAATCCAGGAAATTCCTTCTAATTTATGCAGAAAAGACTATAACTAATCAATAGGTCCATTCAAAGGGAAGTCGGCTTTCAAAACTCGAATCACAATCAACAATGGAGGATGATCAAGAACGCCCAATCGAATCGTAATTAATCAAGGAACCGCACTTAGAAATCAGATAGACTTCATTAATTCTGTGCAATAATTGGAAAAAGAGATTGGAATAATTTGATCCAAATTTCTTCACAATTCAAAACAGACAGTTGGTTCAGACATAGAAAAAAAAAAAAAAATCAAACGATTCTGAATCTTAATCTGATTCTAAAATATACAAGAGAGTCTTCTTCAATCCCCCCAAGGACTTGTTCCTAAGAGCCGCTTTCTCCGACGCAAAGACACCTATTTATACATTTCCAGCAATTGGGTCTGATTCAAAGGCTTCAAGTGGATTTCCCCAAATTAAATGGCCCAACTCACTGTTGAGGTCGCGACCTAAAGGAGCTTGTCACGACCGAAGCCATACTACGAGCTTGTTAGTCTGGTCGCGGATTCCCACCATCATTACAACCTTCGTTTTTTTCGCAGTGGGATTCGAGACCGATGTCTTCGTCACAAACATCGCTCTTGCAGCCTTCTTCATTCGTTGTCATGGACATGAATTTTTGTGTCGTGACCAAGTTCAGTTGCCAGTAGTTATGATTCTTATCAGGACAACCTTCGGTCTCCAGATTCAGGTCGCGAACCCCATTCAATTGCCACGCAGTTATGATTTTTCCTTGCTGCGACAACCTTTTCTGGTCTCCAAGTATTTGTGTCGCGACTTCAATTCCATGTCGTGACCTGGTTGTCCTTCCCTTTACCGAGTTCTGTGTCACGACCTAGTTTTTATGTCGCGACACAATTCTCGCTTGCTGCCCACCTGATTCCGGGTCGTGAGCTTCCTCTCATGTTGCGACATCATTTATTTTGTCGCTTGCTTTATCCGTGCTGCGACTCAAACTCGGCCGACTGCTTAGGTTCCTTGTCGCGACATGTAATTTAAGTCACGACTCACATTTCTTTCACAGACTCTGCGTAACCTAGTAAAGGTAGGTCGCAGTACGTGACTATACGCTTACTCCCACCCGCAACCTCATTTCTCGCCATGGGCCAGTTTTTACTCAATTCAGCTTCTATTTCTGGTCGCGACCTAGAAAGTATATCGCGACTGGGTGGTTGCCCTTCTTACCCTTGCTCTTGTCGTAGTTGCTCAAACATAGTTGCAACACGCTTTTAACTGTTCAGCCTATTTTCATGTCACGACATGAAATCAGTGTTGCGACTTCAACTGGTGTCTTCAACTTGTATTTTTTCGCAACAGCAAATTGCCTTGTGGAGACCTTGTTAGTTCATTTAGAAACCATTCCTCGTCGTGACATCAATTATCTGTTGTGACCAGAGTTGTCTTCTTTCCGTGTTGCGACATACAGAACGATGTCGCGACAAGATCTTTCTTTGAAACCCCTTCTCAGTCCCAACAACTTTTCTCTTGTCGCAACAGCTTTCGTTTGGCCTAGACTTCTTTCTTGTTGCGACCTGAAGCCCTTATTGCCACCTCGAATAATATCTCCATCTTGTCATCATGTCGCAACTTGAAAATCCTTTGTCGAGACTTGGTCGGCGATGAAGCGTCATTCCTTGCTGGGCGAGACATTTTTCCGTCAGCATGCGAGTTGTCTTCAAATGGCCGCGACATCCGCAACAATGTCGTGACAAGATCCTTCTTTCAAGCTTTTTCTCCGCCTCGCATCCCGTCTCGTCACAACATTCTTCTCTTTGGCCCCAATATCACTTGTCGCGGACTCGATTCTCTCTGTCGCGACCGAGGTCTTGGCTTCAATGTATTTGCAAAGCAACATGCTTACTTAGGTCGTGACTTAAAACTGTTGATCTAAGGAATCCCTTGTCGCGACCTCATAAGTCTGTCATGACCTAGTTGCCTTAACCATATATATATTTTTCTTGCTGGAATTGCCAATTCTTCTGTAAAAATTTGCAAAACATGAATTTGGTAAGGTCTCCATATTTCTACATAATAATAAGCAATTATATTGTAACTCAGGTCAGAAAAATGGATTAAAAATCAATGAGTTTTTGACTCATCAAATTCTCCCAAACTTAAAATTTTGCTTGTCCCCAAGCAAAGAAAAGAAAGATTTGTTTGTCCTCAAATAATTGAACTTCATTTTTAAGGACATTTTTCTGTTCTATACCACAATCTTTTCTGATTCCACCAATAGACTTGAAATAAGTAAGTTGTAGCACTATTTCAAACTTCAGTTTTCAACTAAGAAAAGGAATAGTTTCAACCTCCATTACAAATAAACTGATGAATTCTGTATTGTAAACAGTTCAGTCAATTGATCTTGTTCTATGGGTGTGTGTTGGTCTTCTTTCCTTTTCTCCTTGTTAGATTAGTTAATCTTCTGAGATTCTCCTTGGAAAATTAGTAAAAGTCCCATATGCTTGTTTTTCATATTTATCTCCACTAATGTAGCCAAATTCAACCTTCAAGATCAATGAGGTCTTTTAGGCTTGTAATGTTAGGCTTGGGTAATTGGGTAGATAATCGAAGATGAAATGTAAATTACCCAGATTCCACTCTCTCCATCTGCATAATTTTCTCTTTCATCCTTTTTCTTCCTACTGATGTAAACTTTAATAATTTCCAAACTTGGCTTCGTGCATCTTTCTGCATATTGTGGTCTCTTTGATTGCCACTCTCTCAGACTTTATCTACTAGTTTTGTCTCTCTTTTCTATTAAAGATTTAGAATAGTGCAATGTTTTGTCTTTGTGCTTTCTATCACTCTTGTGAGAACTTTAAGGTTAGCAACTCCCATACCAGTTGGCATTAGGGTACTAGGTGTTGAAACACTCCTAAGAACTTAATTGTTCAAGAGAGATAGGCCACAAGACAAAACTTATCCCCTTTTTAACTTCTTTCTTTCCCTCTCTAGTCTTTCAATTGGTTTTGCCTCATCCTTCCTTGCAACCCAAAAGAAATATATTCCCCCAAACTTGTTCCCTTCTGCATCTTACAGTTCTTGTCTTGAAAACTGCACTTAGTAGTTCTTGTCGCAGATTAGCTTAAAGAAGGGGATCTTTGGTTTCTAATTTCTGTGTATTGAAGAAATTAGGCATTTTGGCTAAAAGCATGGAACTAGAGTATATGCATCTGCATATAATGAGGGTAGGCTTGAAAAGGTTTAAACTTCAAAAGATGGCCTCTATCATTTCTTGTTAGTTTTTTTTGCCTCGACTAATAATCTAACAAGTTCTAGGACTTTGTACTATTGACTGTGAATTACCCCAGAAGATGTCCCTAATCTTTCTCAAATTGTTAAAGACTTACTTGACCATGTGTATTGTTTTCCAAGATTTGTACTAACTTAATTGTTTACACAGATTCAAGCAGCTTATTTGTTCTTTCAATTGTGTACTTTTTCCCAACTCTGCATTTTCAACTTAATTCAAACTAAAACTGCAACTTCTTATTTCAGTTCAAGTAAGCCTACCCTAATTTCTATAACAGTATTGGTTGGATTTTATCAGTGGTTGCTGTGCCATTCACCATTAAAAGCTTTAATACAATAATCATTCCTTTCAGACAACCAAGAATGACACAAGCAACTTAATTCACTCAACCAGATCAATGCATCCAAAAACAATTTTTAGCTTTTTCCAAATCATTCAACCACCAAATCCCAATTAAGCAGTTCAACAACATACATGTTATAATTGCAACATTATTGAGAGCAACAAAACCAAATTATCATATTAGAAGAACAAATCACAAGACATTTTCAATGAACTATACTGGGCTTCTATTAATGGTGAAGAAAGAATACAATTAGAGAAGGGAAAAGAGAGGAATTTGTGAGAATTCACTTTCTTCTCTTATAGGATTTGGTAGGTATGATATTAGGAGGATCCATGTCAAAGCTTGCCAAATAGGGAGGAAATTTTAGGAATGTAATGTCTGGTCTTTTCTTGTCAGTGGGTTCTTCCTTTCCAGTGGTGCATATATCATTTATGAACTCCACCAGGGTGATCAGACGATCTTGATTCTGACCCACTTTATTCATTGTGCTCTCCAACTCAGAAATACAATTTAGCATATTTGAAAAATTAGTATGGATAAGATCCAAGCTCTCATGCCAAAATTTTCTCCTGTAGACATCATTGTCCTCCAACTCCTTATCCCTTTCTTTCATGAGCCTACCAAACTCCTTGAACTGCTCTCTATAGAGATATTTGATTGCTTCTATCTTTTTCAGCATGTTGCCTTCCATTTCAAATCTTCTTCTCTTCTTCGTAATTGTCGGCAATTTCGCACTTCGTTGAATTGATTATTATAGAAGGCTTCCAAGCTGGCCTTCATTTTTTCTAGCAGTTCTTTCTGCCTTCTGTCCATCTCTACTTTCCATTCTTCTTCCTTCTGCATCAAATTATGTTCCCATTGTTTTTCTTTTCTTTTAAAATCAGCCTCCAAGAATTCCTCTCTGATTTGCTGATGTCTCTCCCACTTCTTTTCTCTATCTTCCATTTCTTTCTTCATTGATATTAACATCTCCATTATTTCATTAGCCTTTCATTTCTTCCGGGAGCCTCTCGCAGCTCGTGAAAATTTTCTCTCATATCAGGGTATGAATGACTTAGTGGGCTCATTCTACACTGCATTTCCTCCTCTTCTTATGCTGGAGGAGCTTTTTCTAGGAAATTTTTTATTTCCATGTTATCATTCTCCTCTGTAGGCTCTACTTCCACCTCTATTATTCCCTTCCGCTTTATTTCGTCTCTTTGCTACTCTCAAATGTATTAGAGGAGAGACTCTAGGGCATACTTCTTCTTCTTCCCATGATCCCTTCACTCCAGCTAAGATGCATAATCTGGTGATGGTTGCTAGGTGGGGAATTAGCCCTCTTTTGTTGCTCAAATGATAGCCCCTAATGGAGCCTTCGATCAGACTTCCTATATTAATTTTATATCCCTTCAAAAGTGCATATAAAATTATGGCTTCTTGTTCCCTAACCGAGCACAAGTGTTTAGTTGGGATTATAACTGAGGCGATGAAATAGAGCCAAACCTCTGCCTCCTCTATGAGAGATCCTCTGTTGATGGCCTGGTGTGGGTTCTTCTTCGTTGCCTCCCACTTTCCCTGTCCAGCTGTTAACAGGTTTATAATTTTCTCATGGTTTGGTTTTTCAACCAACTTCTTGAATTTCGAGCCATGTTTGAGTTTCTTCAGCTGAAATACTTCATTAATTCTCTTCTGCCCAAAAGGAACCCAAACCCCTTGTACATACATAGAATCCTCCTTCATCTCCACCATATTGGAGTAAAATTCTCTTGCCAGAGCAGCGAAGCTAGGCGCCTTGTGCTTATAGAAGAAATCCCAACCTTTCTTTTCTATTATTTCTGAAAAAGGGGAAATAAGCTTTCCAAACCCTCTCTCGCTGATGAAACCTTTATCAGCGAATAGTTTGTTCCATAAAGCAT
This sequence comes from Tetrastigma voinierianum, assembly GCA_016808115.1. NCBI lineage: Eukaryota > Viridiplantae > Streptophyta > Magnoliopsida > Vitales > Vitaceae > Tetrastigma > Tetrastigma voinierianum. Next base: position 381,816 of record JAEQBH010003145.1, on the reverse strand, counting down.
GAGCCTCAGCAGAGACAAAGTCCTTATCACCTTCTGGTTCTGCTTCTTCATTATGCCTCACTCGATCTCTCGTCTGCCTTCCTTCCTCACCGGGTTCTCCCGCCTCAGCCGGGCTTCTAGTTCTTCTCGCGAGGATCGTCCTAGGTTGAGGTTCCAGGTGAACCTCCTCCTCCCCATGAGCATATTCATACATCATCTTACTCAGATTGGGAACAAGGTTCTGGTTTTCTGCCATCGACGAGGTTTTTGAAGTTAGGTTTTTAGGACTCTGGAATCTAGGGTTTTGATATTCGAAGAGAGAAGAGAACAGAAGATTGGGTGAAGATGCAATTGAATTGTAGTTTTGGAAGAGACTGGTTGTTCACCTTCAGGCTCTTTTATTTATAGGTGCAATGATTTCGTTGTCTTATGGAATGTTGCAATATTTATTTCTAGCCCACAACACTAATTATTAATAACAATAAGTAACTCTTTTAATGTTGTGACCCCTCAAACAGAATGTTTGAAACCTACAATCATTGTGATTTAAACAATTTTGGTCTCGACCTACTTAGGTTTGTTGCGACTACAAATGTGGTCTTGACAAATAAAATTGATGTCACGACATACTCTTTTCTTTCTTCAGTCATTCCTGGTCGCGACACTGTGTCTTACACCAGTAATTTAGGTTCACACATTCTGTTACGACCCAGGAATTAATGTTGCGACCTTAGTTTGTTCTTGACAATAAGGCTTATGTTGTGACACGAAATTTCTTAGTTCTCATGTTGTCAGTTCAGAACCTTGTCGCGACCTCAAAAGTTTGTTGTGACTTAGAAAATTTCCAGGTATCTATAAACAATGTTTTATCCTTATTTTCTTGCAACTTCTAGTCTCCCTTGATTTACTCAAATTACCAAATGCATACTTGTAAAAACATGTATAAAATTCAAGAAACCCAATTCAAACAAGAACAATTCATCATTCAAATGTTCAACAAATCAACTCATCAAAGCATAAGATTCAATTTTGAATTGAAAATCCAATTCCCTCAAACTTCAATCATGCATTCTCTAAAAAAAACAAATATTAATCAGAGAGCATTATACTTCCCCTTGTGTTCTTGTGTGCATACTGGAAGCAATAAGTGAAGACTCCATGTCTGTTGTACCCTCACTAACTTGCAAAAACACTAAAAAATTTTAAATAGTAGAACAACACACAAATCTAACTAAAAATTTAACAATTTAAACACATTAATTGACTATAAAACATAAAATAAAGTATTGTATGGGTTGCTCCATGAAGTCGCTTCGCAGTCTTTACCGACTGGTCATTGTGATTCTCTTGATTAAGCAAATTCTTCTTTAACTCAGAATCTGGAATTAGTCTTCAATTCCTTCCCTTCCAAGGAAATGCTTCAATCTTTGACCATTCACTTTAAATTCTTCTCCAGTACTGGTTTTCAATGTCACTGCCCCAAAGGTTGTACTTGCCATGACTGTATAAGGACCACTCCATTTTGATCTCATTTTTCCTAGAAACAAGCCACCGAGTTAAATAATGTGACCTCGATTCCCGCCTTAAATTCTCCTCAAAATCTTATGATCATGCCATTTCTTTGTCTTATCCTTATAAATCATGGCATTATCATAAGCTTCATTTATCAGCTCTTCCAATTCATTCAATTGGAGTAATCTTTCTTCCTTAACAGCCTTAAAATCAAAATTCAATTTCTTGATGGCCCACATTGCTTTGTATTCCAATTTAAGAGGGAGGTGACAAGGTTTACCAAAGACAATTCTATATGGGGACATTCCAATGGGAGTTTTATATGTAGTTCTATAAGCCCACAATGCATTATCAAGCTTTAGAGACCAATCTCTTATGCTGGAACTTACATTATTTTCAAGAATTTTCTTGATCTCCCTATTGGAAATTTCAGCTTGCCCATTTGTTTGAGGATGGTAAGCCAAACTCATTATGTGTTTGATTCCATACTTGCTCATGAGTTTCTCAAACATCTTGTTTGCAAAATGGCTCCCTCTATAACTTATGATAATTTTGGGTGCCCCAAATCTGCTCAAAATATTTCTCTGTAAGAATCCCACAACTGTATTAGCATCATTTTTGGGACAAGTTGTTGCTTCCACCCATTTGGATACATAGTCCACAACTAGGAGTATGTACAGATTCCCAAATGAAGATGGAAAAGGTCCCATGAAATCTATTCCCCACACATCAAAAACTTGCACCACCAAGATACCTTGCAGGGGAATTTCATGTCTTATGCTGATACTTCCCATTCTCTGGCATTGATCACAAAGTTTAACCCACTCAAAACAATCTTTTGAATATGAAATAATAAAACCTGATTGAGAATTTTATGGGTCAAGCTGAGCCGCAAATAACCCTCCATATGGTGATGCATGGCATTCATATAAAATTCGCCTTGTTCACTTTCCGCACACACCTCCGGGACATCATATCGCCCTTTGAATGACAAAGTGAGTCATCCCATATATAGAATCGTCACCCCAATTTCTCTTTGGCCGGTAGTCGACTCGATGGCATAACTCCACAAGCTAGAAAATTTACAATGTCAAGATACTGCAGGATTTAATGACAACTCGAATAACCGTCATCCGGGAAAGTTTTCTAATACTAATTATGTTCCCTTTCTTTTATAAGAGTCTTTTCAATTTCGACAAGTGATCAACTATCACATTATCACAACCCTTCCTGTCCTTGATCTCTAGATCAAATTCCTACAGTAACAATACCCATCTGATCAGTCTTGGCTTATCTTCTTTCTTTGCCAACAAATATTTAATTGGCTTATCAGTATGGATGATGATGTGGGATCCTAATATATATGGCCCGAATTTTTTACATGCAAATACCATGGCCAACATATCTTTTTCAGTACTTGAGTAGTTCTCTTGAGCTTCATTGAAGGTTTTTCTGGCATAGTATTTGGCCCTAAACATCTTGTCAGTTTTCTGTCCCAATACAACTCCCATTGCATAGTCACTAGAATCACACATAATCTCAAATTCCTTATTCCAGTCTAGTTTGGCCATGATGGGAGCTTCAACTAATATGGATTTGATCTCTTCAAATGAAGATTTGCATGATTCATCAAAATTAAACTTGGTATCCTTTTCCAATAGTCTACACAATGGTCTTGCAATTTTTGAGAAGTCTCTGATAAATCTTCTATAAAAACCAGCATGTCCTAAGAAACTTCTTATTCCCTTTACTGTTGTAGGTGGCAGAAGAGTCTTTATGATGGAAACCTTTGCTTGGTCCACTTCTAGCCCTGCTGAAGAAATTATGTGCCTAAGGACAATGCCTTTTGTTACCATAAAATGACATTTTCCCCCCAATTCATACAAATTTCAGACTGCACCTCGTGAAATACTGGTCCCAAATTTTGCGGTGCAATGTTCAAATCGGATCCATAAATCAGGAATTCATCAATGAATATCTCCATAACCTCCTTCCGCCAAATTTGAGAACATAGACATCATGCATCTTGAAATGTAGCAGAGCCTCAGATAACCCAAATGACATTCTTCTAAAAGCAAAAGTACTATAAGGGCATGTGAAAGTAGTTTTCTCTTGGTCCTCAGGTGCAATAGCAATTTGGTTATATCCAGAATATCCATCAAGAAAGCAGAAGTGAGGGTGTCCTGCCAATCTATCCAACATCTGATCAATGAAGGGTAGGGGAAAATGATCCTTCCTGGTTGCAGTATTCAATTTTCTGTAATCTATGCACACCCTCCATCCTGTCACAGTTCTTGTAGGAATTAGTTAATTCCTTTCATTCCTGATCACAGTGAATCCACCCTTCTTGGGAACTACATGAATTGGGCTCACCCAAGGGTCAGCTCGACATTGCATAAATAAAGCCCACGTATTTAACCATTTTAGTACTTTCCCTTCCTACAACATCCTTCATTACTGGATTCAGCCTCCTTTCGTGTTCAATCAAGTCTTCGTGATTATCTTCTAGCAGAATTTTGTAGATGTAAATAGAAGGACTGATACCTTTGAGATCTTCAATTGACCAAGCAATTGCTTCCTTGTATTTCCTTAGAATCTTTAACAGCTTATGTTCTTCATTCTCAGTCAATGCGGTTAATATAATCACTGGTTTTGCCTTTTCTGGTTCTAAGAAAGCATATTTAAGATTACTAAGCAATTCTTTCAATATTAACCCTTCTGTACTGGTTTCTTGCTCAGTTGCTTTCTTTCCTTGTCGTACGAATTCTTTATCAAGCCATTCAAACTCAAGATCGCTTTATATTGCAAATCGAATGCAGCACTACAATCAACACTTTAAGATATTGGAAATTCATCTCATTTTACTGATAATGTCAATGTTACGATCAGAGTTCGGCCTAAAACTTATGGCACTACGCGGCCCAACCATATTAATTCTTTTCTTTCATCAACATAAGATCGTGTTGCTTTGTCAGGTTGAAGTGCACCGCTTCATTTCCCCACTTCCTCGTGGTTAGCCTACCCTTCTATACATCGACGGCAAATCAGTTTTCTGCTCGTAAGTGTCTTCCTAACAACGCAGGACCCGGCGGTGTCCTCTCTCCATTTTTCATGACAAACAAATCCACAGTGGAAGATGAATTTCCTACCTTGACTAGTACATCCTCAAGGACTCTTCTCACAGCCATTGACCTATTAGCCATTTGCGCAGTAATTGTCATTGGGTAAGTTCCCCCAAACTCAACCTTTCAGACTCATCGATGAGGCATCAAGTCGATGTCGACACCCGAGTCACACAGAGCTGAATTCATATTTCCCAATTGTGCAGGGAATGGTAAAACTGCCAGGGTCTTTCATCTTAGCTGGTAGGCTCTTCTGAATAACTGCACCGCATAAGTCGCAGCTTAGGGCTCACTCCACTTTCCTCGCCACTTTCAAGCCAAGATATCCTTAAATTCACATAGTTCGCATTCGAAAGTTATAACATCTGCAAAGGGAATGTTAATTTCTATCTTCTTGAACATCTCCAAGAATTTAGAAAATTGTTCCTCCTTCTTTGCCTTCTGGAGTCTTTGTGGGAAGTGGAACCGGTTGTGTGTAGGCTTGAAATTCTCTCTTTCCTTGCTCATAGTTTTTCCTCATTGCTCAAAGATGACTTTATTATCGCTGCAGCTCCACTCTCAATTGTTCTTTCTATCTTCTTCCACTTTCTTTACTTCTTCCACCTCGTGACCTTCCTTCTTTCTCGCTATGTCGTCGCCTCAATTCCTTGCCACCTCCTCACCGTGACCGCCATACGCCCCTTGATTCTTCCTCGCGTCACTAGAAAGCATCCTCGGGTCTGCTCGCATGGGTCAGGCCACCGCCTAACCCGTGTTTCTAAGTTCTGAGTGAAACATTAGTGTTTGCTTGGAAAATTTGTGTTGATTTAAAAGTTTCCAACCGCAAATTTTGTTCATGTGGAGTGTTTAGCAGTTTTGTCATTCCCCATGACTCGTGCGACATTTTCTCCTCAAAGGACTGAGTCCTTTCTTGACCTTGATATTCATTTCTATGTTTTCTCCTCATTGCTGGCCTGGTAACCTCGCGGATTATATCCTCGCTTAAAACCTCGCTCCCATGTCTTCGGGCCCCTGTGATGCTCCTCCACCATATGAGAAGTTCCCGCGGCCCCTCAAGCAGCCGGGTGTGTGTGGAGGCAAGTCAGTTAGGCTCAAATGGTAGCTTTGTTCATTCAAATAATCGTCTCTCTCAACTTGGATAGTGGATCCTCATCAATCGGGTCCCTTAAAGACTTCTTCTTCTTATTCCATCTCTTCCCACTACTCCACCTCTACGGCATAGTGTATTCTTTTCTTCGATTCCCCAACTCAGGCATTATCGCATCAAGTTTGCTATTTCATAAGAGTCATTTTATCAGCTCAATGACTTAATTTTCTGCTCATTGCCGCTTCCCGAAGACTCAGACATGGAGTCATGTTGCACCGTGTGCCCTATTAGCTGCTTATTTCCTCCGCACTTCTTCGCTTAAATACCCCACAACAAGTCGCGATCTTATGATACAATTCCCAGAGGTATCATTCGCAGAGCGGTATTGGGCCATCCATTCGGGGTCTTCGTGTCTATGCCATGCATAGTGGCACCTTTTCAACATCCTTTCAGACCTTTCCCAGCAAGATATGCTTTCATCCTCCCCCGCTTGAACACAAATGATCTCCCTTTATTCTTTCAAGTAGAGTGACGGGGAAAAATCCGCCAGTGCTTCCACCAACTCTTCCCATGTATTAACTGAGCCATATGACAATGATTCATACCATGTGGCTGCAATATCTCTTAAGGAAAAGGGAAAGAGATGTAGTTTGATCACCTCTAATCTCACACCGTTTAGTTTAACTGTGTTGGCCATCCTAAGGAATTTGCCCATGTGCTCATTAGATCTTCGCAGATGGCCTCGTAAATTGATTCGTCAAGTAATTATGGATCGCGTCGGTTTCAAAGATAAAATTGTTAAATTTCTATAGCAAAGTTGTCTAATTGCCTAATATTCTTCGTTGATAATCGTCTATAGAAATCCTCCATCGTATCTCGTGACGGAGGCCTTTCGTCATTGCTTCTTATTCAACCTGGTTCCCGACTCCATTCTTCATCCGCCTATAATTGTTGCTCTCTCGCACTTCTGACCTTCCTTAAGTTCCTCAATGTTCTTTCTAATTCAGTATCTAAGGGAAACAGATTTGATTCTGGCTTCCTGTGCATGAAATAACTTCCTGAAATGGAAACATATTGAGATTAATTGGAAACAGTGGTATTAAAAATCATATATCCTTTAAGCACTCTAAAAGGTCAAGACATGCAGCTCCACCATTGCCAAAAAACCGGCTTTTGTGAATTTCTTTATAAAATAAAGAAAATGTTTAAATTAGCATTTCTTTGTCAAAATCATTTATTCAAACTCTTTCAACTTTAAACTAGCCCATAAAACTTGTTTGTCCTGGCACGTATAGACTCAAATCCACTCAATTTTGGTGACTCTACTGAGCCTTACACCCCGCAGCTGGGACCAAAATTTGAGCTAGTTGTTTGAAAATTAGAAAATGGTCTTATGTTCTGGAAATTATAAATGAGTTTAGTCTAAGACACTGCAAGTGCACAGGTCATACAAGTAGCAAAAATTGGATGCAAGTCCAGATATCATTCCCTCAGAGATTGACAAGAATTTTGAAATCAACTACCCTAACTACTCAAGATCTACACTATTTGCACCTCCTTGTAATGGGTTGAAAACTAGAATTTGAAAGACAAGATAACTTATTTTATATTCTAATTAAAATAAAATTTGAATTAAAACAAATAAAATAAACTCGGATTGAATCCGCCTCTACTAGAAAATGAACACTGATAAGGAATCATAGAAACAGCCTCCACTTCCTCGCATTATAATCCATTGATTTTCTCAATCCTGATTTTGGATCTGGCTTTGTCAAAGATGCCTAATAATGTAGTTTGGATTTCTCCATAATTCACTAATTAGAGGTCCCTGCTTCTTTCAAAGACATGGATCTAATCAGTTACTTGTATTCAGAACACTCTTTATAAGATCTGGGTATTTTTTTTTCAATACTTCATACCCATTTCTACATTCGGCAGATTTGCACCCCAAGTCCGCCACAGAAAACCTCTACAAATTGGTTGACACCCTCCTGGATCTGATGGATTTTTCCCTTTCCTTGATTAGATCTCAGCTAACACAGGATCAAGATCTTTCCATCAGATTAAGGTGAAATCTCTTATTATTTAAATTGATAAATAATCCCCTTCAACTTCAACTATGAGTGAATCGGAAATTTATCGACAAATCAATTGGGAACAAATCAATTCAAGAACAACATCAATCAAATAAATCCTAAATCCAGGAAATTCCTTCTAATTTATGCAGAAAAGACTATAACCAATCAACAGGTCCACTCAATGGAAGCTATGCTTCTCAAAAACTGAATCACAATCAACAATGGAGTATTGATCAAGAACGCCCATCAGAATCGTAATAAACTCCAAAGAACTGACTCTAGAAATTGCTTGCACTTTTACAATTCTAGCAATAATTGGAAAAGATTGAACGATGGATTCAGCCTTCATAATTCAAAACAGATTGTTGGTTTAGATAAAAAAAAAATCAAACGATTCTAACTAACTTATTCTAAAATATACAAGTGAGTCTTCTTCAATCCCCAAGCATCCGGTTCGAAGAGTCGCTTCTCCTACGCAAAGACACCTATTTATACATTTCTAGCAATAAACGATTCAAGGCTTCAAGTGGATTTCCCTAAATTAAACGGTCAGCTTCACTGCTCTGTGTCGCGAGCATAAAGGAGCTTTGTCGTGAATCGAGTTTGCAAATATGTTTCGCGGTCTCGTCAGGACTTCCACTACTTGTCGTAACCTTTCTTTGTTTTGTTTTTTCGCAAAGAGGGAGTCGTGGACTCGATGTCTTCACAACATCGTTTTCGCAGCCTTCTTCATTCGGGTTATCGTGACATGAATTTTCGTGGTTGCGATGTTTAGCTGCCGCAGTTGCGATTTCCTGCAGACAACCTTTCTAGTTTCCAAGTATTTGTGTCGCGACCTGTTCGCCGCCGCAGTTATGATTTCCCGCGGCAACCTTCTCGGGTTCCAAGTATTTGTGTCGCGACCTCAATTCCATGTTACGACTTGGTTGTCCTTCCCTTTACCGAGTTCTGTGTCGCGACACAATTTCTGTTGCCATCCACCTTGATTCTTGGTCAGAGCTTCCCTCTCATGTTGCGACATCATTTATTTATCGTCCGCTTATCTGAAGCCGCGACTTAAAACTCCGCCGATCTATTTTAGTTCCTTTGTCGACATGTAATTGGTCACGACCATGTTCGCTTTATTTTCACCGTGACTTTCAGAGTTAACCTAAAAGGTAGGTCGCAAACTGACCATACGTTTATTTCTTCCCATCTCATCAGAACCCTCACTTCGCTTACAACAAATTTCATCTAATTCAAATTTATTCTCGGGTCGCGACCTAGAAAGTATGTCGCGACCGGGTGGTCACTCTTCTTAATCCTTGTTTCATATAATGCCAAACATAGCTGCAGAACTCGCTTTTAACTATTCAGCTTATTTTCATGTCATGACATGAAATCAATGTCGCTGAATTTCAATCGGTGTTCTAACTCAGATTTTGTCGCAGAACAAAGAATTGCCTTGCGGAGACCTCATAGTTCATTTAGCAACCATTCCTCACCGTGACATCAATTATCTGTTGCGACCAGAGTTGTCTTCTTTCCGTGTCGCGACATACAGAACGATGTTGCGACAAAATCTTTCTTTGAAACCCCTTCTCAGTTCCAACAACTTTCTCGTCGCGAATGCCTTTGTTCGCCTAGACTTTCTTGTTATGATCAGTCTTGCCGTACCTCGAATATCTCCTCACACGTTTAACTTAAAATCCTTTCTGGCGACTCGTGTTTATGAAGCAATCATTCCTTGTCGCGATGTCGCTGACATCGCTTTTCACGCGACAAGAGTTGTCTTTCGCCGCCATGAGACCCGCAATCGATGTCACGACAAGATCCTTATTTCCGCGTTTTTCTCCGCTTCTCGTGATCCCTGTCTCTTCGCAACATTCTCGCCTTAGTATCACTTCTTATCGTGGATCTCACCTCTCTGCCGCGACCGAGGTCTTTGCTCCAATGATGCAGGCAACATGCTTACTCGTGTCGTGACTTAAAAGTCAGCCCGACGAGCGAATCCTCACGCGACCCTCACAAGCTCTGGCGCGACCTAGTTGCCTTGACCATATATATCTTTTTCTTGCTGGAATTGTCAATTCGTCTGTAAAAAGATGCAAAACATAAATTTGGTAGGTCTCCATATTTCTGAATAATAATAAGCAATTATATTGTAAATCAGGTTAGAAAAATGGATTAAAAATCAATGAGTTTTTTACTCATCACCTACGCGTAGCCCTCGTCGAGATGAAGAACTTTAACTCTGGGCTCAACGACTTCTGACCAACGAAACCCGAGAAATCGCCGAAGGATTCTTTCCTCCCTCCTCTCTCTCTCTTTCTCTCTCTCTCTCTCTGTCTCCCTCTCTCTCTAATGTTTCCAGAAAAATCAAATTGTGGGAGATCTTTCCCAAATGAGATTTTTTTCACCTTTTATACTTTGGATACTTGGCTCATGTCGCGCCACATGTCCCCTATTGCTTGGATCCGTTTTTTCCCCGAAATAATTTATTTCGTCTCGGTTCAAGTTCAAATTATCTTATACGAACTTTCTTTAAATTATTACCAAATTTCCAAGATTTTCTTCAAAACTATCGCTTCAGTCCACTGACACTTGTCACCTCAAGAACGTGAAATTCCACAAATAGCCTCAAAATTCGACCGATAGTTAGATTTCGCATAATTCCAACCAAGCTTCGCTTTCATCATTCGAGATATAAAAAATTTCAGGTTTTCAACTTGTACTACAACGAGAAATTATCGATTTCCCATTTTTCAGAAAAAAATACATTTTTCCTTGTTTTTACAGACTGGGGGACTCAGGACCCCAGATGGGTTTTAGGATTGTACCGTTTGGTCGGTTCTTGTGTGGTTTTGATGCAATGGTCTCGCCTCACGCCTGTGCGGGGCAGCAAAGGCTTACGGGGTGTTAGGCCTATTAATTAGCTTGGCCTAGGCCCAGCGCCACTCAGACAATTAGGCCTCGCTGCACCAACACGATTAATATTAACCGTTGATTAAACGGGTTTGGGGGTGAGACCTAAACGGTTCGGTGAAAACGGGTCAACCCGCTTAACACGCTTAATAAACTGGTCGTGTTCTCGCGACATGCTAACCCGCTTTTATAACTCCGCTACCTCGCTTAATTTGTATACTGGATACTTTGGATTTGAATATTTATTTGTAATTTGTACTTTATTATATAGTGGTGTGGTATGAATGATGTCTCTAAATATTAGCATTTTTTGTGTTAGTTGTTAGTTTTATGCTAACATTTTTAAATAAATGTAAATGGTTAAACGGGTGGTTTCATCAGAAAGAATGGGTCAAACGGGTGGTAAATTGTAAATGGGTCAAATGAGGGTTTATCGGTTAACCCGACTCATCCCAATCCCAACCCAACTCCATCCCATTTAAAATTAGATGCAGTTAAATGAGTCGTGGTCGTGGTTACCCGCTTATTAAACGGTTCGTGTTCGTGTTTCGATTTTTTACCAGTTTATTAAACGTGTCGTGTACGGGTTTACATGTTTTTCACCCGTCACCCGTTTAACCCGTAACCGTTTAACCCAACCCAACACGTTTGATACCCCTACTCACAATGCCCCATTTTTTCTTCGACTAGAGGATTATGCTCTTTTAATCGAAGTGAAATACTATGTTTCGGGGCCTCTAGTATGGAGAATTGCAGACTATTAATGCGCATATGTTCCAACATGCCTATGACATGCGATCTCTCGATGGTGTATTTAATGCGTCTCTTGAGGTTCCACCTCTATATATATGGGGCCGGACCTTCAAAGTTTATGAAGTTGCCAATAGATTCCTCTTCTGGTCACAATGCCTCTTCACGACGTGGATTTTGTCCTCAACCCGCCCTCAGAGGCCAAGCATGGAAGAGAGGCTATGGAGGAGGTCGAGTTCTCTATGGCCATTTTCCGTTAATGGATGTGTGTTTGAAGATGATGTCTATGCCGACTCCATCGTAAGTCTCTTCGATGAGGTCTAACTATGCCAACATCTCCTTTCAAGGTTCTTGTCGGCTCTAAAACAGTCGCTCTTAAGGTCATTGACAAGGGGCTTGATTACGCGGTTGTCCTTCTTTCAGGGTTCTATGCTGGGGCTAGGTGCCCCCCTGTGTTGGTGTCCCCTAGAGGTGCAACGGTCTATGTGTAAGGCTAGGATAAAGAGAGCCTTTGAGCGAAGGGCTTAAGTCTTTTCTTTTTCTTCGACTTTTTCCACTTCCTTTTCTTCTTCCTTTCACCTCTTCCTTTTCTTCTTCCTGTTACCTATTCCTTTGTTTTTTTACAATTAGCCTGGCTCAGTTACTTAGACATTTATGTAATGGATCTATCTGGATCGCTTGGATATGTTTGTCCTTGTTTTATGTAACTACTGGCGCAAGTTGGCGTATTTTAATAAGATTTGGTTTTTGACATACTTGTATGTCGAGCTTTCGATTTTTCATTGTTTTTTTTTTTGTACGCTGGCTAGGGGAGCTTTATGATTTGAAATCGACTTCTGAGAAGCCTCCATGGGCTTTTGAGGATGGGTTTTAGTGTTTCCTGGTTGAGGTTACTCTCTAGGCTTTGCATAATTAATACACCTTGGGTCGCTTCTAGAGGCAAACCCAGGGGCCCAAAGGTTAGACGAGCCTAACGGCCAGACGGGCCTAGGCCCGTAGGGTTGAGGGCCTTGTGGTTGTTAGATCTAAAGGGCTAGGTTTTTAACGCCAATGAGCTTATTTGTTTTCTAGGTGCCCTAGCAGATGAAACGCCTTGTGAATATGAAGCGTAGGAGGAGAGGAGCACGTCTCCCGATATTGCGGATGTCCTGTCATGGCATTTAATGCGCCTGCTCACTCCTTGCCCTATATAGGGGTAGGGGTACAGGCGTTACTTTCTTTGTCATTTGAAACTTTTCGCCCAAGGATTAATTGAGCGCTTGCTATCCTCTCAAGATTTGCAGTGGCTGAGCCATTGAGATTCTAATTACTTTCAACTCTAGTCATGTTGTTTTTTTTTTTTTTTTTCCATTTCAGAGGGTGGCTCGATGCGTGCCGTCGCCGTTAAGGTCTCAATGACGGAACCCAGACGCAGTGCTTCGAGACATACCCATTCCTCGGGTGCATCCCAACAGCCTCTGGGAACTTCTTAGTCTCGGGTGTCGGGGTCTCACTTTATCGCTTCTAAGAGAGATCCTAAGTCGATCCCCGTCTTTGTTCGTCTATGTAGGATGAGGGGTCAAGAGGAAGACTCCACTAACAGTTGTGCGAGGGAAGGGTCCAAATTGGAGTCGCCTACTACGATACCTTGTGTCTTCTATGTCTATGGAGGAATTGTGGTCCTTCTGTCAAGTCCCTGATGGTATTAGTTTAAATCGTTTACTGGACTGACTCTCTACTTATATAGACGTAAAACAAGATAACACCATCTACTCATCCGGGAGCAGTCAAGTACTGACTTCGCTTCTCGGTTTCATCATTGGTGAACCAGCTCTTACACGTCACCTGGGCTCCTCTTGTGCTTATTCGTTCGAATGTTTTTCAGATTTTGATGGGTTGTAATGTTCTTAACTTTCTCTACCGACTGGATATTTCGCTGGAAGAGATATGTTTTGCCTTATACGCCGGGCGCCGACCGTGGCCTTTGTCCATGCCTCGCCATGTGCCCCTCGCCAATTCGTAATCATGCTCCGAATTTCTACATGCAGGCGAAGGATTGTTCGTTCGTGGTCCATGGTATGAGACACCCGTTTCCTTGGGGCTTCCGTTCGATGTGAATCAATCTCTTTTATTTCCAGGTTGGTCTGAGTTCGGTTGTAGTTCACGTCCTACGAGATTACTCATATTTTGACATACATTGCTTTTCTTGGTGCTATTCAGTTAAGCACAGGCTAGGTCGGTTGGTCAACTGGATAGAGAAGGCTGGCCAAGTGACTATTGGAGATAGCAGAGGCAGAGCACAATCATGAGCTTTTTCTGTTGACGGTGAGGAACTTGCGAGAATTGGCCACTTATGCCTTTCCTTACATCATCCCAGTCATTCCCCGCTCGTTGCCCGCAAAGCTTATTGAGGGGGAGCACTTCGTTTTTGTCGACCTTTGCAAGTCTAGCCTGGGTAGCTCTAGGGTAGTCGTCGCCAGATGATCCAAATGGAGGTCGCCATGTGACTTTGCGTATACCGATCATGCACTCCAACGTCCGCGCCGCCCCGGCCCGAAAAGAAAGAACAGAGAGGAAAAGGACTCGCAAACAAAGGTAGGCAAAGGCTTGGTTAGAAGGCTTCATGGATCGCGGGTACTTGCCAATGAGCTCAGAGGAGGACGAAATGTCTAGTGTTTGGCTACGGTTTGCCAGACTGATGAGAAATGGATGGACTGAGGATGAGCTCACCCCTATACTTGATGGGAAACGTCTTAAGCGGTCTTCGCTAGACGTAGAGGTTGAGAAGGACTAGGCAATAATCCTAGTTGACTCTCCCGATTGAGCCTCCAATGATCAACCGGTTTTGGAAGGCGTACCCAACTAAGACAGTGCGCCTCAGGAGAAGGGAATCCTTGTCGAGGGTCCTAGTGTGGATGAAATTGGTGAGGGGTCCCCTCTGTAGCCGTCGCTCCGTCTACCCCCGCCCAAGCCTAGCACTGCCTTTAGCAGGAGAAGGCCGCCCACCAGTGATGCAGTGCTCAGCACGTATGTTCCTCCCCTACGAGGATCAGCTTCTCCTCCTGAGTACGGCCATTTCCTAATTTTAGGTTGCTCGGGAGATCATCCATCACTGGAGCCCCTTTAACCAGGCGGAGCGTCCGGTCGTACATATGCGTGACCTCTATCCTAATTATTTTGAATACTCAGAGCAGCACGTTACTGCACAAGATATTCCACTTCCTTCTTGCCTACCTAACTGGGCGAGGCTTTCCACCTGCGGTCAGACGGATGTTCATCCGCAACCATGACTTTTACCGATCAACTGAACTGGTACTTGGTACTTTGCTTGGTTGCTATCTTTGCGCCGCAATTTCATTCTAGCTTCTCTTTTTCAGGCTATGATGACCATTCGGGAACATGGTTCGCCATCACAGGGAGTTTTAGTCCCGGCTAGACGATGCTGAGAGACTGCGGCTTTACGCCCAATCAACCGTTTCTAAGCGTCAAGCCTTGGATGCTTCTTTGGCCAAGGCAGAGTCTAAGGTAAAGCATTGGAAGCAGGAAGCCCAAGTCAAAAGTGAGAAGATTTACAGGCGGAGAAAGAGGGCATTGAGCCAAACAGAGCTAAGGTGGCCCATCCGTGCCGGCGGCGCGAGGCACAGGCGCAAGGGCGAGGATGAGCTAGCTAGATGCGATGCTTCATAAGCTGGAGGAAGACGGGCAAGGGCTGGAGGCTGAGGTTGCCCACCTAATGGTTGAGCGGACGTAGCTGTTACTAAAACTCTAGGCATCTAGAGATGAAATGTCATATCTCCATTCTCAGGCGGCCAAGGACAAAGAAGCCATGGTGGAAGATTACTAGAAAGCCTTGGAGAAAATTTTCGCCTATGGCTAAGGATGTTTTGTGTTCAAACATGGCATCCGTGGTGACCGACCAAGGATTCTGAATGGCATGCCTGATTTTTCCAACCCACTTCCTCCGGAGTTTTTTTTGCAACATAAGGCCCCCAGCCTCGCACTGCCGAGGCCAAGGTCAGGAGGTTCACCCAAATAAAGCGGCTAAAGATCTCGACTGAGGGTGCCGCGCAGGAGTCGGGCTAACTCTTTTGCTCATACTAGTTTTGGGCTGTTTTTTTTGGAGATTTTTGTAAGGTGCGCTGCTTTGTGACCAAGATACATACCATCCCTTGTAACCCTTAGCGTTTTTTAGCGCATTGTACTGGGTCATGTTTTAATGAAAAAACATTTTTGTGACGGCAACTATGCCTTGGCTCTCTATTTTGAAGATGCTAGCAGGTCAATAACCATGTCTGGATTCTTTTTGTACTAGTAGGACATCAACCATATCTTGACTGTTAAATATGCCAGCAGGACAACAACCACATTTGGACTTTTTTGCTAGCAGAACAACAACCATATATGGACTTTTAATGTTCTAATAGAACATCAAGCATATCTGGATTTTTAAATTTTCCAGTAGGACATCAACCATAACTGGACTTTTTATCTTCCAGTAGGACATCGACCATATCTGGATTTTTAAATTTTCTAGCAGGGCAACAACCATATATGGACTTTTAAATTTGCCAATAGGACAACAACCATATCTGGACTTTTAAATTCGCCAACAGGACATCAACCATAATTGGACTTTTTAAATTTGCCAACAAGACAATAACCATATCTGGACTTTTAAATTTGCCAGCAGGACAACAACCATATCTGGACTTTTAAATTTGCTGGCAGGACATCAACCATATTTGGATTTTTAAATTTGCCAGCAGGGCAACAACCATAATTGGACTTCTTATGTTCTAGTAGGACATCAACTATATCTGGATTTGTAAATTTTCCAACAGGGCAACAACCATAATTAGACTTCTTATGTTCCAGCAGGACATCAACCATATCTGAATCATTAGGGAAGAAGCAATTGTAGGTTGTAGGAGGAAATGTGTAAAGAATAATCTTTTATTGATGGTAATATCCTTAAAGAATACACTACTGGTAGTAATTCTTAAGATGCATGGCGTTCCACATTTTAGGAACAGTAGTCATGTTTGGCTTGCTCAACGCATAAGACCCGATTGTCCCTACTCGGACCACCGTGTATGGTCCCTCCCAGTTGGCCTAGAACTTCCTGTTTGCTGGGTTTACCGTGTTTTCAAAGACCCTTCTTAAGACTAACTCACTAGCTTTGAATGCACACGGCTTCACATGCAGGTTATGCAGGTTTGCCAGCCTCTGCTGGTATGATGCTATGTGCACAACCGTTGCTTCCCGAAGTTCGTTTGTTGTGTCTAAGTCTTTGATTATTGCTTCGGCATTTGCTTTCTTAGAAATATTTGTCCGAATGGTGGGCATCCCAATTTTCGTGGGGATGATAGCCTCCATTCCGAATGTAAGGGTAAACAGTGACTCTCCCGTCGGCTTCAGCTGGTTGTTCTGTAAGCCCATAGAACTCCTAGTAGTTTCTCTACCCTCTTTCCTTTGGCCTAATGCAGGGGGTTTTTGAGGGCTGATAGGAGAGTCTTATTAGATGCTTTCGCTTGGCCATTACTCTGTGGGTACCGTGGGGTTGAGTACAGGTTTTTGATCTTCAATTCGTTGCAGAAATTCCTGTATACCCGACTATCGAATTGTGGCCCATTGTCGGTTACAATTGATTGTGGTATTCTGAATTTGCACTCAATGTTTTTCTATATAAACTGAATGACCTCTTTTTCTTTGATGAATGCGAAGGCTTCGGCCTCTATCCATTTGCTGAAGTAATTGGTGGCAACTAGCAACAACTTCTTTTGAGTCGGGGCGGTAGGTAATGGCCCAACTATATCAATACCCTACTGAGCGAAGGGCCAAGGGCATGTTATGGTTGTTAAATTTTGGGTCGGGAGCTTTGAGACTAGGACCTGTTGCTACAAATGGGCCACATTTTAACATGGGTGTAGGCATTTCAAGGCAGCATGGCTCCAGCCAATAGTGTACCTTTAGGTATGACCTCTATGCGCTAGCGACCTGCCGCTTTGATGGTTTCTGCATATTCTATCGTGGAGTTTTTCCAATATATACTGTCCCTGCTGGTGAGTAAGGCATTTAAGATAGAGCTCGCCCAAGGACCGCTTATATAGCTGATTGTTAACAAGAGAGAATCGAGCCGCTCGACTCGATCTCCAGGGGCTTCTGCCTGTCCGGGCGCCCCGAACTCAAATAATGAACTATTGGGTTTATCCAAGAAGAACCCGTCTCATCTATTTCATTTACCCGGTTGTTAGTGATCGACGATTCTGGTAGGTAGTACACGGGGAGGAGCACTGTTTCTTTTATTGGCAGGGACGCGACTATGGCTGCCAAAGCGTCTGCCTTCTCATTAGAATTTCTCGAGACATGCTCCAACCGCCAAGCTGTGAAGCTTCCCAAACGCAAGTTGACTAGACTCGCATACTTGGTCATGTGCTGGTCCCTTGTCTCATATTCGCCATTTACCTGGCCAACCACCAATTGAGAGTCACTCCTAATGATGATCTTTTTTGAGGATACAAAGATTACGAGGTTGAGCTCGGCTATTATTGCTTCATACTTGGCTTCATTGTTAGAAGCGAGGAAATCCAAACGTATGGCCTGTTCCTAATACTTCCATTGGGCTTCAAGCTGCACCCTAATCGTGGCTCCCCGTGATGTGGCTAAGTGCCATCCACATCCTGTGATCCACTAAATTTAAGGTCCAATTTCATTTCCTACTGAGGAACCTCCGCTAGAAAGTTAGCCAGTATTTGCCCCTTCATCGCCAGACGGGGTTTATATTAGATACCAAACTTACTCAACTCAACAGCCCATCGATCCATCCGCCCTGATAGATTGGGCTTGTGTATAGTGCTTCTTAAGGGGAGGTTGGTGAGTACAATGATAGGGTGCGCCTGGAAGTAGGGGCGAAGTTTTTTGTAGTTACCCCGAGGGCCATGTCGCTCTGCTCAAGATAGAGCATTGGTTTTCGCTTTGATAAGGACTTTCTTACATAGAATATGGGTCTCTGCTTCCGTTGTTCGTCTTCTTTAAAGAAAGTTGTACTTACTGATACGTTAGAAACAACTATGTAAAGATAGAGCATCTCACCTATCTTTGGGCTAGCTAGAATTGGTGGTTCGGTGAGATATTGCTTGATCGCTGCAAGTGTCTAGTCACAATCTTGATTCCAACTGGCCCGTTGGGCTCCTTTTAGGGTGGCAAAGAATAGCTTCAAACGATCTGTGAAGCGATATATGAATCACCCTAGGGCCGTCAGCTGACCAGTCAGTTGTTGTACCTCTTTTCTAGAAGTGGGGGCTTGGGAATCCATTATGGCCTTAAGTTGGATGGGATTAGCCTCTATCCCCCTCCGTGTTACCATAAAACCTAGGAATTTGCTCGAACTGACCTCAAATGCGCATTTCAAAGGGTTAAGTTTCATGCCGTGTCTTTTGCAACAGATCGAAGGTTTCTTGCAAATGCATCGTGTGGTCGATGCGTTCTTTGGATTTTACGAGCATATCATTGATATAAACCTCCATAGATTTACCTATTAGGGGTCGGAATACCTTGGTCACCATCCTTTGATAAGTAGCCCCTACGTTTTTCAAGCTAAACGACATTACGTTGTAGCAATGCAACCCGTGGGGCGTGATGAAGGTTGTTTTCTTCGCGTCAGGCGGGTGCATAGGAATCTGGTGATATCCGGAGAAGGCATCCAGAAACAACAAGATGCCATGCCCGGCCGGCAGGCCCATAACTGGATATATCCATGGTAGTGGGAAGTCGCCTCTAGACATGCTTGCCGAGATCTATGTAGTCTACACACACACGCCACTTACCGCCCTTTTTTAGTACCACTATCACATTGGCCAATCATTCGGGGTACTTCACCTCCCTTATAAACCCTGCTGTTAGAAGATTGTCCACTTCTAATTGAATAATCTGATGTCGGTCCGGGTGGAACCGCCTCACTCTTTGCCTTACTGGCTTGGCTGTGTGGAGGACATTTAGTCTGTGAGAAGCCACCGCTAGGCTTATCCCAACCATATCGGAGTGTCTCCAGGCGAATAGATCAAGGTTGTGTAGCAGCGCGAGTCGTAATTGTGCTCTTTCTTCATTGGTTAAGAGGGAGCTGATATAGGTAAATTTCTCTGGCTCGTCCAACTCCACTTCTTCCAGTGGGTCTACGGCTAGCGGGTCATTTTCTTCCGCCCTAATTTGGGCGGCATACTGTGATTACTATGCGAGTATAAGATCGTATGAGGGAGTATATTTAGAATCGTACTCCCTTCTCGTCAGGCCAGGGTCACCGAAGGCATCACTGCAGCATCCAGCCATACTCAAAGATCACCCGCCTTGCGGTTGTCAAATAACTTACCATTTGGTGGTATGTCGAAGGCACGACCTTCATGTGCAGCCAGGTCCGACCCACTATGGCATTATAAGGCCCCAAGTCTTCGACGATTGAGAACTAACCCGTTGAGTGACTGGCCCGACTTTCACAGGGAGTGTGACATCTCCCACCGTGATTATAGTCGCCCGGTTGAAGCCAGAGAGGATTCGCTCGGCTGAATTTAGTATGCCAAGAGAAAACTTCATCTATGTGAAGGTAGGGAGTTGCAACAAGTCTGTCATACTACCGTGGATTCACCAACACCCTATGCACATCAAAACCATTAATACAGAGGGTGAGTACTAGTGCATCATATTGAGGTACAATGACCTTGTTCAGGTTAATTGGAGCAAAGGATATGGGGTCATCTATGGCTCGCTTACCCGCCGTCACATGGATCTACACTCACTCGCTCTTAACTGTATGTACCCTAACGAGTTTCTTTTGCTGGTGTTTTGATTGATATCGATCATCCCCGGGCCGCCCAGTATATAAGTTATAATCGGTCTAGGTTCCGCTGAAGGCCTAGGCCATCGTACTCATTTCGTAGGGTCGCCCGACTCTACCCCCACCCCGCATCCCCAATTGTGCATTCAGAGGTGTCCCGCCGATGCTTTTCTACTAGGAACTTTAGACTCTAGCATTGGTTGGTCTCGTGTCTATGGTCCTTGTGATAATCACATTGTAAGGATTTATTTCTCTGAGCGAAGTCTCCGTTTTGATAAAGCAGCCATTTTGAAATCCGGGTAGGTCGAAAATGAGGGCAATAGTCTTCATATGAGATATCTGTGGGAGTGGAACTCAAGGGGGGGCTCTTTTCTTTTTGAGACCGATCTCAGGTCGCTTGCCTCGTTTCCGCCTTTGTTGGACTAGGATTGCTTTTTCCCGTCGACCAGTTTTTCAGATCACATACCGAGCTACCGATATCACCTTCCAGTGCTGAGTACTGGGCTTCACCCGCCCCTGCGACAATTCTTCCATTGTCGTTGGCGGGTCTAGAGATAGCTAGTGGAAAAAGGGGGTCGTCGACCCAAAGCTTCTCCTGAAGTTTTGAAGGACCGCTTCCATGCTGTAAAATTCTATTTGTTGGACGGCCTGCCCGAACCTCCTCGTAAAATCCCGTATGGACTCGTCTTTATGCTTTAAAATTGTTTGCAAGGAACTAATGTTTCTTTTCTGGCACACTGAGCACAGGTGTTGCGAGATAAACACTCTCCAGAGTTCATTGAATGTGTTTATTGAGCTCCTGAGCTTCAGGAAACCAAAGTAGCTGTAGGTCACCGTGCGCTAGCAAGTAAAATCCAGATAATAGAAGGTCATTGTCTCAATGCCTGGTTATAATGGAGCATGTGATCATAGGGGTCAGTAGAACCGTCAAACATAGTGAAAGTTGAATGATTGAAAACCCGTGGGGCGCCAGCACAAGGATGTGTCGCCCATGGAGGAGCATGTCATCTGATTCAATCGTTACAGTGGCATGTAAGGTGTGGGCGCTGCACCGAAGGTGGGATATATTGAGGGCATGTAATGGCTACTCGCTGAGCGACGCTTGTCGGGCTCGCCTCGGGCCTGCTTCCCCCGTCGACCTGACAGCCATTATCGGGTGTTGCTTATCAGGCGCGAAAGCCCTCCGTGAGATCTCGCCCGCTTTCTTGCTAGAAGGTTTGGTGAGCCTGCAGGATAACTAGTCATCCGCCGCATCTGCACGGCTGTGGATAATAGGCTTCTTTCCCTTGTTTTGCGCCTGCGCTTTACTCGCCCACCATTTCAAGGTCTCCTTCTCCTCCAAGGTCGCGGTCTTTCTTTACCTAGGCCCTAGGGAGATCGATCGCTTTTCATTAATCGCAGCACTCAACGTGCTCCTACTTTCATCCCTAGAGCTCTCCTAGTTTTTGTCCATTGCCTGTTTAGCTGGCCATATCTTTTAGGCTTCTTGTCATTTATTTGGATTCTTATCCCTTTATTGATGACATTGATTGTGATAAGGTGGAAAGCTTTACTATACTCTCCCTTGTCTTCCTTATATTCTGGCCTTATGCTAAAGAATTTAGCATAGCAATTATGGGATCATATTAGTTTACACAATTGTGCTCCAAGGGTGTCATTTATGATTTCTCTGCAATCAGAGCTTAAAAATATTTGGTCAACAAAACCAAAATCCATGGCATTTTGTATGAAAAGAGGATCTATTTGGTCTTTAATTATTATTCTTGGATAAATGGACTTTGTGAAGATTTGGAAATAACCATGTCCGTTAAGGTTGTTATAGATGAATTATGAGAAGGCCAAGTATTTTTTTCTCAATGTCAGATATTATAACAGAGGAGTTTATGGGTATATTTTCTATTTTTTCCTTTGGAAAAAAGAGGATGTCATTTGGATTTTCTCCTTTTGAGAGGAGTTTGTCCTTTGAGGGACTGTTATCTTGGGCTTGGCCCTATGAAGGACTATTATTTACCAGGCTTTTATTCTTTGGAATGATAGGCATTTCCTGGATACCTTTTGAGATATTTTTGTCTTTCGACAAGGATATATCTCCTTTCCTAATGTCATCAGCTTTTGTTGCTCCCTGGCTTTTTCCCATATGGGATGGCATATCCAAGGCTACCTTTAAGATGTGTTTAGTCTATGAGGAGATCGAGGAAGCATCTTTTGTCCTCATTATCATACTTTCAAAATTTTGAAGACTTCTTTCAAAATGATTTTGTGCCATATATGATCTTGTTCTTACATCATTTATATCTTTATGAATATTTATCATTTTTTCCTCAATCGTCATGATTGAATTGTAATTTTCTGCCAAGATGTTCATACCTTCGGCCATGTCTCTAGCAATGCGCCTCATGTCATTGATGTTATTTAGTATATTTGACATTTCTACTTAAAAAATCTGCAAGATATTTGTCAAGCCCTTTTCTATGGACAATCTTAAAATTGTAATAACTTAAAAGAGTCTGCCACTTGGACAGTCTCCTTGCTTGGATTCTTTTCCCTATGTTATTTCTTATAAAATCTGAAACTTGCTTGTTATCAGTTTCTATTGTGAAAGGTTTCAGTAATAAAAATATTTCAAATTTATTGATTCCCTTAATAATAGCAAGCAATTCTTTTTCATTTATGTCATAATTAATCTGGTTTTTTAATGAAGGTTCCACTAGTATACCTACATATTTTTCCTAAGTCTGTTTTTAGTATTATTGCCCAGTGCTTATCAGAAGCATCTGTTTGTAATATTAAATTATCATTTTCATTTGGTAGGTTCAAATATATGCTTTTTAATCTTTGAACAATCTTTGTATGTTTTTCATTCCATCATGTTTGGTTTTTCTTTGTTAGTAATTTCTGTAATTCATGTCTTTCCTTAGCTAAGTCTTTTATAAAATCCAAGGAGTAATTTAAACATCCTAAAATTTTTTGTATCATTTCTTTAATTCTTAATTCATTAGGATATTTTTTTTTTCAAAAATATGTGATTGTAATCTTATTCCTTTGGAATCTATTACCATTCCTAGAAATTCCATCTCTTATTTCTTAATATCAACTTTCTTATCAGAGAGAACTATACCATGTTCTTTATAGAATGTTATAAAAGTATTTAAATGTTTTTCATGATCTTTCTCATTTTCAAAGCATGTTATTATTTCATCAATGTATACTATTATAAAGGCTGAATAATCAGATAATGTTTTATCAATTTTTCTTTGAAAGATTTGAGGGGCATTTTTTAATCCAAAGGGTCAGGGCCGGCCCTGTGGCGCGGGGGGCCTAAGGCGGCATTCTAAAAGGGGGCTAAAAGTGAGGTTTTAAGAGGGCCTAAATTATTAAGGGTAGTTGGTCTTGAAGGGCCTATTTTTTAAGAGAAATGTGAGGGGCCCGAGGCGACCGCCTCTTTCGCCTACCCGCAGGGCCGGCCCTGCAAAGGGTATTACTAACCATTCATAATGACCCCTATGTGTACTAAAAGGCATTATTAGGATACTATCATTATCCATTTTTATTTGCCAAAATCCCGATTTACAATCAAATTTGTTATAATAATTTTTTCCTTTTACTAAATTTATTAGGATTTCTTTGTTTGGAATATAGTATCCATTAAATTTTGTGTTTTTATTTACTTCTTTGTAATTTATTACCATTCTTGATTTTCCTCTTTTAATTTCACTATGTTTTCTTACTATAAAGGTTAGGCTACTGATGAGTCTAAAACTTATATATTTTTAAGCCAAATTTTCATGAATATTTAAGGCTTAAAATTTCAATTCAATGCAATATTATGGAATCTTCACCTAGATTTGCGTTTTGCGAGAAATTAGAGAAAATAAGCAAAAATCAACAAGAAAGCAAAGAAAGGAGATTTAGTAATGCAATGTCGCAACACTTAGGGACCCTGAGTCACGATATTTGCTATGAATGTTAGAGATTAAGCTCAGAAGTCATTGGCTAAATATTACAGAACATAAAATTTTAGAGTTGCAAGATCAGGTGATCAATTTCGCGACATCAACAAAAGCAATCAAAGTTGCAACATTGGCTAACCAATGTCATGACATCAGCATAAGACATCAAAACTTCAGGACTTAATGTTGCGAGTGACACCCAAAATCCGAGGGTCTCGTTGACAATCCGTCAACCCGCGAAATTCCTGTGGATTTCGGGTGACCCGATACCATACTTTTGTGTCCCATTTATCGGGATCCATATATTAAAAAAAAATCGGGCAAAGTCTCCTTTGTTCGGGGAGCTCTACCTAACATACAACTTATATAACAATATAATCATAATCCAACCAAGGTCTCAACATAAGTAGTATTGACCCCACAGGGTCTATATGTTCATATCCCCAATATACATCCTTTTACCGGGACCTATTCATTCACATTTAAATCTAAAATATGAAAATAAAACGCGTAATTACAGTCCATAAGAGTCCAATCACGGCCCTCTTACCATATTTACATACCCGACTATTTATACAATAGTCCAAAATAATTTAATTCATGGAATTCTTTTACATAAAAATACTTATTATAAAAGACAAAGCCACATGTCTACTCTCTTCACAATCATGGCCCGTCTGAGTTGGCTGCTCTCCCGTACACCCCCTCAGACCGAAAAAGGGTCCCATAATGGGGTGAGAAATGCCCAATAGAAAATTTCTCCTACAAGGGCTACTCCACACCTAAATGTGTAACGCCCAAAAATACCCTAGAATTTTTATAATAATTTTTTTATATATTCAAGGTAAGGAATTGTTTCAAATCCTCGTTCTTCCTCCAGAAAACAGATAAATTGTGAAATGAATATGTAAGCATATGATTAAATATTATATGCTAAATGAGAAATTGATTGAACACTGAAATTAACCCAAGTGAAAAGTAAAATTGAAATGTGTAAATGAGGACCTAAGGGTCTAATATAATTTGAGCCGCTTAAATGCCAAGAGTTAAATACAATGAAAAAATGAAATGAAGAGTTAAAATGCCAAAAATGAGAAATGAGATTTATTTTGTAAGCCAAACAAGGCTTTAAGGAAACAAAGGCTTAAAGACCAAAAGTGGTCTAAGGGCTCATTTGAGCAAAATGTTTTTGAGAGCAAAGAGAGAGAGGAGAAAGCTAGGGTTTGGAAGGAAGTGATTTTGGTGGGATATCTTCCTATTTTTGTGCATGAGTGATCAAGAATGGAAGAAAAGGCTAGGCTTCAAGTGCAGCATATTTCATATGTAAGAACCAAATACTAGATTTCTTTAAATGATGCTTAAGTTAGAAAATTCCTAACTAATCCATGAGTTTTGCCTATGGTTGGTTTAGACACTTTAGAATGCTATTATTTATCTCATTTATTTGTTTTTGAGATTTTAGAGCATTCTTTTAGAAATTTGAGAAATCAAGAAAAAATTCATATTTTTGCTCTTACTCGTAGCTTAGAATTCACGCTTAATGTAGCTTACATAGTTAGGGATGCCCTCGACACAGCAGGCCATAGGTGCCAAATGGCACTTCTGGGTACGCTTACTACAGAGACACTGCTCACAAATGAGAAATTTTTTTCGATTTTGTTTCCGAAAGATCTGTATTCATATTAATCGATAGTTTAAGGACCCTAATAAATGACCTAGGACTGGTATCGAAAGAGACAAGGGATCGATAAATTGGTTTGTTATTTGTTCTCTGTTCTTTGTTTGTTCTGTTCTCTTTGACTCAATTCCCATTTCAAGTTCTATTTGTGAAATATAGATATTGATTTGAATTATTAGTATTCGAAATATTTGTCAAATATCTGCATGTGCATGTGTATTTGAACTATAAGTGAATTTATTGCATATGAGTAAATTGATTTGAAATGTTATTGAATTACCAACATGACGGGATTCACCAACTGAATTTGTCATGAGGGTAACCGTATTTGTTCAATGTGAAATCACATTGCTACTGAATGACAAATAAGACAGGATTCACCAACTGAATCTGTCATGAATGTTGACTTCTATAGTCATATGTGAGATTGTAATATTGAATGTGAAATCACATTGCTACTGAATGACAACAGATGTGATTCACTAACTCTAACTGGCTGTGGGAATGTTGACTTCTATAGTCATATGTGAGATTGTGATATTGAATGTGAAATCACATTGCTACTAAATGACAAACAGGACATGATTCACCAATTGAATATGTCGTGAATGTTGACTCTTTAGTCATATGTGAAATCGCAACCGAAAAGTGAAAAATGATATTAAAAAGTGTATTTGTATAAGTATCTTTTACATTACACATAGACATTGTATAAAGGCATTATTTTGATAAATGCATGATTCGTATTAAAATGAAATGGAATAGAGAACTGTATAGAACCACTAAGCATGAAAATGCTTAGCATATTTGATTCGTGCCATAGTAGGTGTTCTGAAATCAACAAAATTTATATCCTAGGGTTCCTACTACCGTAGCAAAGCTACTCAAGCAAAGATAGTGGCTCAAGGCCTAACACAGTGGGATGGGTTTTCTTCTGCACAAATGACTTCACAAAGGAACTTAAAAACCAGTGAACTAATTTTATTCTTAGTTTCATAAAAAACAACTATATTTAAGTGTCTAAAGCTGAAATTAAAATAAGAGCAAATGTGTAGAATAGAACTCTTGAAGTGTTAGGTCACTGTTGGATTCCTAGGCACCGAGAGTTTTGTCATTTCTCGCTTTGGGAGGGATTTGACCTATAGTCATCTCCGATCCGATCATTTAGCTATAAACCTAACCCTTAATAATTATCCTTTGAAAATGGTATTCAATTTAGGCATCGCTGGTCTTCGACAAGGAAAACACCTCCCTTATACTCACCTTACAATGATTAATATAACTAATGAATCCTCAATGGATCTAGCAATACATCCACCGAACCCTAAAAAATTACTACAACATTGTGTCATTCAAGGTGAATCTAGTGGGATTTAAACCTAGAGTCTTCAAAGGAAACACAAACTTCCAAAGGCACTTGCATGAAAAACATGGATTTTCCTGCCTCAAGATTCTGCGCAGAGCCTCCCACCTGCAAGGAGTAAAGGGTTTGAGCCGCTCATCCGCAAAGTTGTCATCCTTGAGGGTGTTTAGCAAACCAAGAGCTGAGAGAAAATGAGAAAGCTGGAGGAAATGAGAAAGCGGAGTCAAAGCTTCCCTCCAATCTATTATCGAAAGCAAGTTTTTTTCTTTGATTACAAGTTGTAGGAACTTATATAGTGCCCTGCTAATAAATTACAAAAACTATCCAAAATCAAAAGCTTTTTCAAGGGATAAAATGGGAAGAAAACCAAAAAGGAAGCAATCAGTCAACAAATCAAACGGGCAGCAGGAAGGAACAGTGGTTGAGATAGGAATAGTGCAGTAGCAATTTCGCAACTGTGCGAAATTTCGTTTAAGAACCCTTGTTATGCTCCATTTTCAGATTTTCGCTCTTTCTTTCCTTTTCCGTCTCTGACTGCACTGTCAGGCTGACTCACTTTTGTTTCTGATCGACTTAACAATTCTTTTGCATGTTTGGTAAAAACTACAAAATTAGCCAAAACGTGCAACAAGAGAATAATAGGACCTTAATGCAAATCAAGTATCATGCTCTATTATTAGTACACAAAAAGTGCTCAAAACCCTAGAATAAATAGGTCTTAAATAGCACTTTTTACACTAATCAATATTGTTTTTATCAATTTAGGCACCTATGATGGATAGTGATTTGAGCTAATCAAGTGTTTCATATTTAGATTCATCTTGTAGTTCACTTTAATATAGTTCTGCTCATTACATGCATCTCACCCATTTTTCTAATATTACTGTCCATTTTGTGTCAGTATATGAGTCTGTCCCTCCAAATATTTTGTACTTTATGATTATGATATGATTTTATTAAACCTGATAAAATAAATTTTTAGTTAATATATATTTTGTGGAAGAATTTATACTAGTTCTGTAAATGTTTCTATAAGTTGTCTCAACTGAATTTACTTTGTAGAGATTTAGAAATAAAACGCTTATATTCAGAAATGATGATAAATGGATTGATGACAGTTTCTGTCAAGGCCACCTAGATCCTGATCTGATCCACTGTAATCCCGGTCTAGCCTCAATGTAGTCTGCCACAAAATGTACATGAGCTGATGATATAAAGATCAACCATCCTGAGATGATAAATAATGTAACTGAGAGGAAATGAATAGCATGCAGAGATAGACTTCATGCCTGATAACCCAAAGTCTTGACTCCTAACTCCTCTGGTTTGACTGTGAACGCCAAGTAATAAAAACCGCCTATTTGTGTTTCAATCCAACCATTCTTAACCATCGGACAACCCTAAATTTGACTTCATCAAATCCTGGTGTTTATTTTGGTCGCACTTTCAGGTCCACCACAGCTTTCACGCCCATTTAATCATGACTTCATCGGCTGATACATGGCTTGGCGGTTCAAATCACAATTGTACTCCTGGTCTTCACTCCTGGGGGATTCATCCATCTTTGTTTCCAAAATCAAAAATGATTACTTAAATTTAATATTATTTATTTTTATACAATCCATGAGTCTCTGTGGATTTCTAGACGCGGTCCTGCTTCCAGC
The DNA here is from genome assembly GCA_016808115.1 of Tetrastigma voinierianum. NCBI lineage: Eukaryota > Viridiplantae > Streptophyta > Magnoliopsida > Vitales > Vitaceae > Tetrastigma > Tetrastigma voinierianum. Next base: position 352,923 of record JAEQBH010003145.1, on the reverse strand, counting down.
CACTCAATGACTAACCAGAATGGTTAATTCAACAGCATCACACCACACATCCTGGTCCAGTGCTGATGTGACTCCATGATGATGAATGCAAGCACACACTTCATGCAATCGTCATAAACAGATAAGAATGAACACATGCTATAATATTTATAACTGATAATCATGATTTCATATACTCCACTATCACTGACATGTTAATAGTCATAGTGAGATGACAACATGGATTTACACAACACTATGTTATTTATTTTGACACACACACAATCTTAACTCCAACCATATAAAACACTTTACCCTTTACCATCACCAATACTGTGATGCAATAAAATACACCATACAACCCACATATTCAGTCCCACCAGTTTAAACCACAATCTCAATCAACTTTGATTGTCTGAAAAACAGCTCAAATTTGTCTAATTGGCCCAAAACAATCTTGTACTTGATGTTTCAAAGCACTCAAAATTTAAGATTTGTAATTTACTACCTTCTCAATGCTTTTAAACAAATCAGTTTAAGAAAACATCCTTAGTAAGAATAACCCAAGTAGAAAATCCCTACCTTTGAGTTTTGACAAAACTCCAAGATTTACCCAAGCTGTAGCTTACGCGTGATCAACTTTTCTTTTCGTCTTCACTTAAAACCTTACTATCCGATTTCCGTAGATATTAGAGAGAAGCGAAGAGAAGAAAAAATAAATCTTTTTCTCGCTCACTTTCTGCCTCTCTTTGCAGTTTTATTGTTCCTTTTATTTGATTTTTCATTTTTTTAACCATGCGTCCATCTCTCATTCAGGTCCGTTTCTTCCTTGAAACAATTTATTTATTTTTCAGTTCAATTTATTTTACATGAACTTAGCTCAAGCCATTTCCTGACTTACAATATTTTTGTAAAAATCTTGTCCCTGGAGTCACTGGCGACTTATCACTCAAAACTCGTAAAAAAAAAATCCAATTGTCTCAGAATTCGATGAAATTTTTCTGGGTCACTAGATTTCGCGAGGAATTGAACGCTGAACCGCTTTGCCATCCGAGATCTAAGAGAATTTTCTTAGGTTTCGAACCATTATGGCAATTTATTATTATTATTATTATTTTGCCATTTTAAAATTTCTAATTTTCCGAGTTTTACATCGAACTCGTAGTCACACATCAACAAAGGCAATGCTGTTGAAACATTGGTTATCGCGACATCGTGTGCTAAATGTCGCAACATCGTATAGAAGAGCTAAGGCACCAAAGCAATGTTGTGGACATCAACTATGACATCAAGCAATGTTATGAGATTGACATTCATACGCTTACATCGAACAAAGAGGGGCAACAACTTAGAATTGTTATACAAAGAGTTAAATGTCGCAACATCAGCCAATTTACATTACATGGACATGCACTTCAGAATCTTAAATCCATAATGCAAGATCACAACACCAAATCTCGAACTATTAATACTACAACTCGTAATGTCACATATCACCATGACACAAAGATGAATAGGGCGTAACTCTCAGGGCTTTCAAAGTCCATGATTTTCCTCGCTTTCAAGGCCCAATGATTGAGGCCTAAATAGAAGTTTTCCTGGGAGGAGGCAAAGTTTCTTTCAAGTTTTTCTTGAACAGTTTTTGAGCTTTTGGGAGTTTCGGTCTCATTGCATATTTTTCTTTTTTAGATTAATTTTTGTTTCTTTTAGAATTAGAATAGTATATATGAGCGGAAATTGGAGCTGTGATAATTGTTTATCTAGTTTCATTTATGTCTAAATTCAAACAACTAGAATTTCATTTTTAAATCTAGTTTATTCCAGTTTGATTTCAATTCCTCACAATTTGTCCGATCAACTAGTCATTGTCATTTGCAATCTAGTTATGAAAAGGTCGACTTTCAGGAAGGAATTTGTTGTTTTGATTACTTGTAGTTTTAAAATGTTGTCGTGGGAATGAAAATTGATTAATTTAATTGGTATTGCCTTTGTAATATTGTTCAATATCTATTCTGTGACTTAAAGAGTTGTATCTTGTTTTTATTCTCCAAGATCCCTCCGAGTGACACAGACGGATGACTATAGATAAAGATAACTCACTGGGTAAATGACTCATATTCATTGAATCAATGCACTCTAATACCACTGATAAATCACTAGTGATGTTCTAACCTCCAACTTTAAGGTTGCCTTCTGGGCTACAGCAAAAGTGTGTTCCCGAGGATAAGAACCACCAAATGATCTATCAATTTAATCCTTAGAGGTTTCATATCAATTTGACAAGATAATCTTGATCCCGTGTTAGCTAGATTCTAATCAAGGAGAGAGAGCATCTTAATGAATTGGGGACTGAGATACCAATTGTATTGGAGAAGGCTTGTATTACCCTATCTATGGGGACAAGCAATTTCTAGTCCTAAGAAATGGTTGTGAAGTACTGGTTTAGGAAAAACAACCAAATCTTAAAGAGGATCAGATCCTAAAAGTAGCTATTTAGACTCATTGGCTTGATTTAGGAATATGGTTAGCTAATTAGTGAAATGTATAGTGTCAGAACTAAGGCTACTTGCTGACAAATCCATACTTTTTCTAATGTATTTGTTTTTAAACCTACGTGAATCGAAATTACACACCGATTTTATTCAAAGTTATTTTCCTATAAATCTCTGATTCTACTTAGATTATATTTATTTTCTTTTTTAAGAAAACATTAGATAAAAAATTATTTCATTTAATTTTTATGTTCTAATCTTCCAATTAAAGGTTCAAATAGTGATTTTCTTGAGTAGTAGGGGTAGTTGATCTTTAGAATTTCTCATCAATCTCTGTGGGTACGATATCTGGACTTATAGAGTCCACTTTATTACTTGTATGACCTGTGCACTTGCAGTAATTTAGACCAAAACCAATTTTAATTGTAGATCATTATATACAATAGCAAAAAATCAGTTTCAATCAAGTTTGTGGCATCATTGTATGAATTTGGTCTATAGTGCATCAGAAACAAATTCTTTGCGCCTGCTGGGATTGAAGTAGAGTTTAAGGATCACATTCCAATCAAGAGAAAATTAGTTTGACATTTTTCTTTCTTTTTTTAAACAAAATTTTTAGGTACCAAAAATAGCTTACTAGTAGTAGCTATCTAATATCAACTCCTACTCCTGAGCCACCATAACATATTCTCATCTGGCCCACCGACCTCACTCTGATCTCAAAGCACCATTTCAAAAGTGCCTACATGCATAGAAAAGCAAACTACTACCACTAGACACTGAGTTAGAGAGAACACTGAGAAACCTAAAGAAAGTGAGATTAGTTGAAGCATCAATTATGGCAGAGCAGAGGGAGACACATCGTAACATCCCTAAATAGTGGGCAAATACGTGCACTTCGAGGCGCAGGAACAATGGCGGACTTCTGGAGACCTATCATTAGAGATGAGTATTATGTAGTCAGGCAACCTCCAATAGAAGCAAACAACTTTGAGTTGAATCATGCACTCATCACCATGGTTCAACAATACCAATTTATTAGACATATAAGTGAGGATCCAAATGAGCATTTGGGGAGGTTCTTGAGGATGGTAAACAAAGTGAAGCTGAATAGGGTCAATTCAGATGTTATTAAGTTGCAACTATTCCCATTTTCACTGAGGGACATAGCAGCCAGTTTGTTTGAGTCCCTACCACATGAACTGATAGAGGCATATCTGAGCAAATTCTTCCCTCCTACTCTCACTTCAAAGATGAGGGGAGAAATAATTGCCTTCAAGCATAAAGAAGGTGAGTCTTTATTCAATGCTAGGGAGAGATTCAAACAGCTGCTAAGGAGATGTCCCATGCATGGGATAGATAAGATGACTCAGATGGACATCATCTATCATGCAATGAATTACACTTCGAAGGGAACTATAGATGCAGCCTCTAGAGGTGCATTCATAAGGAAAAATAATGAGGAAGTTACTCAGTTGATGGAGGAGTTAGCCAAGAGCAATTACAAAGCTCCATATGAAGTCAGGAGTAAAGGTGCTAAAAGGGAGGAGGAGAATTGAGTCGAACAAGATATCGCGGATAGAAGCAGTCGGTAATCATGAGCAAGATGAATAATCAGGAAAGAAGAAGCCATTCAGCAAATGAAGTGGGAATTATGGAAGGAGCTGAGTAGAAGCAAACTGACTAAGGACTAGCTTATGAAGGCCCTTATCAAGTGGAAGAAGCTCTATATATTCAAAGTAATAGGAGCTATAACTTCAAGTCAAACAGTAACCTTCCAACCCATTACACACCAGCCCTTAGAAACCATGAGAACCTATCATATGGAAGTGGAGTGCAGCAGGGTCTAAGACCAGTGCAAACTATCAACATAATTATGCTCCATAAGGTTTCTAGAGACAATAACATCAGGGCAATCATAGAGCAAACAATCCAGGCCAAAGGAGGTCCCAGTCTTTTGAGGATTAGATGTTGAATTTCATGGGTGAAAATAAAAGACTATCAATACATGAGCTGGCCATTGCTAAAGATTTAAAAATACTACCGTGTTTCAAGCCAACGCCACGTTTCTCTAAGAATCTCGAGGACTATGAGGGCACGACCATCTTATAGAATCGATTCAGGATTCTTTCCTAGTGACATCAAGAAAATCCCAAGGATTGCATGGCGCTTACACTCTAAGAGTGCCTGGTGAATCGCAGAAAAGAGGACAGGAAGGCAGAGAGAGAGACATTAAAAAAGCACCAACAACTAACAGAAAATGTGTGTAAAGAGCGCGAAACTGGCAAAGAGAAGAAGCTAAACAAAACAGAATCATCAAATGGCAAAGAGAAATCAAAGGTGCAGCAAGAGCAGTAGACTGAAGATGGAGAACTAAAAATTAAGAAGGAAGTGAGATGCTATCAACCTCCTATTCCATTCCCTCAGAGAATGCAGAAATCAAAATCGATGATCGCCCTAAAATTCTTGAACATGTTTAGAAATTAGAGACAAACATTCCTTTTGTCGAGACATCGCCTCGATGCCTCATTATGCCAAGTTTATGAAGGACATCTCGATATGAAAGGAAGTTTGATGAAGATGGAGGAACTGGCCAACATGCAATGTAGTAATTCGTAAGAACCCACCAAAATGATCCTTGCAGCCTCAATGTTTTTCTGCAGAAGTGCAGGCGGCATATACAATACAGGAACTATGAATCTGGGAGAACTTTATGTGAACTGCAGGCATCAATCTAATGCCATCGTTCATATGAAAGACTCACCAGGCTAACTCTAAGATCTATGACTCTACAGGCGTGCATAGGTCCATGGCTACCAAGGAATCTGAAGATGTAATCGATCAAAGTGGGAAAGTTTGCTTCCCAAATGGATTTTGTCAGGATGAACATCAAGAAGACAAACAAGTTCACATCTGCTAGGGCGTGTCATTTTCTGCACCTGAGCACTTGATAGATGTCAAGAAAGGAGAGCTCACTCTCAGGGTGGGAGATGAAGAAGTACACTTCAACCTTAATTAGAGCTTGAAACAGCCTGATTTTGGATAAGCTGAATGTAAGAATGTTGAAAAAGTTGTTCCTAGCAGTTATAAACTTATTAATGATTGTAAGAATCAAGATTGAATGAATAAAAATATGATGAATTTCCAATATATTGAAGATCTTGATACTGAATATATGAATGCCAATTTTGAATTAAAAGAAACTGTATTAAGTCTGAATGAAGACAATGCAGAAAAATCAAGCAACAGTGAAGAGAAGGCACAAGAAATAGAAAAAAAAAGGTTATAAGGGGTTAATTCTGAAGGAATTACCCAAACACCTGAAATATGCCTTCTTGGGAGCTGAAAGATCAAAACCTATAATTATAGCAGCTAACTTGACAGAAGATAAAGAGCTGAAACTGATTGAAACTCTCATAAAGTATAAAGAAGCAATAGCCTAATCAATAGAAGACTTAAAAGGGATCAGTCCTTCAATTTGCATGCATAAAATTCTCCTGGAGGAAAATGCAAAAACATCAATTGAACATCAAAGAAAACTGAATCCAGTTATGAAAGAAGTTGTCAAAAAAGAAGTGCTTAAATGGCTGAATGCAGGATTTATTTATGCAATCTTAGACAACCCTTGGGTGACCCTAGTTCATGTGGTTCCCAAGAAGGGTGGATTCACAGGTCATTAGAAATGAGAAAAATGAATTAATTCCAACAAAGAAACTGTGATAGGATGGAGGGTATGCATTGATTATAGAAAATTAACACTACCACCATAAAGGATCATTATCCTTTGCCTTTTATTGATCTAATGTTGGACATGTTGGCAAGACACCCTCATTTATGTTTTCTTGATGGATATTCTGGATATAATCAGATTGTCATAGCCCTTGAGGACCAGGAGAAGACTACCTTTGCATGTCCTTATGACACCTTTGCTTTTAGAAGGATGTCATTTGGACTGTGTGATGCTCCTGCTACCTTTCAAAGGTGTATGATGTCCATTTTCTTTGATTTTGTGGAGGAGGTTACGAAAATCTTCATGGATGACTTCTCAATTTATGAATCCAGTTTTGAGAATTGCCTAGAAAACTTAGAAACTGTATTTCAAAGGTGCCAAGACAAAAACTTAGCTCTGAATTAGGAAAAATGTCATTTTATGGTAATTGAAGGTATTGTCTTGAGGCATAAAATTTATGCAGCTGGACTTGAGGTTAACCAAGCAAAGGTTTATGTTATTGAAACTCTGATGCCACCTACTATAGTTAAAGGGATTATAAGCTTTTTGGGACATGCTGGATTTTATAGAAGGTTTATAAAGGACTTCTCCAAAATTTCAAGACCATTATATAGACTATTGGAAAATGATGCCAAATTTGAATTGGATGAAGCATGAAAGTTTGCATTTGAAGAAATAAAATCCAAATTGGTTATAGCTCATGGCAACACTAGACTGGAGCAAGGATTTTCAAATCATGTGTGATGTCAGTGATTATGCAATAGGTGTGGTGTTGGGACAAAGAATTGACAAGACCTTCAGAGCTATATATTATGCTAGCAAGGCTTTCAATGAAGCATAAGAGAATTACTCAACTACTGAAAAAGAAATGCTAACAATGCTCTTTGCTTGTGAGAAGTTCAAACCATATATATTAGGGTCTCATGTCATAGTGTACACTAATCATGCAGCAATCAAGTATCTCATGGCAAAGAAAGATGCAAAGCCAAGATTGATAAGAGTGTTTTTAATGGAAGTTTGAATATTTCTTTCAAAACCTTTTATGTATGAGAATTCTATACAGTGGGTATGTCTGATACTGCTTGTGCGCAGTACTGTTAGGCAAAGAAGAGTTGTATAGCAGTGAGGTATGAAGGTCATTAGATTTCTATTTATAACAAGGTATAGAGGGTTATTATTTGAATATATGCTTTTTAATCTTTAAACAATCTTTATATTTTTTTCATTCCATCATGTATAAACTTTTAAAAAAACAAGATATTAAAAGTTATTGTGAAAAACAAATTTTTTTTTTTTTTTTGTAACCATATTGAATGCCCTCTGATCAAGTGTTAATAATGCGACTGAAAGTAAACTATCTTATAAAACACACTGTATTTGTAGAATTTTCATAAAATTTGTTATTAATTCAGAGAGTAATTTAGTCATGGAAGTTTGAAATGTGTTCACTTTGTATTACATCTTTGTATTATCTTTATTCTTATAAGAACAAGATCTAATATTTATGTTCTTATAAGAACTCGATCTTGGGACCTCTTGTTCACCCTTTCCCTTTTTCTCTCTTTTATCACTTGAACCGGATTTTAAGGGCAGAACTATTGAAAATTCAAAATGCTAGCATGGTTGTTTTTATAATTATTTTTTGAAACAGATTTAAAAATAGCTTTCAAGAATAATTTTTTACATGGATTTAAAAAAGAATAAATTTTTATAATTGTTTTATAGTATTTCGTAAAATGAAATCTATAAATAAATTTAACATGTTTTTAATCTTGTAAAAACCCGAAAAAAACTACAAAATGATAGACTAGAAAAGACAAACAAAACCTAGAAATTTCTAGATTCTTATGACGTTAAATTATGCTGAGTTCGTCTCATGAAATTAGGCACAATCAATTTTGTTAAATTCAAGAAGAATTTCAATGATTTCTCGGTATTTAATGAAGAATAACAGAAGACATTTGGCATGATGAGCTGTGCCATGTGGCACTAGGAGAGGGGACACTTGGCAAGATGGTGGAAGAGTGTCATGCCACCTCATGCATGAGCATGGTAGTGGTGGAACAGAGAGACGAGAACACATGGCCTAGTAATGGCCACGTGTCAAACCAATTTGGGAGTGGTGTCCTACACCCAACCCAAACAATTTGGTGGGTGATGAGGAGGAGGAAATCAGTTCATAGAGGGGAGAAGAGAGGAAGGAAGGAAAGAAAGAAAGAAAGAAAGGATGAAAAGAGAAAGAAGGAGAAAAGGAAGAGGTAACTTACACTCTAGGAGGTAGGTTCTTTTCCTACTTTGGAGACCCTTGGTCTAGGGGCCTTTCAATGGCCATGGAGTTTAGTCCCAACATGGGGGCTGGCTCAAAACGCTTTGAATGCAACAAAGGTGGCTACTTGTGCATTTTGATGCCAGAAACGGATTTTTGGTGTAGGTTAAACCTGCTGGAAAATATGTCAATGCTAGGTTTTGTGTACTATCGTTCTTGCTCAGGAAAACTGAAAAAATAAGTCTCGCATGTGTTGTATACTCAGATGAATAACATGTTGTTGAGAAAATATGGTGATATGAGAGATGCAAAGAGAATTTTATATCATGCGGTGTGAAAATGGTAAAAATGTATGTTGTTTTTCTAAGCTAGAAATCTAGAAAAAAATTCCAGATTTGCATGTTCATTTTTCTTGGTGGATTACATGCAGTTTATGTGTGAGAAGTGGTAGTAATGCATGTTGTTTTTTTTTTTTTCTGGATAGAAAGCTGGAAAGAAAAGTCCAGTTATATGTTTACCTTCTGGGTTGATAACATGCAAATTTTGTGTGAATACAGTGTTAATAGTGCATGCTATTTTATGAGTTGGAGATATGGAAAAAAATTCCAGTTTGTATGGTTAATTATTGTTTGAAAAATCAATGCAGTTTTTATGGAAGTAATATCGGTATATACATGCATGAAATATAAGTAAATAATATGCAGTAGCATTGCATCTTACGTGCATGGGGACATCGTGTATATTGGGTGAGCACGCACATGGCTTTGAACAAACAATTTATCGGGATGGTCAGTCTAACAAACATTTTATCGAAGTCTCTGCCCAACAAAATATTCGGTGTGTCCAAGAAAAAAATATTGGAGGGCTGTCCACGCACCAATGTGGCTCGGGTCTAAATGAAATATACTCCGAGGGTTGTCCACAATACTATTGAGTCTCGCCCAAATGAAACAGACCTATGGCCAGTCCACGCACCACCCAAGTCCCATCCAAACGAAACACAATGTATATCATCCACAACACATTTAGCTATCTAATCAATATATTTAGGGTTATCTACAGGATATTTGAGTTCTGGTCTAAATGAGAAAAAGTGAATACTTCTCTAAGGGTGGTCTAACATTTATCGGAGTCTCGTCCCACCCAATTTTCGCGGGAATTAAAACAAAACCCTTTTGTTTTAGGAAAAAAAAAATTCATACATGGCAAAAATGTATGTGTGAGAGAGTCGGTGATGACTCGAGAGGCATGGGTTTTGCATGTGGCATCTTGCGTAGAAATTGCATAATTTTTACTTGAATGTGTATGAATTTTGTGAACATGGCATTGCATGTGCACTTAGGTGGGGTGTAGCCCTCGTAGGAGATTTTCTCTGTTGGGCTTTGCTCACCTCGTCATGAGAAAACCATTTTTTAGGTACTAGAGGTACGCCGGGCAATGAGGCTCATCTTTAACCTCGGTTGTGAAGAAAAAGGCTAGAAAATGCCTTGTTTGCATTATGTGATTTTTGGGTTGGAAACCTAGATTTTTTTTAATATATGGAACAAAAGGTTGTAATTAATTTAGTTTTGTAAAATTAAATACATTTTGCAAAGCCCAGTTTCTTCAAGTCCTGCAGTAAAAAGGCTTAAATATGTTAGTATAGGTTAGTGGAAATGAAATAGACTGTACAAAAATGACCCTCGATTGGTGTTTACAAGACAGACAAAGCCTAGTATTACTCGAATACCTAGGAGCTCTGGGTGTGAGTATCCATGGGCATGATCAACTTCATACCGTACTAGAGTCGTAGGTACAAGCACGCCTGACTCGATGCTGAGGCACGCAGTTTAGATAATACATACACTATGCATTGCGAAATTGTTATGCGCATTTTGCAGGCTTGTTTTGCATGAACTTTTTATATGAGATAAATAGTATGTGAACACTGTGGTTAGAAAACATAACTCGTATTTTGAAAACATACCGAACGCTGCACCTTAGAAATTAAATTAAATTGAATTACATTAGTGGTTGGAAGTGTACCACTACTAACGGTTAAAAATAAATTTAAGCCGCGATTTGACTTGTGAGATGGCAAGTCAGAGGACGAGATCGCAGGGTCGCCCACGAGCACACCGCCCGTTTTTTATCAACGCCCTCATGAGGCCGTGACGCCGCAGTCATCGCCATCGCACGTGCCAAGGCATGGGGTCGTGGGACTGAGTGATATCCAGAGGTTTATGGCACATCATCCTCCAACATGTATGGGATGAGGGGACTCTATAGTTAGACAAATCTCACATCTGAGTGCATTTAATTCTGGATCATCCGACTCATTAAAAGAAAAGAAGAGGAGTCAACCTTTCTAGCCTGTGAAGAAGTAGAAGACTTTGTTTCAAGACGATCTTGGGGATTCAGGCCGTGGCCACTGTGGTCAAGGCCAAGGTCAATTATCTAGGGGTCGGGGACACTTCAGATTCCTACCAGTCGTGCAGAGCGTATTTCCATTGTCACCAAATTTACACTTTAGGACGAGCTCAGTTCCCCTCCGAGGCGTGGATCTCGAATGGGACATCACAAATTCCAATCACTGCTGGACATCACAAATCCCAATCATCAATGGGACACATGGTCCACCATCGCTGACATGCGCACAAACGTAGGCTCATTCTCCTTACTCCCAAAGATGTTGCTGAACTAGTATCAATATCGTGCGCCAGCACTAGCACCTACCATTCTCGCAGACACACATGGATCAGACATGGGTCGAGGTCATATGTGGCTCATGTCGGACTTCTATCCAGATGGTGCAGATGACATGCCACCATTGTCGTCAGCCTGGGCACAAGAGACGGGATTATCCTTAGAGGCAAGGATCCCGTGGTACCACAGCCGGGCTCATTGGACACCCGTATATGGTGGTACGTTTCAACCTCGTACTCTCAAGAGACTCGTTGCTTCGACTCGGTGCTTCATTCAGCTTATCGTTGCATCATGAAACAACAGCTTTGTAGTTATTGAAACCTTAGAAAAGTCGTAGATGCGAGCTCTATCCCTGTGATTGTGGTGAGGGCTGACAAGGTATGTCGAGTTTGACATCATCCTCGATGGATCAGTTGATCTAAGACACCGAGTTATCACCGACAGAGAGTAGGAGAGTTAAGTTACCGCCGTGACACGATGGTACTGCAGCAGGTCTGGTGACAACACGATGCTTCGCCTTCATATCGTATATGACCTTATTCTATGAGACTCTCTGGGGAGGTCATGCCAATCACCGATATATTGAAAGAGAGAGAGAGCTCCATCACCGTCCGCATCTGATTGTGAGACACTCCTGAGAAGGTGGGTATGTTACGACAATCTTATCACGTCAGAGCTTCAGCAGAAGAGTTATAGCCGATCGAAGGCGACGACCCTGGGAGCCTGAGGCGGGTGACTTCATCTTCTTGAAGAGGAGTGGTCAAGTTCGTAAAGCGGCGAGCCGAGGTATATCGGGCCCTTCAGATATCTTCGGCACGTGGGTACATCATGATTTACATGCTATCGCGCGTATTAGGTGTCCACAAGGTGTTCCATGTCTCCATACTCGTACTTCAACCAGCAGATATAAAGTGGATCGGGGAGAGCTTTTTTATTAATGCGCATAGACCTCGAGGAGGACCCATTTTTGGATACCGAGATCGGTGTGCCATACGCAAGACTACAGCTAGTCGGGAGGTGTAAAGATCAAGAACAGTGGACAACATGGAACGTGAGGACACGATGCGCACTGGGCTATCCTTCCTTTCCTCGAGACGGAGGTATGTGGCCTTAGTCATAAATGATAGATAATCACATATGCATGTGTTAGGTGTAGAGAGTGTGTGTGGCGTGGACTAAATTCTTTGCGGTGAGAGTTGTAAACCAAAAAACAAACTTAATAGACTATCGTCGCAGTATAAACGGAAAACCTAGAAATTTCTTTAGATCTCGGATAATGGCACGGATTACGCCGTTAAGTTCATCTCGAGAAATCGAAGACAATAATCTCTCTTTGAATTTCAAGACAATCTAATACAATGATTACGACAAAGAAGAAGAATATTATATTTCGAGATGAGTTTGTGCTATGTAGAGGGGGACATGAAGCAAGATGGTGTGGAAGCCAAGTGTCACCTCATGCATGAGCATGGTAAGGTGGAATAGAGTCATGGAGAACACATGGCCTAGTAATGGCCATGTGTCAAACCAATTTGAGAGTGGTGTCCTACACCTAACCCAAACAGTTTGGTGGGTGAGGAGGAGGAGGAAATCAGTTTGTAGAGGGGAGAAGAGAGGAAGGAAGGAAAGAAAGAAAGGAAGAAAATAAGAGAAGAAGAAAGAAAAAAGAAAATGAAGGAAGAGGTAGCTTACTCTTTAAGAGGTAGGTTCTTTTCCTACTTGGGAGACCCTTGGTCTAGGGGCCTTTCAATGGCCATGGAGTTTAGTCCCAACATGGGTTATTTCCAAACAGTTGAAAACGTACATTTTCTGGGCATTGTGATGCTGCAGGATTTTTTTGGTGTAGGTTAAACCACAGAAAATATGTTGAATGTCGATTTTCAGGCACTATTGTTCTTGTTTGTGAAAATCGAAAAACAAACAGATGTTGGTAGTCTTAATAACATGCTATTTTTGAGAAAAGATGGTGATATGAGTATGCATGCAAAGAGGAGACATGCGCTGGGTGAAAATGGTAAAATGTATGTTGTTTCTAAGCCGGAACTGAAAAATTCGGGCTTGTATGGTTAATTATTTGCTTGAAAAATCTATGCGCTTTTTATGGAAGTAACATTGGTATATGCACATGCATGAAATATAAGTAACAATATGCGCATTGCATCTCACGTGTGCTCGACATCGTATATCGTGTGTACTATAAATGGAACAAGCAAGTACTGATGGTCCAAACAAACATTTTATCTGAGTCTCAACAAAATATTTTTCGGTGTCCAATGAAAAAAATTATTTGAGGGGTCAACACATAAGATTTTCCAGCTATCCAAATAAAGAAAATTTTAGGTCTACACACTATCTGAGTATGTCCAGCCTGAAGATCAAGTGTTTAAACTGGACAAAGATATCGGTCTCGTCTAAAAGAAATATATCTGAGGGTTGTCCAGCCTGTATTACCTGGAGTTCCATTCCAAATGAGGAAAAAAAAAAAAAAGGAATATCTGAGGGTGGTCCAACATTTTATCTAGCCTCATTCAAACGAACCTTCTGCAGCATATTAAAAACAAAAACCTTATTTTTTTTTTAGAAAAATTCATACATTACAAAAATGCACGCGCAGGAAATGTGAGACTGAGGCATGGAGCTAGTATCGCAGATTCATGTAAAAAATTGCATAATTTTCATAAATGGGTATGAATTTTGTGAACACAGATTGTGATGCGCACTAAAGTTAAAGTGCGTAGCCTCATACGAGATTTTCCACTGCTCAATTGGTCGCGGGAAAATCCATTTTTCAAGCATCACAAGGCACGCCGGACGATGAGGCCCATCTTTAACCCTACAGAACAGTAAAATGCAGGTCAGTCTTGTTTGCATTATGTGATTTTTTTTTGGTTAGAAACCCAGATTTTTTTATATATGGAATTGAAAAATGTTGTATTTAATCTAGTTTTTGTAAAAATTAAACACATTTGATAAGTTTCTCCGTTTTCCGGTCCCCCGTAGTAAAAAGGACTAAAATTATATTAGTATAGGTTGTGTGGAAATGAAAAAAAAAAATTTGTACAAAAATGGCCCCCGGGATTTGGGGTGTCACAAACCTATTTTTAATTATATTTATAAAATAATATTCATGTTTGATATTTTATTTTTAATTAGCTTATATATTTGTATAATTATTTTTTCCATCTCCGTGAAATAAATAAAATTAATTAAAAGACATTATTTAAAAGCACTTCAACTTTTATTCTTAAAACAGAAAACATTGTTAGATTAACAAACACATTTCCCTCTTCGATTCTATATCGGTTGGAAAGGATAATAAAATCAAAAACAAAATAAAGAAAAAGAAAAAGATACAAGATAACAAAAGTTTCATGTTTGTGATTAACTGTGATGGGGTTTAAAATAATAGGCGCGTAGGCCCAGAACACGATCCCAAATACCCATAGCTCAAGAAGTGATTCAAGAAGGGTGCTCAGTACTGTTAGTCAGCCCTTGATGACATTCCTCTAACATGTGCCCAAACAGCGGCCCAATTCACCCCTTCAAAAGGCTGGTAATGTAATCAAAAGACCAGATAGATGAAAATACGAACCTCCACCAATTAGAAAATATAATATTTCTTAATTATTGTCCATCAATTATCCCTTTATTAATCTACTAATGTTAAAAGAAAGTGCAAATCTAAATTCGAGGGAATATCGGGATTACCATTCTAACGAAAGTCATCAATTATCCCTTATTAATCGGGTTAACAATAATAGCAGAAAATCTCTCACCCATCGGGAGGAATATCGATCATCATCCAACTAGAAAGTCATCAATTATCCCTTATTAATCTACGACGATAAATGAAGAAAATCTCCCACCCAAATGGGAGGAATAATCATCCTCCAATAAGGAAGCGACGTATGACTATTCAAAGGCGGTCATCATATCCACTATGTAGTCACATACTATCCATTATAAATACTGGCACAATTTATCGAAAAGCCAGACGCAGACATACACAAAAATTCATTCCCCTAAACAATGATCTTCTTCCCGAGTTAACTCCGACTCAGTATCGTAGCAAGAACGCACTCACGACTTTTGTTTTTGTTTTTGGCAGAGGAGTCCAACGCCTGTGAGCTACTAACCCGCCACGATTCCCAAAGACGCCTCCAGCCCCAGCTTCCGATTAAAAGCATCATCAAACTGACATTTGTTAATGTAAATGCCTTCCTTGCCTTATTGTAAACAAGACTGTTTTTTTGCACACATACTATAAGTAGAAGGTAGAAATTGAGGGACTTGAAATTTGAAATTATAGCATTTTAAAAATTTAAATTGAGAATTTGTAATTTTAAAATTGAAAGTTTTAAATTTTGAAGTTGGAAATTGGTGACTTGAATTTTGAAATAAGAGCATTTGAATTTTGAAATTAAGAATTTGTAATTTTGAAATTAGAAATTGGAAGACTTGAATTTTGAAATTATGACACTTAAATTTTGAAATTTGGGACTTTAATTTTGAAATTTGGGCATTTGAATTTCAAAATTAGGAACTTGGATTTTCAAATTTGAGATTATAAATTTGGGACATGAATTTTAGAATTTTGGAACTTAAATTTTGGAAATTTAAGAATTTGAATAAATTAAGCGTGACCATCATGGTTGAAGGAAAATAAGTTAAATTATTAAACCACAAGAAGCATTAATAAAATCTAATTAAATAAAAAACAATAATATATTCAAAAGAAAAATAAAACAATAATAATATATTTAAAAACTATAAATTAAAAAAAAAACAAAATTAATTAGATTAAAAAGAATCTATATAAAACAATCAAATAACTATATAAAAAAATTAAAAAGAATTTCTAGTTAAAAATAAAGTCAAGGAAACTTACATGATAGAAAGCACCTAGGTTGAGTCATCTCACCAAGGCCACCTCTAAAACCGGGGCCATCTCCCAAGCCAAGACCCCCAATTATGATTAATAAAAAACTTTAACTAAATATAGGGGGACTTCCCCATTCCAATGTGGGATTGCAACCTATAAAAGTAAAAAAAAAATAAAAGCTTCCTAAATCTCAATTTGGGGTCTAGAACCCCCAACCCTTAACAACTGTGTCCCTCCCACTTTTTTATCATGCCTCTCCCCTATAACGACGGCTCATTCTTCTCGATTCTCCCTCTTCATACATTAACTCACCTATCAAATTCCAAAGATCTATGGATGCTCATACTAGCATAATCAAATGGTCTGTGGAACTACATATATAAAAATAAATAAAAAATAAAAAAACCCATAAAAGCTACAAGAATGAAATTGAATTGGCGGCTGTCCAATGTGATAACGAAGAAGGCGGTATGCCTGCCCAATTATACACCTACATTAGAGAGACTTTCGGACAAGTACAATTTTATTTTTTGACGAAAAAGAAACTCTCTAACACTTACATCAAACGCCGTCTTACTCTGTACATTGGCATTCCATTCAATGCGCAAGAGATGGAGCTGCTTGAGACCAAGCAGGAATTGAACACTAAGTGTGATTCTATATCCATCTCTCACCACGGATAATACTGTGAAAGTGAAAAGATGGTCTCACACGGTAAAACGGAAAGCCATATCACGTTTTTGGGATCACTAATTGGGAACCCAAAATCAACAAATTCAAAGAGGGTAGTCGCGTTATGATATGGTGTTTTAGGGACAATGTATCGAGGCTTTTCTTGATTCACAAGGTTGGATTGATGAACGGAAGAAAAGGAGGGTAGCAGCAGCACATCCCGAGGATGTAGGCGTTAATTGTGCTTGGTATATAGCTAGATAGTTGTGGATATATACCATGGTATAATTTCCTTGTTGACAGCTAGACACTATCTCTAATTACTAGAACCAGGTGTGTTTTGAGGATATAAGGGCAAGTCATCATCATGAATGTGAGGCAAGTCATTAGATTAAATCAATCAAAATCCTTAATTTGGTTGTTTTGAGATATTATCCTTATTTTTTGAAATATTATCTTTATTTCTCTTTATTGTTTAGGGAGTATTATCTTTTTTTTCTATTATTGTTTTGGGATATTATTTATTTTTCCCTTTATTGTTTTGGGGTATTATTTTATTTCCTATTATTGTTTTGAGATATTATTTTATTTCCTTTTATATCCAAATTATGTCTAGGGTATAAATAGATGTTTTAAAGTTTGTTTCAAAGACTTCTATCACTTTTATCTATTTATTAATAAATTCAAAGCTTTTGCTTTACTTTATTCTCTGGTTTGAGACGTTTTATCCTTGTTGATCAATCGTGTGTTGATCAATCGCGCTACACGCTGTGTCAAGTGGTATCAAAGCGGGTTTCTCCCAATCGATGGTTAATATAAGTGCTAGTGATGACAATCAATCCCAAGACGGCAATCGAGGATTGTAGGCCAAGCAGAAGTCACCAACGAGCAACAAATTAATCCGAAATTAACTCAGCACCAACAATATGCCGCAATTACATGCATTTTAAGTATTACTTGGCCAAGATCACGTCAAATGAGGAGCCGACTCAGTGAATACTTTAAAATCCATGTGGTAGACAAAGAGGTTGAAGACAATGAGCAACCAACCATTATATAGACGCATCGGTCACAAACTAAAGGTAGATATCTCTTACTTCAATGGTGATCTTAATATTGAGGGGTTTTTGGATTAGTTGACTGAAGTAGACATGTTCTTTGACTATACCGAGTTGCTTGATAGTAGGAATGTTAAATTTGTTGCTTAGAAGTTAAAAGGGGGAGCATCAATATGGTGGGACAAATTGAGGGAGATGAGGATGAGAGAGGGGCGTGGTCCAGTTCAAACATTGCGTAGGATAAAACAATTATTATGAGGTAGATTTTTGCCTCTAAACTATGAACAATATATTTTTTATGCTTATTAGAAATGTACACAAGGTAGCCAGAGTGTGAATGAATATACTATTGAATTTTTTAGATTAGCAGAGAGGAATCAGTTATCAGAAAGTGAGAACCAATAAGTGGCGAGATATTTTAGTGGGTTGAAGCAGACTAGTAGAGATAAAATTGAGGTGCATATGGTTTTCGGGCCATAAGAGATCGCCAGGAAATTTGCCATGAAAGTTTACTCATTTTGGAGCAAACTCATAAAATTAATTATAAAGAGATATGAGGGGTAAAGGTCATATTCAAGAAAAACACCTCTCGGTCCCTAAACTGGGAGACTACCAAATGCCCCAATATGGCAGCGCGGAAGTGTAGCAAAGGAATGGTGAGGTAAGGGTAATACTCTGTGCCTACTAAAAACAATAACCCTTATAAGGCCTTTCTGTGTTAAGTGCACAAGATGTGAGGTCGGGCCAACGTTCTAAATTAGAATGTCCTAAACTAAGGCAAGAATCGTAAGAGAGAAAGATGATGATGTTGTAGAGACGAGGTATGCGAACCCGACATGGTGATAATATTATAGAGGAATACGAGCAAGAAGAGTACACTTGTGGTGAGGAAGCTCACAAACACTCCTAAGTGATGAGACCCAACGCCATAAGCCATTTCTTGCATCTAGGTGTACCAAAAGGAAACAGTGATCTTATTTTATTTGATAGTGGGAGTAGAGGTTATTGGGCAAAGATGTTGTGGAGAGGCGCAGAGACAAAAACTCACCCTCACCATATATGTTATCGTGGATTAAAGAAGTTGGTGGTATTCCAGTGCATGAACATTGTAAGTGTCCTTCTTTATTGGCAAGTATAATGATGAGGTGTACTGTGATGTGGTGGATATGGACGCTTGGTCTATTTTTTATTTGTAGAGTCCTTAAAGAGATGATGTGATGCTACACTTCGGGCTAGAGTAATTGTGATCAATTAGAGAATGGAGGAATAAAATATGTACACTAAGTGTCTTTCACTAGAAGAACCAACCTACAAGGCTTTATAAGAAGGGAAAGAACTTAACTTTTGTATGCATGACCCATCTTCACTTATGGGTGAGTGTATGATCCTATGCATTTCCGAGGGTTGTGAAGGAGAGGTAGAACAAGAGATTTAGCTCATTCCAATGGAGTATACTTTTTTAAAGGAGTTTGATGATGCGATTCTTGAAGATTTCACTCCAGGACACACCTATGCACAACATACAACACCATAGTTGGGATTTGATTCCAGTGTGCTTCTCTTCCTAATCTTCATTACAGGATGAGCACCAATATAATGAAACCTTTAAGGGAGACAGGTAAGAGTTTGCTGGTTATGCAACACATCAAAACATATCTTGTACACCCCAGCTCATCAACATTTCATGAGCTGGAGCTATGATGTTTATAGTGAGCGATCAATGTAAAATTATCATTGATATAGATTTCCTATTCCAAGGCTGATGATATGCTAACCGATGGAGAATAGTTTAGCAAGATTAATCATGGCACTGTTTTCCAATCCGCCTGTGGAGAGTGTGGAAGACATTCAAGACAAGGGATGGGTTGTACGAATGGTTAGTCATGCCTTTTGGGCTAACAAATTCTCCTAGTACTTTCATGCGAATTATAAATCAGGTACTTTAACCTTTCTTGGGCAAATGTGTAGTTGTTTATTTTGATGATATTTTGGTTCATAGTAAGTCAAATGAGGAGCATGTTGGACACCTTAGGGAAGTGTTTAAGGTGTTGAGGGAAAATAAATTATATGCAAATTTGAAAAAATGTATGTTTTTTATTTCCATAAAACAGTCTATTTCTCGCTATGTGGGTGAGTAGTATGAATTAAAGTAGATATGAAAGTAAGTAGTTATTAGTGGAAATGGCCTATCCCAAAAAATGTCAGTGATGTAAGGAGTTTTCATGGGTTAGCAACCTTTTATAGGAGGTTCATTAAATATTTCAGTAGCATTGTAGCACCTATTACTGAGTGTTTGAAGAAAGGGAGGTTCCATTGGGGCGAGAAGTAAGAGACTAGTTTTGCTTTGATTAAAGAGAAGTTGAGCACAACATCTGTCTTGGCATTACCAGATTTTGAGAAGTTATTCTTCGAGGTAGATCATGCATGCCAGTGGAATTCCTTGGTATAGGCTGTTTTATCCTAAGAGAATAAGGCGATAGCTTTCTTTAAAGGAAAATCATGCAAAGCAAGGCTTAAGCTGCTACCTATGACAAAGAATTTTATGTCATAGAGGGCTTGAAAACTTAGGGAGATTATCTCATAGCCAAGGATTTTATTCTCTATACTAATCATCAGGCTTTGAAGTACTTAAGTACACAGAAGCAAATTATAAGTGAAATGCATACTGTGTGGTCGCCTTACATAAAGAAATACCCTTCTTATGTCTTCTGTCCCAATTCAGACAAACAAAAAGAGT
Organism: Tetrastigma voinierianum; assembly: GCA_016808115.1. NCBI lineage: Eukaryota > Viridiplantae > Streptophyta > Magnoliopsida > Vitales > Vitaceae > Tetrastigma > Tetrastigma voinierianum. The sequence goes on along the minus strand of JAEQBH010003145.1, from coordinate 332,422 downwards.
GGTTGATGCATTGCTAGATTTGAGTGGCTTTGATGAGAACCTTGAGTTTGGAGATAGTAGGTTTTGAGACATTAACGGAATTGTATGCAAAAGATGATGACTTTAAAAAGGTTTGGGATACTTGTGTGCTTAAACAACCTTGAGATGATTTTTATATACATGATGGATTTCTTATGAAGAGTGGGCAACTTTGTCTTCCTCGCAACTCTCTTCGTGAGAAGGTCATTAGAGACTTGCATGGTGGTGGTTTAGTGGGTCATCTTGGAAGAGATAAAACCATTGAATCTGTTAAGGTTAGCTATCATTGGCCTCAGTTGAGAAGGGATATGACAACTATTGTGTCAAGGTGCTATGTATGTCAAAGGACGAAGGGTTAGACTCAACACACGGTTATGCACATGGCTGCCAACCGCTCTCGGCGCGCATGGGAGGATCTTTCATGACCGTGTTAGTTTCACAACCCAAACGGAGGTATGGATTGCGTTTGCCGCGTGGGTTTGGCCGCGCCACATTTGACGCGCGTAGCACTCCACAATCCTGCGCCAAACTATTCTTTAGGAGTGCTGTGAGCTGGAGGCAACATTATTACATCTGATCGCACATCTTCAGGGTTCCTTAGTTACTTTTGGATGACTCTTTGGAGGCTATTTGACTCACATTACTGAACTCGGGGTAGGAACAACACATCCATGCACATAGGCTGTTGACTTAGGTGTAATCTTATTAGAGAATTTGCCGTGATAGAACGTACAGATTTGCATAACACAAGCAAAGTTTGCTTATAACAATGTCGTTCATAGGGCAACAGGTAGATCCCCTGCTCTCCAATAGAACATAAGTGTCCTAATCATGCTTTAGATTTGGTGAAGTCAAAAGTCCCCCGGGTCTAGTGTGTAGCGGCTAGTGATTTGCAAAGTAATACTTAAGAGGTGTATGCGTATGTCAAGAATAAGAGAAGGTTATCGTATGATAAGATGGAGGTAGACAAGTATAGACGGTTCAAGTCGTTTGATGTTGGTGATGAGGTGATGGTTTTCATTAGCAAGGCTTGAATGCAAGGTGGTCATAGCTAGCTTTAACAAAGAAAGTATGGACCATACCAAATCATAAGAATATCAACACACGTTTACGTGGTCGATTTCGCCAATCTCTCACTTAATTTCAAAACCCAAATGTTGTCGATCTTACCTCGTTTGTAAATGATACGAATCTTGAAAATAAAAAAAGTAACTCGAGGATGAGTTTCCCACAAGTGATACAGGATCGACGCAGGGCTGTTGGATCAAACCAACCAAAATCCTTATATTTTTCATTAAGCTGAGATATCTTTATTTTTGTGATATTATTTTTATTCACATTATTGTTTAAGGAGTATTATCTTCTTTTCTATTGCTCTTTGGGATATTATTTCTTTTTCCCTTTATTGTTTTGAGGTATTATTTTCTTTTCTATTATTGTTTTGAGATATTATTTTATTTCCTTTTATACCCAAATTATGTTCATAGGTATAAATGTAGATATTTAGAATTTGTTTTAGACCTTATCACTTTTATCAATTTATCAATAAATTCAAAGCTTTTGTTTTACTTTGTTATTTGGATTAAGAATTGGTTTTTAAATTGAGACGTTTTATTCTTGTTGATCAATCGTGTGTTGATCAATTGTGCTACACACTGCTTCAGAATGCTAGCAACTTGTTTGATTACGTCACTTAGTAATTCAACGTTTATAATTGTAGTATTTGGTTCAATTGACTATATATGGATATAATATGTGCAAATGCATATGATCAAATTGGTTCTTGAAAGACATTTATAATTAGAGTATGGCATTCCTATTGAAAACTGATTAAAATTAGGTGACTCGATATCTGAGCAATATAATGGATCATGTGCCGTTTTTGGGTTCTATAAAATAATAGCCACCATAGTTCAGTCTTGTGACTTTTATGGATTTTTTTATCATAAATTTTATTGTTTTATTTTTTGTATGTAGTTCCATGAACCAGTTGATTATGCTAGTATAAGCACCCATAAATCTTTGGAATTCGTGACATTTTGAAATCTTTTCATGTATGATTTTATCCTTGTTGGATATTTAGAAATTTCTCATTATCTTTTTAAGGGAGTTTAAATTATTTAAGTAAATTTGACCGTATTGCATGTATTGCATGAACTGATGGTTTTTGCAATTGGCTTTACACCATTCCAAGGCCATGAAGATGAAGATACAAAAGGAATGATGGAGAAGACGATCAAAACTAACAATGTTAATAGGAATGTTGGGAAAGATGATCAAAACTAATAATATTATTGCAACTTCGGATAGTTTTCCAGGAATGGATATGGTTGTAGTTAGGGTTATGCATGGTTTATTCAATCGATTTTTAATATAAAAATATAATCGGATCGATTATGATAGATTTTAATTAATTAAAACCGAAAACTTTAATTTGTTTATAGACAGTAACCGATTAAAGTAATTTAAATCGATTAGATTCGATTGGTTTAATAATTGAATAAAAAATCAAAATTCTAATCTACCAATTTTAAAATTTTAATATTTAAAATATAAAAATAAAACTAATATATTTAATGTTATCTAAAAAATCCATAATTTTCTCTCACTTTTTATTAATAAATTTAAATTTTAGATTATAAAAAAATAATTAATTTTATTCTTCAATAAATAATTTCGTTGAAGACGAAAAACATAAAGATAAATAAAAAAAAAAGTTAATTTTGTAGATTTATCTGGTCCACCATTCTCATGAACACTATAGTAGAAATTGGTTTTAATAGTATTTCAAAATTTTAAAATAACATAGAAGCTTAGAAGACTAATTTCGAAAAATCAAACCTAGAAAATAAAATAAAAGTTTAAAAGATAACATTTATTATATTTTGAAATTAAAACCAAAAACCGAACAACGATTGCTCTTAAAACCGGAGAGAAACAAATTATTTCAAATATTTCAAAATTGGGTGGGCTCGATTGGGCTTGATCGGTTTTTTCAGTTTTATGCGCATCCCTAGGTGTAGTAATTAGGGGACATAGAGATGAAAAAGTAATTGATAATAATATAAGAGAGTAATGGAAAGGACGGAGAACAGAGAAAAATGAGCGGTTTTATAGGGGAGACGAAGAATTAAAAAAACAGGAGATATTTATATAAACTAAAAACTTAACCATCTGCAACATGTATAACTAAATCTTTGATTAACTATTTTTTTAGTTAAATATATATAGGTTAACCAAAAAATCAATATATATTATGTAAATTGTATTTTACTATAATATCTAATATGAAAATAATATTATATAGGGATAATTGCCATGAATAATCTCAATTTTAACTTTTCTTTTTTAAATAGTCTCATCTTGAGATAATATGGGAATAAACCTAACTTTAAAAGGAGTGTCTTTTGTTTTGATCCCGATTTAAAGAAAAATTCTACATAGGCTTTCTCCCTTATGTCTCGTATCATTATCTAATTGCCTCATAATTTTTATTTTATTTTATTTTTTAAAATCAGTTTTATCCTCCCATGTCTCTCTCCTCTCTCCATTCCAACTTCTACCTCGTGCATGGATGGTGATCATCCCAACTCCCAGCCACTGCATCTGCTGATGGAGAGTTGTTTGTGGGTTCCTTGCTCCTCCTCGCAAATTTTCTGGCATTTGGGCTGTGTCTGCTTTCAGAAGTATAAGAAGAACGCGGGGGGCTTTGTTGAGTGTCAACTTGGGTTGCTGTTTTTGGGTCCTTCTTGTGTCTACCTGGTGCCGGAGGACTACCCCCTGGGAGGTGGCGCCTCATGTGCTGGTTGCTCTGGTTGCTTGGTCTGCAGCTTTTACAGCTTCAAATTTTGTATTCAACTTGCAGAAATTGAGATGAAATCTCACCACTTCACCCAAAATGGAATTATATGTTAAATGGGTATATATATATTAAAACAATAAATCAGTTATCAAGTTTGAGAAGGCCAGGAGACTGCTGAGAGCTGAGAAGGCAAAATCCATCATAGAATAGAAAGGCCCACTGCTGAGAGGTTGAGAAATCATTATGTGGGTTGAAACATGGAAACTGGATATAAGTAGGTGTTTTAATTCTAATTATAATGGGGGAAGTGGCAAAAGAAGAGGAAAAGGTCTAGCAAATCTAAACAAAGTACAGTCCAAGGAAACTGGAAAATTTTCCAATGTGGTTACTTTCCCAATAGTAAAAAATCCTCTGATTCTGCAGTGTTCTGGGGGTTGAACTGATCTAGAAGCAGAGGATTCCTTTGCTTTACCCATTTTCTCCGACGAAGAGGATCAAGTGTAATAATCAGGTTGAATTTCCCCTCTCTCTTGCCATGACTGGTGATCGTCACGACGGCAAGGCGCACCATGTGCGGGGGTGGGATAATTTTGGGAGCCAATTTGACATTCACATGATATAATATTATAAGTTAACCTGGTAAACCATTACCGATCAAGATCAAAATACGAAGACATCCCAAAATTAAGTTTATTCTCAAATTATCGTGATGCCCATTATTCCTATCAATAGGACTGGGGCAACCGAGGCCAGCCTACCGCTGAATGCCGCTCGACCGGGGCTGGGTTCTCGCTCGAATCGCGCGCTTATTAAGCTAAACCCAGCCTCAACCCGAACATCATTTTAAAGCTCTCAGAACGGTGAACCGAAATCTCCTCAAACTCGCTGTTAGCTCAGAAGAAAGCGGCGACAGCCTGCTTTAAAACAAATTCCGGGTGCCCCTCGTCCACTCGACTCCGACTCGGGTTACATCCCTACCTATCAAAATATACCAATATTATTATATTTTATATACTCAATATAATATTGTATTTTTAGCGAATGTGCATTTTATAAACCAAATATCGTGTATAAAATGTAAAAAAACACCTGAACCTATCAATTATTAACCTAATTTTCAATTTCTTAAACTTTTTTGCTCAAAGAACAATCGGAATCATGGGTTGAAACTTGGAAATTTAAATCTATAATTATTATTTTCGTAAACAGTTTTTAAAAATATCTTCTAAGAAAAAAAAAAATTTAACTGTTTTATTGTATCCCGTAAAATAAAAACTATTAAATTTAAACATTTTTTTAATCCATTTTTTATATTTTTAAAATAATACTCATGTTTAATGATTCTTTTTTAATTAGCTTACATATTTGTATAATTATTTTTTAAATCCGGTAAAATAAATAAAAATAATTAAAGGATATTACTTAAAAAACCATTAATCTTTATTCTTAAAAACAGAAAATGTTTCCGAATGACAAACATATTTCCCTCTCATGTCTTATTTGTTTTTTCTATTCATTATCAGTTGGAAAAGGATAACAAAACCAAAAACAAAATACAAAATAAAAGAAAGAAAAAGAAAAAGAAAAGAACACACAAGATAACGAAAGTTTAATGTTTGTGATTAACTGAATTTGTTAAAAGGGCGTTTAACCTTTGCCTTATTGTAAACGAGGCTGCTTTTTTGCACAAACAATAAGTACGTAGCAGGTAGATAGATACAATAGATACCTGGGCAGGCCCAAAAAACAAAAACTGCACAGAACAAACATCTAAAGGCCTCTTAAATGGTGAGGCAAAACAAATAGGTAAAGAAAAAACATGGCCCCTCATAAAAACACAAAATCATACGCCACCTGTGTTATTGATATTCTGCAGGGACATAACAGCACCTGATCTCGTCTCCACTGTTGTCTCCGAATGTGACATTAGTATATAAATAACCCACAAATGGAGGCTTACAAGATAAAACAAAGCATACCATTTAGCAGTTGGATTCCTCCTCAGGAAGACGACACCGGCGGAGAAGATCATGTCCAACTGCCGCATCAACGACCAGAAATGCTGCCCACCGGATCGAATTCTGTCTTCCAGTAAGGGCTTCAACTTTGAATCAGAAAGATCCCATGATCCTGATTCCAGGTCGTCCCTTGACGAGTTAAACGACTTGTTTTCTTCCAGTAACTTTGAAACAGCCTGCAAATTTTGTCATATGCGGTTTGGAATGGTAAGGTAAAGTTGGAGGTAGATAATGGCAGTAGATAGTAGTCCAGGGAAGAAATGAAATGTACCTCGATTCTAAACAGTAGCATTGCCTTCTCTGAGGAAAGAGCCTCCACCTAATTGAACAAGTTAACGACATTTCTCATTCAGTTAATCAATAATATCATCAATGGCTGTGAACTCCACAATGAGAATTCTAAACCAAGCATTAGTTCAACTGACGCTCGTTTCACCAGTACGCATATATCTCCATTATTTAAAAAGAAAACCAATTTAAGCATCCCTAATCCAATGTTCATCCATGGCTCAAAAAAGAAAAATTCCATATAGAAATAAAATATAAACCTGAGCCTGTTTTTGAATTAAATGGTCAGTCAGCTGGCCTAGCCTCCTGTTAAGCTCAACTTCCACTACTGTTGGACTCTCCATCTCCTTTATGGTCATTCCAATGTCGGCTTCTAGCTTCTTTGCCTGAAAATAAAATACGTTCTCTTAAGTTTGATTTCAGATAAGGCACATATCAAAAAAGGATAAAAGTTCAACACCAGATAAAGTGGAACTCGAACCAAATTATAGAACAATGAGACAATGTATTAATAACTTGATTCTAACAGTAAAACATGCAGCCAACAATATGATTGTTAACACCAAGTTGAACAACAATCTAAAAAGATGCATATCAAAATGGGAACCAATCTTATATGAACTGTGCAAAAGTTGGTATTGATATATTTGTATGGTTCTGGTCAACCCAAACATCATAGCATGAAGAAACACCAGTGAAGTCTTCTTAAGAAAACGGATACAAGTATGTTAAGCATCCAAAAATAGGGCTAAGGTTATGATCCCCAAATCTGCATTCTGCATGACCATCTGTTTCTAGGAATGAGAACAGATGCAGTTCATGTCTTCCTTCCTTTTCTTATCGAATATGGTACTTACCTGTCTCCAGAAGCATCTGAGTCAGATCAATCCTACACACCATACACATCACATCATTATGCCCATATGAATAGGCAAAATGTGTTCGTGAAACCACCAGAAGGATACGCTCTGTGGAATTATTTTTCGATAGGTAAAAGGATATTGTATTGAATAGAAAAGCATACACGACGTATATACAACACCAAAACCACTGCAATATAGAAACATAATGACTTTGAGAAACTAATACTAGTATATTAGCAGTGCTAAAATGCATCAAAAGAACTGAGAAAACAAACCTTGTCTTGCAACTGTCCAATTTTGTCAGTAATGAAAGAGTACTCAGCCTCAAGTATCTCTTTCTCATATTCAACTCCTTTTGTAGCCACCAGCTGCAAAAATTTTCATTAAAAACCAAAGATTACCACAAGATGGAGTGAAGAACCTGTCAATGTGGAAAGGTAACTGAAAACCATAGCTCAAAATGAAAAACAGTATCCTCCCTAAACCTGAGTTGTTCAAATAAACCATTGCAGCCAGAAAATGACTTACTTCGCTTAGAGAGGTTCCTGTTTGATGAGCATTGGAGATCCCCCTTCTCAGTTCTACATGGAGAAAAAGGGGCATCCAGATCTCAGATACCAAGCTAAAGGAAGCTGATAAGTCTTGTATCAATAAATTAACCATTTTACATCCTTCATGAAACACTTAGTCTAAAATAGATTTTCAACAGTAAGTTTCATGAGAAGGTATAAGTCCATTAGCAAGTGATAAGAAGGTATATGTTTGTCTCCATGACAAGCAGACTCTGTATCTTCCAAAGTTTCACAGCTTACGAAAGTATATAATCAGGTATAAGTTTTTCTTTAATAGGTTATAATGAGGGATAAGTTACGCAATAAGCTAAACAAAATCTTAGCTCATTTTTTCTTTTATTTAATTTATAGGCTGATTAGTTGATACAAAACAGTGAGTAAATGAATAATCAATAAGTTATGGAAAAAGCTATTCTAAATTCAAGCTTCTTATATATATATATATATAAAAGAGCTAAGATTTCCTTAATCTATCACCATTCCGTTCAGACTTAACAATACAAATGAGAGGGGGGTGAGGAAGGCATTGCTCACTATTTGATGTTTTAGAGTTATTCTAGGCATACTGAAACTTCATAGCCTTTGAGAAGAGCAAAAGATGCTTTTGTCCATAGAGATGTGAAAAGCTTGAGGGGTTGGCTGTAAAAGGATGTTGTTTATAATAGGGTAGCTATAATGGCAAATAGGCACATGGGAATTGAATGAAAGATCTATAATCTATCTTTGATAAGCAGGCCCAGAAAATTAGCCATCTTGCAGAGAATGGCTGGGGAATTAGATATCTCTGCTTGAAAGTATTTTCACGAAGAGACAAGGATTTTTTTGTAAGTACAAGGAAAGAAGCAAAGTGTTGTCCAAATAGAATAAGTGATATGGTGCAGGACAAATATTTGCAGGAGGTTGCTCAATGTTAAGACTTTGGTTCTCATGGGTTGTTGAATAAGTAATAGGTCATCAAGATAAGGTGGAAAATGTGGAAATGGAAAATTTAATTTAAAAGTACATTTGCATCTTGGTTTCACCCCTGTTATCAAGATCTGTACCTCTTAACAAACCAATTTGGCATCCAAGACAAAGTAGTGGCATACAAAAGCAGTTTAATTCCTTATCCTTGCAGATGATTCAAAAGGCTGATAGGAAGTCACTGGGAATTGATTTCAGCTAACCAGTTCCAACCCTCATTGCAATTACAGACAACTATAAACACTAAAAGTTGTTCTCAATTTCATAAACCAAAAGAGTAGAAGCTGTCCTAAACCCTAGGTCACCTCCACTTTATCCAAGATGTTCTTTAGTTCCTAAGCGATTTTGGCATTAGACTGATATTTTCTTGCTGTGTTTCAACAGTACATGATCCTCACTGGCTCATTAGACAGTAAACTAGATAAAATTAATAAGATATTAAAATCCCTAAACCACTACCTTTGGCATTTAACAGTACTGACATCCGCTGAAACAAAGCAAAAAAGAAGGAAAGAAAAAACCACACATAAAGAATTGAAAAGGTTAAAAAAAAAAAAAAATCAGAAAAAGCATTTACCTTCATGGGAAACTTCTTTCAATTCAATTTGTTGCCGAAGTTCTGCAACCCGATTAACCTAGTCCATAAAGACATGCAAATTTAATACCTTTATCAATAGGTGCTAAAGAAAATTTCATAAATTGCAACATAAGGATGTCCAAGAAAATTTCATAAATTGTAACATGAAGATGTCTGGAATCACACATGCACTCTCATGAAGTAATATATACAATCAGCAAAAGCCAAAAGCACATTGCAACTTCAGCCACCTGAAAAATTGTCTGCCTAAATGTCATTTGAACCTGAAAAGGAACACTAATGAAACAGCCTCAGTACAGTCAGTTACTGAGTGGAACCTATTTCATCCTGTTATCATACAACACAGATTTGTGGTGAGTAAATAAGCTTTTGAAAAGTTACGGTTGGCAGGTAGGCTAAGATGGCAATGAACCATTCGTGAAGAAATTATGAACTTGTCCACCCACAAACACCATACTTAGTGAAAGAACCTGCTGACTGTTTGGATGTGCGTGGATTCCACAAGAAAGAGCACCTAGAATTTATGAACAAATCAATGTCCTCTGCAGCAATGGATAATGTTTTTCAAGGACCTAGTTGAACCACCAGCTAATAGGGAGGTTTACCTTTTTTTTTATAGGCAAAAGGGTGACTAATAGGGGGGTTTACTTAATAGGGGGGTTGCAAAATTGGTTCTCTACCAGCAGAGTACTTGGGGTTGCCTTTGGGAGCAAAACACAAAGCTGCTAGTGTGTGGGATGGGGTAGAAGAGAGGTTTCGTAAAAGGCTGGCTAACTGGAAAAGGCAATACATCTCAAGACTCACCCTGATTAGAAGTACTCTGTCCAATATGCCCACCTATGTTATGTCCCTTTTTCGTTTGCCTAGAAAAGTCAAGATAATATTAGAAAAAATTCAAAGACATTTTCTTTGGGGAGGAGGCAACCTTGAGAGGAAGATTCATCTGGTTAATTGGGATATTGTTTGCTCGAGTAAAGAGAAAGAAGGTCTAGACAGTCGTAGCCTTTCTAACTTCAACAAGGCTCTGCTAGGAAAATGGAATTGGAGATTTGTTATGGAGGAAAATTCCATGTGCAGGAATTTTATTAATCTAAAGTATGGTATGGAGGATGGGCACTCCTAGAGGCAGTTATGGGGTCGGTCTCTAGAAGGATATTCGTAAAGAAGTGATACGTATGAGTGCGTAACCGGCTTCGATTGAAATTGGTAACAATGTGTGCAAAGCTTCCGATTTTTTATATGATGTTTGGTGCGAAGAGACCCTCTGCTGCCTTCCTCCTCAAGTGATGTGCCTAGCCTAGCGGGCTAAGGTGGCGGAGCTGTGGAAGTCACAGGGATAGGAGGAGGGTGGAACTTCAGATTCGAGAAACACTTTAATGATTGGGAGTTAGAGGAGGCTCAGAGATTCATATGTATTGTTAGTACCAAAAGCTTAAGCCTCCTCTCAGATGATAGGCTCAGGTGGAATAGGGCAAAGGAGTCAAGTCTAGTTATGACCTTTTGGAAGGAGGGAGGCAGCAGCTAGTGCCCGTCAAGATGATTTGGAATCCTCTTGTGCCTACAAAAGTGGGGTTTTTTGTGCAGGAGGTTTGGTGGGGGAAGATTTTTTTTTTTTTTTTATGGATAAAAAACAGCATGTATTAATCACAAAAAAATAAAGCTAAGTTGCCCAAAAGTACACTGGGAGTATGCAAAAGGGACGTAGGTGTCCAAAAGATTTTGACTAGGGATCAACTTAAAAAACATGGTTTCTCCCTTGCCAGGAGGTGTCCTTTCTATGGGTAGACGGAAGAAGTATTGGAGCATCTTTTTATCCACTGCCCTAAGATTTGGGGCCTGTGGACTACCTTATTTTCTCTATCATAAGGTGGATGGGTCTGTCCCTACCGAGTTAAAGAGCTGATAATGGGCTGGGTTCGTCTTCCTCTCAAGAAAAAAGAAGCAAAGTTGTGGCGGGTAGCTCCCCTGTGCTTGTTGTGGGTAATCTAGATTGAGAGAAGCAAAGTCACAGCAGAGGATGTGGTTTTCGCTTCGATATATCAAGTTCTTTTACGCCTTTGTGTGTCAGCAACTATGATTCCTAATGTGGACATTTCTTTTGTAAGATGTTTGTTGTGTTTTATGTAGCTTGTTTGGCGGGCTGGTAGGTTTTTGTCTTAACCCTCTTTTTGGGCTAGTTTCGGCCCCCTTTGTATACTTCCTGTGTACTCTTTAGGGGTGCCCATTTCGGCTTCTCTCTTTTAATATACTCTTTTGTTTGCCTATCAAAAAAAAAGAAAAAAAAAGCCATTGATCCCTTCAATAAGAACTATTCTGCTGATCATATCTAGAACAGTTCAAGACCAGATGCCCTCTCTAACAGTGATAAGTGAGTGGATAATTTGTTGGTCTTCAAGGTCTAAGAGCCTATGTTTGTGCTTGGGACTTCTGGGGTATTTTGGTTAGATGATCAAATTGCTGTTTTAAGTTTGTATGAGCATGTTTCAATCATTTTATTTATTTATTTATTTTTATAAGTATGTTTCAATCATTTTATTATTATCTATAAAGCACTGAACATTAAAGCCTCTGATATAACTCTATTTAGCATATAAATAATTTGAATCCAATGATGACTTTGTTTCTAGTTGTTTCTGATTAATGAATTATAAGCAGTTTCTACTGTCAACAAGATTCTTGATATTGTTTTTATATTTTTTTGTTATTTTCTTTCTTTCTTTTTTTTGATAAGGTTTTTTTCGTTCCCATTGTTATATTTAATATTCTTAAAGGCTAAAGGTGATATGGAGATGTTTTACCCAAATGAGGTAAACATAAACCCTAGGATGAAAAAAGCCATAAGCCTCATCTAAAAATAGAAAATAGAAAACAAAAACAAAAATAAAAATAATCACATAAATGATAAAACTAAAATAAAAGTACCATAAAATCAACAGGAAACTTAATTGTACATCATTCTGAAAAACTTTAATTTAGTTCCTACTTCTTTCCAAAATCAAACTCTCTAATGTCTCCAATTAAATAGTCTTCAAGACCATTTTTGTTTTGGGATAATCGAGGAACCTTCCATCACCAAGCTTTTAGGACTCTCCATGGAGATCCAAACCTTGGAGTTAATAACTGTGTAAGTAAACCCACAACAACCAGCACTGGGAAAGTACATTCAGGTTGAGAACCACCATCACCATCACCATCACTACTCGAATTTTCCAAGGAATTCTTCTTATATCTAGTTGCTTTATCATCCTTCCCAGCATTGTTGATGTCCACTCATTCTTTTTCATTATCCATCAATTGCAATGGTTTTTTTTTTTTTTTTTTTTTTTGATAAGTAAATATATTAACAAAGTGACGCTGAAAATGGGACAAAAGAGGAACAAAAGGATCTACTCACCCCCATACAAAAAACACCTATAAGACATGTAGAAAACCCCTCCCAACTCATCTCAAGCTCACCCAATCCCATCAATTGCAAGGGTTTTTACCTTCTATCAATAATAAGATATAATCATACACAAACCTACCCATATCTAAATTCCAGCAGTTCATTTAGAGGTTTTTTCCGAACCAAGGTAAGGTGAATGAAATGAGTATCACAACATTGGTTCCAGACTGATCAAAGCAAGAGATTGACATCACCAGCCAGAATCTTAAAACTATATGGCTCTGATATTTCTGAAGCACCCAAATAATGCTATAGTTCAAAAAATTGTAAAAGAAAACCCATAAATATGAGTGTGTGTTTATTGATAACTAATATTGTTTGTTCTTTCCCAGTTTTTCTGGGTAAAACTGGAATATAAAAAGAGGCTACACTGAAGTTCAATAAATTAAAATTGTACTTAATTTCAGATAATGAACATTTTCCTTGTACCTTCACATACCATTCATCAGAAAATCTAAGAAATTGAATGAAGCAGACATTTTTCTTGCCTATAGATACTTGAAATAAGAAGACATGGGAGAAGATTCACCAAAAATCTCAACATACCTCCACTTCAAGATTCCATTGGGCAGTAGCGAGGGATCTTGCAAGATCAGCATTCACAGTCTGTAACAACTTTTCACCTTTAGTAGACAAAAAAGAATGACCTGAATATATGTATTGCCCAAACTTCAATGACAAAAAAAACATATATATTTGGTGCCAAACATAGCAAATAAAAATTAGATGAATGACGTTCTAAATAAAATGTAAATCAGGCATCAAAAATTGCTTGAAATACCTCAAGCTTAGCCACTCTTGCAAGGGCCTCCATTCTAGTATTATTATGTTTCTGCTTCTCTAACTCAACAGCTTCCATTGTTTCCATCATAGTCGTCTGGAGTTCTGAAGCCTGAGAAAAGATAAAATTGGACATGCAAATGAAGCAAGAGTCTAAAGCAAAGCAAAAGCAAGGATGACGGAAATTTAAATTTATTATTGTTTCAGGGCTTTCAGTTATTCAGCAAGACTAGTTATGCTAAAGTTTGTGCAGTTTTTGTTTAGTGGGCTTTAAGATGCTTTGTAACCAACATTATCTACATTCGATTCCTATAATTGACTTGTTAGATTTATCATGGAAAATTTTATTCATTCAAGGGATTTCTGATTTTTTTTATTGCATTGCATTCTTTTTTGGACCTTCTTGTATAAACTAAATTAATCAACTTCCAAATTTTGTTTGTATAAATAATTATTCAAAAACTTTCACATCCCATGTACTAGACAGGTTAAAAACTAGTTCATAAACACAGCAGATAAATAATTAGCAATCAAGAGAGAAGTATCTCACTTCACAAGATAATTTATCAACTTTCTTGAACCATCATTTTTTTTCTCTTTTTTTTTTTTTATAAGAACTTTCCTGAACCATCAATGTTCAAGAACCAGTGTGGCTAACAAAAGGTAAAGACATCCTAGGCACAGAACGTGAAATTTATATGTCAATATTGACAATGATGTTATTTTTGCAAGTATCAGAATCAGGGTGTACAAGGTCAGGAAATTTGATGCAGATTGATCCTCTAAGTAGCTTACTATAATCAAATAACGGTGGCCAGGGCTGTTGTGTTTTGGCTTATGTTTGAGGCATCTTTTATGAGAAATTAAAATGAAAAGCTTGCAGAAATTTATACATAGAAAGGAAATTCGGGATTTTAGGGTTAAGATAGCAGGGCAAAAGTAGTATTAGGTTTTATGATCATAAGGCAAGACTTTAAGAAATTAGTAGCAAGAAGAATGATTGTGTATCACAGAGTGCTGCAATAAAATACTGGTGGGTTATGACTTATTTAGGCTTTAAGGAGGGGAATATAAACCTAGATTGGTATGACTTAGAGTATCTTATTAGCTGAACTTAAAAGGAAAAGCTTGCTGAAGTTTCTACACAGCAATAGAAATTAGGGATTTCAGCATTAAAGAATCTGGTTAAGAGTGATATGAGGATATATGATTAAAAAATGCAGTCTTAAGGGAAAAATCAGGGTTTGAGAAAGGATAATTCTTTGCATGTAAAAAGTGCATGCTAATCAATGAAAGTGAAATAATCCATCCAAAAAAACAAGAAAAAGAACAATGTAAGTAAAATAAAATAAAAAAATAGATAAACATTAAATTTGATTAAAGGCTCCTAAGAATCTCAACTAGGAGAGAAGTTACTGGATTCCCACCAACAAATGAGTGCAGAGATTTGTATTTGTTGTTTTGATGGATAAAGAAAATGTATCCTATATATTGAATTTATTTTTTAACTGAAATTATTGGATTGTCACTACCTTTCTTGCTTATTTAAAATGTACATTACAAAAACCCACTATCTTAAAAAAAATGAACTCCTCTAAAAATAATAAGCTTCTTTAAGCAAGTCTCATGGAAACAACAACATCTAACAATGAGTAGCTTCAAAATTCTAATCCTACATTGATTTGGAAATTTGTACATGATTTTTTTTTAAATAATTAAAAAAATAAGTTGAATTTATTTTTTAATTGAAATTCTTGGATTGCCACTACTTTTCTTGCTTATTTAAAAAGTACAATACAAAATTCCACAAACTAAAAAAACTGAACTCTCAAAATAAGAAACTTCTTTAAGCAAGACTCAAGGGAACAAAGACACCTAACAATGATAGTCCTACATTGATCTAGAAATGTTTACCCGAAAAAATAAAATAAAAATAATAATAGAAAATAAAATAAAATAAAAAATCTAACGGCTAAAGAAGACATTATTGAAGATTGGTTCCATCAAGGAAGACTTTGGTTAAATAAGAAAAGCGTAAGAAGAAAGCCTTGATATTCAAGTCAAATAAGGAATATGAAGTTAGTTTATTTCAGTATTAATAAATGCCTAATTTCAAAAACTATGGCACCTCATAATCTGCAATAGAAATGCAGAGTTGTTCTTACGTTTTAACTTTTTTCTGTCTAGATTTTTGCCTGGTTTCTAGTACAAGTAATAATCTAGGACCGAACACAACATGGGTTTTCCTTTTCTTCAAAACAATTAATCCATCTGATTCATTGGAGTGTAAAAAACTTCTCCCCAACAAAACAAGTACCAAAATCAACATTAACAACAAAACAGCAACAGGAATGACAATATTCAAGAAACAAAAGTATGGAATGACCTCTTGTGCTTGCTGTTTTGCTCTCTCCTCAAGTATTTTCTCTAAGCTTTCTTTCTCCCCCTCCAACCTTGCAACCATATTCTCACGTTCCTTGATTGCCGCAACAGCTTTAGCTGCCTGTTTCTCTGCCAGAATCTGCTTTCTTCTTCTCCTCCCTTCCTCCCTGATGCGTTCACTTTCCGAGTCAGACGAAGAGGCAGAGTCTGTATCTGAATCCGACATTTCATCACTTACAGAAGTTCTTTTCAACTCAAGAGAGACTGAACTCCTGAAACCATCGTCTGACTCCCCTAAAGTTTTATGTTCATCATTGACTGCCATCTTCATATCAGGTATCCCATCACCTCTTTCAGCCACCAATTTTGTTTCTGAGAAATTATTTTTATCAACCAGATGTCCCTTAGATACAATCCTCTCTCCATCCTCAACACGATCTTCAACACCACTCCTCTTTGGATTAGCGTCATCTCTCACTTCAACCACAAGCCCCGATTCTTTTGCTTCCACATATTTACCATCATTTTGCAACTCAGCACTTGATGATCTACCCACAGAGACTGAATGTCCCAACTCTTTCTCATTGCTCAATTTCCTGTCCAATCCACCTGCATTCTCTTTATTTCCTGGTCCAACATCAGACCTTAGATAAGGCTTCGAAGTACTATTGTTACTCCTATTATTCCTCCTTGCTTCCAGCCCTGGCAAATTCAAACCTGAATTCGCCAGCCTCCGCCCATCTTTCCGCAGGGCACGAACGCCAGCCGCCCCATTAGTCCGATTCGCCCCAGATGGGGTCGCTTGATTGGGCGTGCTGAGGAGTTCAGTCCAGTCACTGTCCGTAAGATCAGACCTAGGGCTCGGAAAAGGTTTTGGACTCGAAATCTCTTTGTCCCCATCTCGACTATTAAGGACATTGACATTGGGATCACTGTACAATTTTCCCTGGAAATCATAGCTTCCTTGTGTTCTTTTCTTCAGCTGATCTTTCAGAGGCACAACGCCTCCAGATTTTGAGGGAATCTTGTCATCAAGTTCATCTGATTGAGGCCTCTCGTGTTTCCCCAGCGAGTCTGCCGCTTGCTGGTCGATCTGAACGGTCCATTCAACGCACTCAATGGTTCAATTCAAAGAGACTTCAAAGACACGTCCATTTCAAACATTCTAACCCTAGATTTTCCATTTTAGCCAAATTTTTGTTAATTGAATTTCTCGAGTTTTCCTAGGGACCAAACTTGAAAAACGAAAAAAAAACGAAACAAAACAAAAACGATAAAAGAAGAAATTAAAATTGCCTGTTGGAGGAAGGTTTCTGCAACTTTGAGCTTCGACGATATCCATCCAGCCATGGCCGCGCGTTTCAACAGTCTTGGAGATACGTGTCGGGTGTGCGCACTAGTCTCTCATGGCGCATTTTAGCGTTTGATGCAGTGCAGTTGTGACTTGCTCGATCCGATGACGGAAGATGATGACCGGAGGAGTAAAGGGGAAAACAATGGCAATTAATGCTTGTAGAACACGTAGGTGCAGCGATTCTTCGTCACAGTCATAGGTAGAACGTTGATCTTTGTAGATCTTATTGAGATGATATCCATAGGCTTTGTGGAAACTGAAAATGAACGGCGATAAATGTAGGTCACGCCCAAACAAATTTACTAGCGAATACGAACAGTAATATTCGGAGTGTTTGGTTGCAATAATTACTCAATTCGTAAATGGAACATAAGGATAATACCCCTCTCTTGAATAGTAGTTTTCCTTATCGCTTTCAGGGCAAATTCAGGTAATTTATTTTCAAAGTTCAGGTTGAACTTGTCTTAAGGTCTTTTTGCCCCAAATTTCAACTTGGGTTGAATTGTAACCAATATTCAAATATAATACTATTAGGATTTAATGTAAAATGAATAAATGTAAAATAAATAAAAAATTAAATCTAATATAATATTTTTTTTAAACATTATATTTTATTATCATTTTATTTTATTTTTCAAAAATATAGAAATTTGTACTTATTCTTTTATTATTATTTTGAAAAAAAAATTATTTACTTTTTTTAAGGAAAAATAATTTTATTGCTTCACACTTATGGATACAAATTACTAAAAACTATAAATGATAAAAAATTATTCAAGTTAATAATATAATAAATCGGTATAAGACATATGTTGATCGTTTTCTAGTTTTGGAGAACTTTGTTATAAAACATTTGAGAACTATTTATAACTTATTTGAGCTTATTTATAACTTATTTGAGCTTATTTTTCTAAGTATAAGTGTTTTGATAAAAATTATATAAATTGTTTGAAGATCTTATAAAAATAACTTATACTTGCTTATAAGCCAATTTAACTTATGATAAAGCAGTGGAGAAGCTTATAAAAAAAAAAATCGAAAAAGCATATGAAGTAAAAATCGATCGTCTGTAATAAAAATTATCCTCTAATTATGTAAATAAAATAAAATAAATTATAAAAAATTTATGTAAGAAAGGAAACTTTTTTTAAGATATTATGTAAAAATCTGAAAAATAAATAGGAAAAAATTTTGAAAAAAAAAAACTAAAAAATAGAAAACAAATTCCAAAAAATTATGAAAAATATGAGAAAAAAAATCTGAAAAGCTAAATAAATGAGCATATTTGAAAAAATAGAAAACAAATTCCGAAAAATTATGAAAATAATAATAAAATTTTTGAAAAATTTTATGTACAAAATAGGAAAAAATCTAACATATAATTAAAAATAGAAAAAAAAATTATATTGATGATGGAAAGAATGATATTGATGGTAATTTTTTTAATTTAGAATTTGATGTAGATGCATGAATGTTTGATTTGTTTTAAAACTTAGAACTTTTGTGATGATAGAAAGCATTAATGATGTTTGTTATTTTGTTTTAAAAATGTTTGTGATGACAGGAAACACT
Source organism: Tetrastigma voinierianum (assembly GCA_016808115.1). Classification (NCBI taxonomy): domain Eukaryota; kingdom Viridiplantae; phylum Streptophyta; class Magnoliopsida; order Vitales; family Vitaceae; genus Tetrastigma; species Tetrastigma voinierianum. The sequence continues at coordinate 313,767 of JAEQBH010003145.1, read as the reverse complement.
AGTGATTTTTAATATGTTTACTTACTATTGTAATTTCATTCGTAGATAAAATTATAATGTTCATCTGATATATAATTTTTATTTGTATTAGGTAGGTCTTGTCTGGCCAAAAACTTCGTCTCAAGTGTCTTGCACGTTAAGACGTGAGAACTTTTGCGTCTACGTCATCTTGTGTATTAGTTCGTAGTGCGTGGCGTTTGATTTATAAACGCGTCTTAAAGATTGTAATGAAGAAAAAAAAACCTATAATATTTTAGTTGTTATAATCTCTTTAATGCATATGAAACAAAAGTGAATATGAGATAATTATTTATTAGCTATTTTTTATACTGGGGATTACATTTAAATGATAAATGTTTTTGGTGTATATTGAATATTTACTTTATTTTTATGTTTTTTATCATATTTTCATGATATATATAATATTAATTTTTAGTTTTTTAGTTTTTTAGTTTTTAAAATTTTTTAAACATTATGACAAGTGTTTATTTATTCAAACACTTCAATTTTATAAATGTTTATGATGGTATTTTGGTAATTTGATAGATTATAAGTGTTTGTATAGTAATACGTTCAACGCATTATAATAATAATATCGCAGCTTTTAAACTATACATCCAAACAAAAATAGTTTATTGAATAAAATACTTATGACATAAGCCCTTATATAATAAACTCTTATAAAATAAGTGTTTAATTAAGTTGTTTATCCAAGTAAGGCCAATATAGAGATTAGAGAAAAAGTTGAGAGAAAATGAGATTAGAGTTTTTTTTTTTTTAATTGTAATTTTAATTAGCTTGAACTTAATTCAAGTCCAACTTATCAACCTAAGTCGGATAAGATGAGAATAAGATTAACCGAGTTGGATATCTTGAATTGGAGTTAAAGGTTAAATTATTTTTAAATTTGAATTAAACTCAGGACTAATTAAATATGATGGAAGCCAAACCGAAATTCAAGTTACGTATTAATTAAATATGATTTAAATTTAAATTTCAAATGCCAGGAAATTAACTTTACTTATATTATGGATTTTCATAAATTTCAAATACATTTATTGCTTCTAGTTTTGTTTTTTGCATTTTAAATTTGAAAATATAAATACCTTTGACAATTATAACAAAGAATGCAAACAATTCTAATATTTTTTCAATAATTTTGAATAAGTTTCTATCAAAATTTGATGTGTTCTCAATACTTAGTATAGTGATGAAAAATAACATATTGTCCCATATGAGGTAAAAAAATCATATATGAAAGGCTTCATAACATATCATCAAATTTTTTTCTTTAAGGGCATAGACCCAATAAATAAGTAAAACTTATTTTAATACATGGGTCATGGCCTATGGGTGTTTTGCACCTTTTTTTTTTTGAAAGGATATAATTCATTGATTAAATGCTTGGGAATCATTAGCAAAGATTAGTCTAGCCTTGACGTAAATGCTAATACTAACAAAATGGCCAGCGTCTCAGTTTAAAAGCATAACAAGCGACTCACGAGTCTTATCTCACGACTCACGGCCTAAACAAATGATAATCCAAAGTTGTCGAGAATACGTACATATGATTCAAGATCTACAACATATTGATGAATAGGGGTTGATAAGATGTTTTGTTGGATCGAAACCTTATCCCGATTAGATTAATATGGCCTCTGCCGATGTTTATGACCAAAAGCGCGCAACACGTTGGCAGCGAAAACTGTACAATAGTCGTGATGAAATAATGACCTCTTATTGAAATACGTGTCTAGAGAATCGCTATTGAAAGAACCAATCTACTTGACAAAAGAAGAAAAAGGGAAATGGGTGAAGCTTGGAGTAGAGACCCAGGGAAGGGATTGAGGAAGGAGAGAAGAGGAGGGGCGTAAAAGAATTCGCCCCTAGGGACAAGCACGACAAAAACCTGAGGCGCGAAAAGAGAGAAATGATCCGTTGACGGGTGTTTTTGCACCTTAAATTTAACAATATGAGGTGGATAGTATGTTTGTGATAACTAAACTATATGATAGTCAAGTGCTAATTTATTTTCAACTTCAATTATTTAAAGAGTCAATTTATCAATTAACAAATAAAAAATATCCCCCTAGGGTATTGATGGATTAACTATAATTTTTTCCTCTCTAGAATTTGGGAAGTATTATCCTATGGTCACATCATTGCCTTGTCTTTAAATATCTGAGTGGTTGGATTCGCTTGAAAATTTTCATTTCTATCCAGTGAAATATGAAAATTTTGATGTATTACAATCTTTGGTTTCGTTTTCGGAAAATCGTTTAAATCTTGAATTTAGTTGAAAATGTTTTCATTTTTCAGCGTTTGGTTGAATTTGGTTGAATTTAATTAAAGCAACCGAGAACTTTTCTGTATTTTTCGATTCGTATATAAAATGTTGAAAATAGTGAATCGGGTTTTCTTTGTTTTGAAATTTGTTTAAATCTCTTGTCAAATGGCCAAAACGCGTTTCGCTTGTTTTTCGAAAAGTTTGAATAAGAAAAGCGAGAAAATTTACCTACACCCCCTCTTAAGCAGTACAATATTCTTGCTTGTGTTCTAACCGATTCAAACTAAAATAACACCCTCAATCATTAGCCATAACTTTGTGATGCTTTAAATAGACATATTATTAATAAAAATGCTGTCAATCCATAATAGAATATGCCATAAACTAAAACAATATTATCATTTTCCATGCATGATTTTATTCACCTTAAATCATCATATCCAAAAAATAAACACATAAAATGGATTTGAAAGAAAGTTAAGACACATGAATATTATCAATTTTGAATCCAAAATTAACTGTTAAGCTAAAGACTTCATGATCATCTTAAGCAACAATTTGATTGTTTGGTTGCGGAGACTTCATGATCAATATGAATAATCTCTTTCCCAACCCGAAGAGGTTTGATTGGTTCATTGAGCTTCGCTTCCAAGCTTTTTTGACTACTAACTTCATGAATTTTAGTAATCATTTGAAGAAATGCATCTTCCACATTCAGATTCTCTAATGCTGATGTTTCCATGAAGCATAAACCCTCCTTTTCTGCTAGGGTTTTTCCTTCTTCCTCATCAACTTCTCTTGAATGACTCAAATCTGATTTATTTCCAACCAGAACAATCACCATGTCAGGTTTACCAAAATCTCTCAGCTCACGTAACCATTTTTTCAAGCTTTCAAATGTTGCACGTCTTGTTATGTCATACACTAATAGGGCACCAAGGGCTCCACGATAATAGGAGCTTGTGATAGCTCTAAATCTGCATTCAATTCACATTTACATATAACTATATAAGAAGGAAGCCTTTAATTTAAATACTCACATATTATATATAAGTATTCAGAACTTTATCCAAGAAAATTAACCTTGTCAACTTTATATGTTGCGAAACTTAGATAACACTATGGTCAAACATATTAATCAACTATTTAGGTAACATTTACTATTTATTTTTCTTTTTTCTCATAGGTTGTAGTATGGGTTACTAATCACCATCTTTATAGACAACCTAATTGGTTTAGAATGTGTCTCAATTCGAATACAAAATAACAGACTAAAAAGTATAAATAAGAATATCTTTATTACTGAGAGCATTTAAAGGGAGTTAAGTTGGGTAGGGCAATAAGAAATGATTGGGTTCGAGAGGTTTCGTAAAGGCAAATATTCTGAAAAAAATTCTGTATGAAATATTAATATATGTCAAAATAATAATAATAATAAGATTATCCTAACCCTACCTACGAAGGAGAAGATTAATTACTTGAAGCATTCCTAGATATTTTTGTGTGGGTTGTAAGTTTTAGTGAAGGGTTGTACATGTACATTTGTAGTCCCATGAAATGTCTCAAGCTTGGTAGGGAATGGGAAAAATTTCCTACTTCAATTTGAAATATAAGACAAAATAGTGTGATGACATAGAGTACCACATGCCTATGGGAACACATTAGACAAATAAATTTTGGCTTTTTACCATACAAAAAAACAAACTGAATTTGTCACGATTACCCTAACAGAGAGTAGTTTTCAAATTAAATCTCTCCGCCCTTCTAATTTCTATCCCTTTTTTTTATGTAAGTACTATTAATTTAAATTTGAAAAAAATCGATATCATTTAAATTTCAAATTACAAATTTGAGATGTCATTAAGACTTGACACGAGTAGTAAAGGGGTGTGATGAAAAACGAGAGATTCCAATCTCGAATCTTTATAAGAATAAATGTTACAACAAGTGAATAGAAATTAAAAAAAATTACAAATTTGAGATATTTTTAAATTTATTTATTGGATGTTTGAGAAGTAATTGAAAATATGTAAATTATTTAAGAAATTTTGTATTGTATATAATATGACGATGCCTTTCTAAAGAATATATTGAGAAATTTGTTTTTTTATTTTTTAAAGCTTGTTATAAAAATTTGATTTCAACAATTACTTTTAAAAATCTGTTCATTATGTTTAGCCAAGTGATAGAATATTCACCGTTTCAAACAAGCAAATGACATAAGGAGTGGGGTTTCAGGTTCGAGTCGAATGAGGACAATTTACTACTTTAAAACTAAAGTATATTAACAAAATTATTTTTGAAAATGTTATTAAGTACAAATATTCAAAAATTGAATAGATGAATTAAGAAAGTTGAAAGTTGAAAGTATCAAATAATTGTAGCATATGGGGAAATTGAAATAACATAGAAGTTACCAAATGAAATTACTATGAGAATACAAATGAACATTTTGTAATGCTTCCTTGTGACATAAACAAACAAGACACAAATAAAAAAGGTCCAACTATTTTTCTTTTGAAGTAGTGCTTCACTTTATTGACATTTTTATTCTTCTCGTGAACCCCTTTCAAGAGATTATTTTCATTGTCTAAATTACATGAATTGGGCTGAGGACACGTGTCATCACATTATTGGGTCCCACACTGTTGAGTGTTGACTCCCTTACACCTGTCCTCTGTAGGCGTCTCCTAAAGTCTTTTGTTTAGTTGCTTAATTAATAAGAATCTTTGTAGATTTGCCACTTAGCCTAATTGTGTTTGGTGCATACTAATAATAACAATAAAAATAAAATAAAATAATTCGTGAATATTTGAGATCAATCAGAAAGTAACATTCCAGTAAAAGTGGATTTAATAATTCTTTAGATTTTCAAAACTTATTCTCTAAATTTTATGAATAGCTTCATTTTTTCCAAAATTATTTTTATGGTCAAAAGGTAGATACTAAATATAATAATTAATTAAAAATAGAATAAAATTTTCATTGTCTCATTTCTTCTTGGAGCATTCTAGATGTAACAACTTTTTATATTTAATTGAAATATAAACGTATACTCATGCAAAAATTTATTTATTTTTATTTCATTCATATTTATTAAAAATGATATTTTAGGGGATTCTTATCTAAATCCCACCAAAAAGAAAAAAAAAAGACACAAAACCACTATTTAATGCCAACAATATTTCTATTCAAACTTTTGAAATGGAAAAGGACCCAATCTCATCAAGAACCTACCCACTTTTATTTTTGGTCTAAAGTGCATGACAACCCAATTACAAAAGACCAAAATTTAATTACCACCGTATTATTACGAAAATCTTATCAAAATTCAAATTATGAACTCCATATTATATGCTGTCAAAAAAACCTTCATAATATATTTTACCAAAATTACTCTTTAGGAACACCGGGTTTGACTCAAATAGTAAAAGGTGGGATGGGATAGAAATGGAAGATTTATTCTCAAATTCTTATAAAAATATAATATCATATAAGTAAAATGAAAAGTAAATAGATGTAAGTAAAATAAAAAATAAAAAATAAAAAATAAAAAATCTCTATGATCATATGAAGGATGAAGACAGTAGTACCGTTCTTGGCCGGCAGTGTCCCAAATCTGAGCCTTGATGAGCTTATCACCGACCTTGATATTCCGGTAAGCGAATTCGACGCCGATGGTGGGCTTGGAATCTAATCGGAATTCATCCCGGGAGAATCTGGACAGAAGGTTGGATTTTCCGACTGCAGAATCTCCGATTAGAACAGCCTTGAAGAGGTAATCACACTCATCATCAAAAGAATCTGTAGCCATGTATGTAAATGAACTAAACAACAACAGTATCTATACTTTTTTTTTTTTGGAGGGTTTCTCAGGAAGAAGGTGAAGAAGAAGGAGGGGGAGGAAAAATGGAAGAAGAAGAAGAAGATGAAGAAAAAGAAAAGAGGGTGGAGAAAACTGAAAAGTGGGAGATGGGCATGTTGGTATATGTATAAAAAATTGAAAAGAAAGAGGTAGAGAATGGAAATGGTATTTTGGTGTTGGGTTTTGGAGGGTATTTGATTGATCGCATGTGACAAAGACATGATGATGGGGTGTTCTTGACTTGATGTTTTTACTTTTTACAAATTGATATGATCAAGCTGATTCATAAAGCCCTAGCTCTACTCCATTATTGATTACTCCCAACATTGGCCAATCACATTCCTCCACGTGTCATGGTCCTACCATAATTTTTTTTTTTTTTTTTTTTGTATTTTAGTATTTTTCAAAAAGTTTGCATGTATTTTATTTTAAAGTTATACCATCTCCCTACTTTTCAGTTCACCTCTCCGAATTGATATTGTCCTTTCATGAGAATAATTTTTCTTGTATAAAATATTACTTAAAATAAAGAAAATATCAACCCCAATACATTTTATGTTGAAAACCGAAAGGTGATATGACTTGTTCCACTTGAAAACTTTCTTGGAGCGTTTTAGCTTGCACCAAATTTAGTCTATTTTTCAAGATATTATAATTTAATATTCTAAATTTTTATTAAAAATAATGGTCTTTAAATTAAGATGGAAATTGTTACTATTCATTTTAAGCTATCACAAATTATATCTAGGAAAAAAAATGATTATTAAGTCTCAAAAAGAGTTATTTATTTATTTATTTTTATCTAAAAAGTCTTATTTAAGATAATAATCAATAGCATAATATAAGAAATTTGATAGTAATTCTACTTATACTGTTTTCAGTAATAATATTTTCTTTATAAGTGTTTTTATAATAATTACTAATAAAATATTTTTAAAAAATCTTAAATAACTTTTTTTATATTTTTAAAAGTAATTTCTAAATTTTGACAAACACATCATATTTTTAGAAAGGTACGTCATACAACTCAATGGAATATAAGAGTAATTTTGACAGTGATTTTGAAACGCGTTTTTGGGTTAACAAGCGTTCTTACAAAAATTAGATGGTTGATAAAACTTAGAAAACACTTTTAAGAATATGAAAAATCACTTGCAATTTTTTTAAATAAATACTTTAGGAGATATATATATATATATATATATATATATATATATATATATATATATATATATATATATAATATTAGTGAAAGGTCAAAGTAATTACTATGAAATTGAAATTTATATTTTAAAATGAGTATTGTTTGTGATAAGGATATTTTATGATATTTAAAAAATAATAATAAAATAAAAGTGTTCTTTCAACATTTGAAGAGAAAGACAATCATTTTTAATCTTTTAAAGATATGGGTAAACCATATTAGGAAATGTGGAGCCCATAATTCAGAGTCTTATCCAATCACTTATAAATATTATGTGAACCAATTCTCCAAAACAAAATTTATATCACCTGAATTTTTTGTTGCCTTTTTTGGCATGCTTATGTGGCATTCTTTGATTGGGCATTCCTCAATTCTCTATAACAAAAAAAAAAAAAAAAAAAAATTTGGTTATCAAGATTGTTAGTTTAATTAAGTGACTTAAAATTATAGTAAGCTAGAAATGGCTAATCGTTCCAAATTATCACCTTAAGAAAATTGTTAAATCTTTTACGAAACTCTATGAAGATTTGACAAGCAGTTGGTGATTGGGATACGTTTGGTAATGAACTTCCAAGTAGTACCAAAATAAAGCAACCAATATTTTGTTTTTTAGTTATTTATTTTTTATTTTGCTTAAAAAATAAGGCATTGGTTGCTTTCCAAAATAGAAAAACATAATGTAAAATATAGATGGAGAAGAAAATTATTCATATTGTGCAAGTATTTGTAACTTTTAAAAAGTTATATTCAAATTGGTAAAGAAAGAAGCATTCAAGATTTAATGAAATTTATGTATTTAAAGATGAATTCTTCTTTTTTAAGTACTTGTATTAAATAAATTCAAATTTATTAAAACTTCATGTTAAAGGGAAAAAAAGACCATCTTAAAGATTAACTTGAAGAAAAACATTGATGGGATCACAAGTTTTGTTGAGGATTTCCTCCTAATTCCCTTTCTTTTTCTTGCAAAACAAACAGATAGTAGTTAAGGATTAGTGGGAAAGCAACTTAATGGTTAAGGATTAAATAAATGAAAAATGGAATTATGGGATTAACCCCACAAGAGACTTTTGAAAACTCATATGGGACCCATTTCCATTCAAATTATAATGTTGACTGCCTAGCAAAGCCATTACGAGGACAATAATAATAGTTTTTTCTATAATTTATTCTTTATAAATAAAAGAAGAAAGTGGGAATGTTGCCTGTGATGTATCCATTTTTATTGAAAAGTAATTATGATGTTTTGGGTCATCATGTTAACACCTAAAAAAAGACAGCAAATTTTGAAAAATTACAAATTAAGTTTGTTTGGTTAGAGAAGGGTAATTTGGATGGTTAATTGGGATGTTTTACTAATGTTAATAAAGGTTAGTGCAAGAGATTAAAAAAACAAAAGCAAAATAAATTGAGCAAAGTGGTAAATGGGTGGGAGATCTAGATTCCAATCTTATAAAAGCAAAGTATTATAAAATAATATACAAAAATGAATAGATGTCAAAAATATAAAAGATGAGATTATGTTAATGCAAACTTTATAGTGTTTCAATAATTATTTATATTTACTTTTCCTTATTTCAATTTGAATTTAAGGTTCATTCCATTCTATCTTGGCTTTCAATTCCTTTACATTTGGATTCAAGGCTTCAATTTGTTGTACAATACTTGATTAAAATCTCTTAAGGAAACTTCTTATTAAAAAGATTTGAAGTTTAAATACACGTGTAAACTATGATTAAGGTGCTAGATGAAGGACTAAGAAGCTAATAGAATATCAACTGAAAAAACAGAAGCTTTAAAAGATGTTTAATAAGACTTTATAATAATTGCACAAGATTGGTAAATTTGGAAGCTTTAAATATAAGTTTTGGAGTAAAGTTAGATATTGGATATAGTTTCAATTAGCTTGATTGAACAATTTACCATAAACTCTCTTTAAATAGACATTAGATAGAGGTGAATGGAAAGATATGACAGTTTAAGTTCAGCAGAATGATTGAAAGTAATGACACATAAAGGGTGTCATTAAGAAGGTTTTAAAAATCATTTATTCAACTGTTCCAAGAACCAAGGTTAATTTTATTGAAATGGTTTATGATTCCAACACAATTAACCAAAAAGTAGTGTTGCAAATTTTCAATGTTATAGTATAATTGTAGGTGATTATTAAATCATAAGATCCTTAATTAACTCTCTACTAGTTGAGGCTAAATATGAACAGGAAAAATTTATCCAATAGGATTATACTAAGAGAGAGGTGAATGAGGATAATTTCAAATATTGTAATACAAGATTTGCAGTTACTAATCCAAACTAATAGTAGAGATCATTTATTCAAAAAAAAAAAAAAAACTAATAGTAGAGATCATCATAAGTAGATAAAATAATCAAATATAAAACACAACCAAATTGAATAGGGACACAAAAAAATTTATATGAAAAACATTATACTAACTATGAAGTCATATAAAATGTTGTAATTGCTTTACCCTAAAAACTTGTTATATAGAACTTATGACTTGATTCACATCTATGATGTAATCTCTAATTACTCTAACAAATTCTCATTAACCAGATTCTTGAAATAGCCTAAGATTCAACTTTTGAATTTTTGTTGGAATTAAGAAAAGTAAGGCAAGCAACGCTAATCTTTTCTAAGAGTGTCCCAAGCTTAAATGGGTTTAGAGTAGAGGCGGATCCCTAGGCCCAGAAGGTAGATGTCCATACTGAAATTTTTTTTAAATTTTTTTTCTTTTGTAGCTAATGTGATTCAAAGGCTGTACTCTACCCCCATTAAAATTTATAAGGACCCAAGTAATCATAAAGAAATAATGTTTATTGGACAGGTTTTAGGATTTTTTGGATTAGATGTGGGCTGGATAATGGGACAAAAGCCCTGGGTTGGTTTGGGCTTACTGACCATCTTCTAGTCACATCACAGAGCCCAGGTCCATTTTCCTGGAAAGATGAACTCTGGGCTTCATTCCTAATTTTGATATATTGGATTTTCAAGTTGATTTAAAGCAAAAATCCCACATTAAAAGGAAAAGTTTCTACTAATATAAAAGTATAGACATTTTTTTAGCGTAATAAATAATTTATAAAATGGTAAAGGTCTTTGGTTTATGCAGAATCTTATACTTTTGTTCTTAGCAACATGGGCTCGTAAAGAGGAGAAAGCAAAGCACCTCGTTCATGGACTAGGCCCAAGCCCAAGCCCAAGCCCAATCAAACAAGTTTGTTTCCAACTGGATACTGTAACACCAACAGCCAGCCCAAGTCGCGGATCTCTTTCTTTTCTGCTTTTTCCAAATCCACCCAACCCCACTTGCATGCATCTCACTTGCTTTCAAATTTTCTAACACTTTTTTTTTTTGGTGGTTTGATCAAACAATTTTTTGAAAATTAAATTTCGGAAATCCAACAATTCATCAAATTTTGACCTAATTTATCTTATTTTTCTCTAAAAATAATCCTTTGTTTTCAAACATATATGTGAATACATAAAATGATAAAGGACATTTTTGTCAATAACGAGTCATTCTGCAATGTTAAACCTAGAGGTATAGTAGACTTTCTCATACGAATTGGGAGGAACAATAAAGATGGTAAAAACTCTATACCGAAACGTAACTCAATTCCTAGAGTTATGCAAACAAGTTGATTAAGGTAAGAATCTGTGCAATTTGCGCTACGTATTCGATAGTATATCTTTTAAAATTAATTTTAAAATAAATAAATGGATAGATTATATCAAACAAATCATATATATATATATATATATATATATATATATATATATATATATATATATATATAAATGAAATGAAAAAATTATTATAAAGTATTTTTTTTAAAGAATTTAAACTATACACACTTGGTTCCTCAATATTCATCTTAACAAAAAAAACATCAAACCTTGATATTGTAAGGATGAATTTGCTAGATTATTTTGTAAAATTAAGAGTATTTATTGATCCCAAAAAACAATTGATCAACAATTAAAAGACCTAATAAATACATTACAAAATAATAACTTTATTGAATAAATAAGCATATCAATTTATACTTGGTAGAAAAACATACTTGGCATAGATCCGAAATTGTTGGCTGTCATTAGTCTCCTAAATCTGCAAGAGATGAAATCAAAGAAATGTTAGGATTGAAGATAGTTATTTCTTTCTTCCCAAAGTGTGTTCTTAGCGTAAAATTACAGGCTCTATTTACTTATATAAATGACCTTAGTGAACAAGTGAGTTTATTAATCGACTTACTAAAGCAAGGGAGAAGATGGAAGCCATGTCCCATGCTTAGTTAATATTAAACCATCCCACAAATGACGTAATTAACATGCGAATTATACAATTAAAATTGTAATATGATTATGTTTAATCCATAATTAATAAATTAATCTAACATTCTCCCACTTGGACGACATAATCATAACTCAAATACTTTCTCAATAGATTTATATAGTCATAATCAATCATATACAATTAACGCATCGAGAGGATGCATAAATCTTACATAATCAAGCGCTACTAATCAAAATCATAACTCAAATGCTTCAATAAGATACTTACATAGTCATAACCAATCATATACAATTAATACACCGAGAGGATGCATAAATCTTACATAATCAGGCGCCACTGATCTAGAAGTATTTCAATGACAATAGTATTGATTCAATAGAAAGAGAAAACATCATTATGTCATTCATTTGGTCAAAATGAAACAAAATCATAAAATAATGACAAACGTCAAAATGTGCATGTAATAACGAAAAAACATGAGTTTTCCTTACAAAATACATGAAAAGACAAAACTCCCACTAAAACAAATATTCTAGGCTCCTAGCTTTCTGAATCCTGTCTTGGGTGATGAATTAACTTGAAATAGACAAATAGGTAAGCTTTGGTTGAGTAGTGCACTTAACAACTAGTCGTAGGTGTGTGTTCAACTGAAATGAGGGACTCTACAACTTTCTTTTTCATATAAAAGAACTTTACATCAATGTGCTTGGAGTGAGAAGTGCTCCTAGTATTCCTAGAGACAAATACAAGCTGCGGAAATTATCCGCAGAACAATTCAAGCGTCTAGAAGTAATTGAAGAACCTCCCGAGGCGAGTAAGGATTCTGTGACCATATTGAATGACAAGTAGCCTCATAACACGCCACATACTTTGCTTTTATAGTAGAAAAAGCTGTAAGTGCTTGTTTGACACTTTTCCAAGAAACAACTCCTTCAACCATCATAAAGATATAACCAGAAATAGATTTTTTATCATCCACATAGTCTGCATAATCGAAATCACTAAAACCAACTACTTTAAGAGTGTCGGTATGCCGATATGCCGATATGTCAACATGAGATCCTTAGTACCCTGAAGATACATCAAAACTTTCTTAGTCGTTTTCCAATGGCTTTGACCAGGATCACTCAAGTACCTACCTAACAACAAAAGCAATATTAGGGCGTGTGCATACTTGAGCATATATTATGGACTGCTTTCATATGATCTCTCTTACTATCATTATGAGGACGTTAGCCTTTAGAAAATCTGTCACCTTTTACAATTGGTGCCTTACTAGAAGAACATGAATGCATGAACACTTTTCGAATACATTACAAATATATATGTCTGTTAGAACAATCTCGAAATTAAGTGGAGTCTTTTACCAAAATATCTGTATATCCAAGACATAAGATGCTTCCCCAAGATCCTTTGTATCAAAATGGCTAAACAATAACTGCTTTGTCTCAACTAATAGGTTAGTATTATTGGCTATGAGCAAAATATCATCAATATATAAAACCAAGAATATGTATTTGCTCCTCTTGACCTTTATATATATGCATTGATCAACGATGTTCTCCTTAAAACCATTGGTGGTGACAACTTCATCAAACTTGGATCTACATTCTCAATTGGTTCATCATCAGTAGTGGCTATGGGATGCTGGTCAACAACATGGCTAGAGATCGGAGCGGAAGTAATAGGCATAAGAATAAAAAATGGGTGTTCTTTGAACATAATTTCTCTTGACCCTTGGCTTGTACCAGTATCATCCTCAAAATAGATATTCTCTGTCTAGAAATATGACCCAGTGCTTGTGTTAAAATAGAAGACTTTGCATTCAATTTCAAACGTTTGGTGCTACTAACAGTATTAACATTAGGAGAAAAAGAAAGTAAACTATACAACCCTAATATGTACAGATTCCCACAAAGTGTTTCATTGCCAATCAATAAAGAGTCTCGATATAAATTAACTTTTCTAGTTGCAAAAAGAAAACTATATCAAAGGCTATCTAAAATAGGTACATATATTAAATTTCTTCTAATAAATGGTATGAACACCACATTTTACAATTAAAAAAAAAAATTCATATACTAATGTGACGCCCCAATTCCGAGGTGTCCGTTGACAACCCGTCAACTCGCGGAATACTCGTGAATGTAGGGTAACCCGACCCGACTCACGAAAATCGGGCAGAGTCTCCTTTGTACGGGGGGAGCTCTGCCCCGAATCTGAAAACATCCCAAAGCAGGTTCAATATGGCCACATAGGGTCCACATACAATTAAAATGAGTAAAAATAGCCTCTTGGGCACACAAGCCAATACTCATCAAAATATCTGGCTATTATATTCGATAGTCAGAGTTATAACATTTCTCTTAATACAAATACATATTAAAATCTACGATTCTAATACATATTATCAACCATCAAAGCTGCTTGGGCTTTCTTCAAATCACCCTCTGATGAGCGAGTCTCCTCGAACGCTCCTGTACTACAGAAAAATATTCCTCGACAGAGGGTAGTATCGCAGGTAGTGGAATCATATAAATGGTCTCACTAAGTGCATATGCAATGCTCGATTTAAACACGCTCAAGTAAATCATTGATCCTATTTGAATGTCCTAAAATGCCGATTATGTCTAGAGTCCTCACCGACTCCCTCACACTTGCCTAAGTCATGTATGAGAAAAACATCATTTTCAAAACAAAACTTGTTGTTCTTGAAAATACCTCTGCAAGATATGCAGTAAAAATATGGGACTATCCTCGGCGAATGTATTGGGCTTAAGTAACAGTCGTAGTCTCATCCAGAAATGATCTGTTGGACAGTCTCCCAATCCCATTCTCCGGAAAATCATCTGTGAAATTCCTTTAATGGCTGTGTTTGTTTCGGAAAATTCGTGTCATGCTTCACCTAATTTCTAGGTTACCCAATGCATATGAAAATGCATTATGCCATTTCAACCAATATATATATCAATATGCAACATTCTCAATTTTACAATCACACTATGTGTAATTCAACAATATCATCTCCAATGGTCTACAAACACAATTACAATTTATATAATTATGTCATTTTGTTAACACATTTAAAATCATGTATTAACTTATTCAATTTCCTATACAACTCAAGTCATTCTCTTAAACAATTTCTCAATCCATTACACAAAAATTAGCTCGCGTGGCTAATTAACGCACATGAGCAATTCAATTTGAATTACTCAACCCAAACACATTTTCCCACAAAATATATTTCATAACACTATTCACGTGAACAGTAAAACCCTCGGGTTCGCATTGTGGCTTATTCAGCGCAGCATCGGTTCACGACTTTGTAGACAGAATTTAATAAGCGAATTCAAGCCTTATCGCATGTCGTGAATTAATTGATTAATGTATACGATTGGAGCAATTAAGGTAGGAATTTGTCCTGGTAATTCAATGACTCCATAAATTCTTAGCCCGGTCGAGTTTAGGGTAGGTCAGCAGTGGATTCGAGGCGCAAATACGTAGAAACATTACAAAACAACTTTAAGCGAAGTGTAGCTTGAGTATGATAAAACTCATAACGCCGCGGAGTTTGTGAAACTCCTCAAAATCGGGCAGCGGCGTGAACCATAGCGCGTAGAGCAGCTTTCTCTGTAGCAGTGGCGATCAGTGGGTGCCAGAATCTGAGTACTCTACCCACAAAATCATATTCAGTTGTCTCTTTCTGCCTCGTGCCTCTACGAATGTCAGTAATACTATCTGTTTAATAATATCATCAGAAATCAAAGCATCATATTACGGACACGATACGCGCAAATCTAAGTAATCCGTTTATAACAACCATTTCTGTGACATGTATAATGTATCTTATGCGACACATATCATTCGTTGTTTGAATGTTTCAGCCGGCGATGTAAGTCCATTATCACGAGTCGACGAAGTCGGCGTGTTAAATGTAGATTCGCTGAAACGGTCTGACGATGAAATCCGTTTCATCATCCGAGATTTAGAAAAATTTCGGATTTTTACTGAAATTACGATTTTGCCATTTTTTCAAGAAAATTGGATTTTATCGGGGTTTCACAACTAAGATGCAATCTAACAACTCCTAAAAAAACAACTTGAACTCTTGTGCCGTTTCCCATGAACATTTACTATTCCTGACTAGTTGGACTCCTTCTGCTTATCATCACCTTTATTTTTAAAGCGACCTTGACTTACAATCTATCTTTGCTTATGTAGTAACTTGTAGTAATAATTGCATTTTCATGCAAGTCCTCATTCTTGAGGGCATTTGAAGTAGAAGGCATATTCTTGCCACTACCCTTGGCACCAGTATTCTGCTTTTTGACATAATTCTTCTCATTGGAAGTTGTATTATAAGGATACTTTCTATTTTGACCCCCACCGTCTTGGGTAGTCGGCACAGAAATACTCCTGGACCTTCCCTTCTTCATATCCTCCTCCTCCTTAGCGAGGATAGCAGTCATCTCTTCAATGGTTCATTGCTCCTTATGAGCATTATAACTAGACCTAATATTGTTAAACTACAAAGGCAAAGTCCCCATGATCAACCAAACAACATAATCTGAGTCAAAGTCCATACCAATGGTCTTAATCTTCTTGTAACAAGCTAATATTTTATCAATGTGTCTCATCATAAAAAGTGGAGTGAAGAGTATTCAGAAGCTCATTCTTCTCATTCTTTGAAAACTATGTATTTCTTACCAACGACATCCAAGAACTCCTTTGCATTCTCAGTCTTGAGAATGTTTTCATAAATAAAGTCCTCCATATGCTTCTCCATGATCATCAAGCAGGCGTAGGGCTACTCTCAATCCTCAGGACTTTTTCTCGCTGACTTTGTGAGGTTTAGAGCAACTGAAAGCCAAGTTCAGTTTCATAATCGTCAAATTCATCATGAGAGATTTAACCCATTGCTTATAATTAGTCCCATTAAGTTTCGTGATGGCAAAAGCGAGGGAAGCTGAGGGAATTGAAGAATAAGCAATGAAGTAATAAAAAATACATGTAAAAGCAAAGCGTCTCTGGTATTTATGTGCCCAGTGCATCTTAAATGACCCACAAAAATTTAGAGTTTATAAATACAAAAAGACTCGTCTAGCGTGTGACATGTGAAGCGATTAATGGCCAAATCATGTCAAATGTCAATTTCCCATCGATAGAGTAGTAAAATTGTGTTATTCATGACACTTAATGAAATCTCTTCACCAAACTAAACATCTTACTAAATAATAAAATTATCGATAGAACAACTTCATTATCTGTATGGATTTTAGCAAAATTGATATGCAAGACGAAAGAAATAACAGTTGTAACATCAATTCCAAGAATATCCGACATGCTCAAACTCACAAGAGGTAAGATCGTAAGCATTCAATATTTCTCAAATTTTATCCAAGTGCAATAATAATAATAGTAATAATCATATTCACAAATAGCACAAACATAAATTATTAAAACAATATGTGAAAAAAGGAAATAATAAAAATATTGAAAAATTGGGTTAAAAATTAAATTTTGTTCAAAAAACAAATTTTATACTTAGATAGTAGAGTAAATGGGATAGTAGAGCAAAAACATAAAGTGGCTATATCCCATAAATAATCTAAAAAAATGGATATATATATATATATATATATATATATATATATATATATATATATATATATATATATATATAATCAGTCCTTGTTTAGTTCATCGATAAAACAAAAAAAATATGCATAAAAAAATACAGTTTCCCCATATATCATAATCAAATAACCAAATAATAATAATAAAATAAAAGGAAGATTTCAATGACTGAAATTTCCTGTTGTGGGCATGACACTCAAAATTGTATTTATCGTTATTATCAATTAAAAATAAAATAAACTTGTTGTCTAATCAAGAATAAAAGTAATGTTAAAAAATTCTCATTAAAATCCGTTTTGACATTAAATAATGTCATATCATTCAAAAGAAATTCAAAACAATATTTTGTTTTAAATAAAAAATGAATATGTCGTTTTAGACCCCAAAATTTACTCACAAATTATTATTATTATTATTATTAAATTTTACTTTTTAATTTTATTTTTGTTTTATTATTATTATTATTTATTTTATATTTTTTTTCTTAGTGTGTATATATATATAATCAGTCCTTGTTTAGTTCATCGATAAAACAAAAAAAATATGCATAAAAAAATACAATTTCCCCATATATCATAATCAAATAACCAAATAACAATAATAAAATAAAAGGAAGATTTCAATGACTGAAATTTCCTGTTGTGGAATTATTTGTATGACGAAATTGTATTATCGTTATTATCAATTAAAAATAAAATAAACTTGTTGTATCTAATCAAAGAATAAAGTAATGTTAAAAAATTCTCGTGAAATCCGTTTTGACATTAAATAATGTCATATCATTCAAAAGAAATTCAAAACAAGATTTTGTTTTAAATAAAAAATGAATATGTCGTTTTAGACCCCAAATTTACTCTGAAATTATTATTATTATTATTATTAATTTTTAATTTTATTTTTGTTTTATTATTATTATTATTTATTTTTATATTTTTTTTCTTAGTGTGTATATATATATAATCAGTCCTTGTTTAGTTCATCGATAAAACAAAAAAAAATATATAAAAAATACAATTTCCCCATATATCATAATCAAATAGCAAATAACAATAATAAAATAAAGGAAGATTTCAATGACTGAAATTTCCTGTGTTGTGAATTAGCTGGCATGACACTCAAAATTGTGTTATCGTTATTATCAATTAAAAAATAAAATAAACTTGTTATCCTAATCAAAAAATAAAGTAATGTTAAAAAATTCTCGTGAAATCCGTTTTGACATTTAAATAATGTCATATCATTCAAAGAAATTCAAACAAGATTTTGTTTTAAATAAAATGAATATGTCGTTTTAGACCCAAAATTTACTCTAAATTATTATTATTATTATTAAATTTTACTTTTAATTTTATTTTTGTTTTATTATTATTATTATTTATTTTATATTTTTTTTCTTAGTGTGTATATATATATATAATCAGTCCTTGTTTAGTTCATCGATAAAACAAAAAAAATATGCATAAAAAAATACAATTTCCCCATATATCATAATCAAATAACCAAATATAATAATAAAATAAAAGGAAGATTTCAATGACTGAAATTTCCTGTTGTGGGTGGCTGGCATGACACTCAAAATTGTATTTATCGTTATTATCAATTAAAAATAAAATAAACTTGTTGTATCTAATCAAAGAATAAAGTAATGTTAAAAAATTCTCGTGAAATCCGTTTTGACATTAAATAATGTCATATCATTCAAAACAAGATTTTGTTTTTAAATAAAAAATGAATATATCGTTTTGAATTTAAAATTTACTCACAAATTATTATTAATATTATTAAATTTTACTTTTTAATTTTATTTTTGTTTTATTATTATTATTATTTATTTTATATTTTATTTTCTTATTTCCCCATTACCCTACCCCCTATCTTCCCTCTTTACCTCCATCACCCTACCCAACCTACCTTTCCTCTATTTTTCTGTTTAAGAAAACTAGTCAGGTCTCTCTTCTCTCTCCTCTCACCTCCTGCTCTATCTTCTTTATTCTTCTCTTATCATTACTCTTTCCTTCTTCTTCTTCTTCTTTCTTCTTTCAATTCCATTTTTCTCTCCATTTTCTTTCAAACTCAAGCAAATCTAAAATAAATTCTAATAATAAAAACTCACATTTTCCATTTCTGTTCGTCTCATTTTTTTTCTTGCTTATTTTTTTCCTTTTCCCCCTTTTCTCACCACCACCACCACCTCACCGGTGTCGGGAATTCGCCGGAGGGTCACTGACGGCGAACCGTCGCCGATGGTGACCCTCCATTTCTCTCTTCATCTCTCATTCACTCCATTTTCCTTTTTTCTCTTATTCACTATCTATTATTTTCCTTTCATTTTCTCACCACCCAAACAACTTTTTTCCCTCACTTTTTTTTAACATAAACTACATTTTAAGTCTTAAAAAAATGATGTGTAATTTTTTTCCTAAAATCATTTCTATATATTGACTTGCTTAATGCATTTTTTTGGTTATATTAGATCTTTCTTATATGTTTAATTATTATGTTATTAAGAAATTTTGGCTTTGAATAATGTAAAACATATTGTATTATTAATATATATTTGACAACTTAGTTTTTATGTATTTATGATTAATTTTGATATTTGGGTATAATTTTTACATATTTAGACTTGTTGGAACTTGGAATGTTAAATTAGTTTTGTGAATTAGCATAAAATTAGTATTATTGATAGATATTGAGCAAAGTGTAATTTGTGTATGCTTTAGCCATGAATTTGACATATTTAGGTTTATTGTGTTTTTAGGTTATATATATGAAATTGAAATATTTTGGCATGATGTTTTAACTTTAAAGTCGAATTGGAGCTTAATAATTGAAAAAAAAAGTGTTTGTTTGTGAATTTATTGAAGTATGTTTTATGTTAATTATTAATATGAAATTATGTGCTTAGTTTAGTCACATATTGATTATTTGCTTGAGAATTTATTTATTAATTTGGGGCCCATGAACATGAATAAAATTAATTGGATAAGTTTATATATTGCTTTTAGGCTTATTATTATTAGCCTTTAATATTTATTTTATCTTCATTAACCCTTTCTTTTTCCTACTTTGATGCCCTTTTCTCTTTTTGACTTATTTTGTTTTGCGTGGGCCCACTCTTGGTGCTTTTGTTGATCGAGTATGGATTGATAATAGCTTGAAGCTGAGGTTTAAACACAAAAACTTCGAATATTATGCTGAATTACAAATTATAACATTTTTTGACATTTTCCTCCCTCATTGATGTTTAATTTTATTTTTATATATATTTTTTATAAATTCATTCTTATATACATTAATAGTGATTATATAAAATTGAACATATAGCTTTATAATTTATGTTAATAAAAAGAATAATTTAATCATTTTGAGTTAATAAAACAAGTTCATAATATGTTTTTTTTTTAAGAATTTTTTTTCTCTAATAAAAGAAATATAGGAAAATTTTTTTTTTAAGAGAATCTAAAATTTGTTTTAAGAAAAATTCAAAATGTTGTTTCCAATTATAATCCTTCCTTCATTTATTTTTAAATAAGAATGTTTATTTTTTTAAAAAATAAAATAACTTTTAAACCATTTTCCAATAGATTAAGATATATTACTAAAATAAGGTGAATCTTTCTTTTATAAGTGAATAAAATATGATTATTATTTTTTATGTATTGAATAATGTGATTATTTTTCTTAGTATCCATAATTAATTAATTAATTGGCATAGTTTCTTAAACTTGTTTATTAATTTGTTTATCACCAGGGCTTAAGATGTATTCTGATGACTCTTGTCTTGATAGATAATGACTTTGGTTGGACTTGTCACGGGCATGTCTTTTCACCAAATAAAGTGTCAGATTTTATTTCTTATTTTGTTTTCCTTAAAAAAATGTAATGAGTGGTATTTCAAATTTCTTTGAAAATCATCTCTTTTCAATAAAAGAGAGTTCGTATCGAGTAAAGTGGCGTGAAAATGTGGGTCCACAAAATGACGATTCCGCTGAGGACAAGTGTGTGGGTCAAACTTGAACTCTAAGTTTAGGGAAATGTAACATTTAATTGGTCAAGTTATGAATATCACCTTTTTGTACTTTTTGTATACTTGATATTTGATAGCATATGAAGAGTCTTGACTAGTTGATTATTTTTTATGCATGCTTGATTACTATAGTCATTTGAGATTTCGGTTTATTGATCTTATTAATTGATTCTTTTATTGATCTGTGAAGATTTATACAACATAGAGCTAAGTTTGAGGGATGTTATCTGATGTGTGTTTGTTTGTTTCTAGATTGTTAGAGTTTTAGTCACGCGCACCTCCTTTGTGCACCTTAGATGAATCTCAGAGTGTTTGAGAGTTGTGAGCTCATGTCACCGATTTAAGAGCCTTTGTATTATGATCCATCACTCCCGAATCTTTGCTTTTTAAACAGCTTTGACCTTATAGGTTAAGCAGCCTGAATGTTTTAGGATTTCTTATCCTACCCTTGGGTATTGCCCAAAGACTTCGGGCCGCTAGTCATGTTTAGGTATAGTGTTCTTTCGCTGATCTCAATACGGTGTTCGCGAAATTGATATGAGTTCGATCCATGGACTTATCATTTTCTTTACTGGAAATGTTTTGGGGAATCTATTTTCACAAATTCGGATGATTTGTTTACTCCCCACAAATGGTTGGAAACGTTACGGGTATTTGTAGTCTTGTGGTGATAGTTCTTGGTAGACATCAGTTCTTGCACATTGTAGATCATGGAGATTTATATATTACATGAGATTTGATGAGGTGTTTAGACCCACCTGGATTGGACCATATATCATTAAAGAGTTGACTTTGGAGGGAGTTGCATGGTTGATGATTTAGATGAAAATTGATTCTCAAAGTTGACCAATGTGGATCAATTGAAGAAGTATTACATTTGAGACCATGGTTGCATGATGAGTTGCCATCATTTTGGTTAGCCATATACCTTATCACCTTTACTAATATATTGGAACCGTTACCCCAGCTAGCCTTTGAGCCTACTTACATTATATTATGACCTTTTTCTTTCTTGGAGTTCCACTTACCTTTTACACAGGTAGGGGTCATTTAATGTATATCATATGTGCTTTGGTGGGAGTCTCATGAGCTTTGGACTTATATGTCTCTTTTTAATCGCTGACTATTATCATCATCCCTCATTTGTCATATTTCGACTATTATTTACCTTCCTTCCCTATTTCCATTTATTTGCATGTCTTGTCTTTTTGTTACCTTACTCAGATTAATGATTCTCCATATTTTGGTGCATAAAGGGTGGTTATTAACCACTCCTTTCCTCCTCCATGACGGTGATTCAAGAATGTAACGAGATGTTACTTTATGGAGGATTTAGACAATTTATTAAATGATTTAGGAGGATTTACTCATTCTTTATATTTCAGATTGGATTTGATTTGTGTTCATTAGATGTATATTCATTCAAAAAAAGAAAAAAAAAAGAAAAAAAATTAAAAAAGAAAAAAAAAGAAGTGTGTATTTATGTATAGTATCTTTCTCCATTAAATGCTTATATCGACTTTTGAGTGTTATTTGTTGGGTGTATTTATTATTGGAGGTCTATGTGAGATTTTTTTTTTTATGGGGGTTTTCATTCCTTGCGTTGCTTTTGTTATGCATTTTGAGTGTTGAGAGTTCAGGTGACAGTTCGAAGGGCGAGTGTTCATACGAATCCTATGAGTTCACTATTGATACTTGTATCTAGTGTTTGATGAGTTCTATGGGTTCGTGTGTGAGTTCTATGAGATCCTTTGCTTCTTGGATCACTATTGATACTTTCGGTGAAATGGGTGAGTGTTTGAGTGACCTTTCCCACTAGGATCTCTGGATCATTATATAGGGCTATTACTCCATCGCCAGTGATATGTTTCCTTTTCTCGCATGTTTGATATGGGTTGATCATCATTCATTTGTTTCTCATACCTTATGCTGTTACCTTTTCCATACATGACCCGATATGTCTCCCGATCTTTTGAGTTATTAGCAGGTCTTCTTTCTTTCATAGTTTTTCTACAGGGGCATACCCCATTTTTCAGTGAGTTGATTCAAAGTCACCTCTCTCATTTAGTATTCTTTAGCTACTCTTGGTTTTATACATCTTTTTTTTTCATGCCTTAGTTGTAATTTAGATGTTTTTAGTTATAGATTGTTTACTTTTATTTGATTAGTTATCCAGGAGCATCCCTCTTTCTTCAGAGTTTATTTTAGATCCTCGTTCAGAGAGTTGATTTCTTTTTTAGGACATCCTCCTATTAGTAGCCTTGTTTTGAGCGTATAGTGCCACCATCTTCTAGTAGTACTCTAGGCGTACAATGCCCATATCTTTCAATAGTCTTGCTTTGGGTGTACAGTGCTCCCATCTTCCAGTAGTCTTGCTTTGGGCATACAGGCTCCCATCTTCCAGTAGTCTTACTTTAGGCGTACAATGCCCCCATATTTCAGTAGTTTTTGTTTGGTCTTATGGTGCCCCCATCTTTCAATGGTCACGATTTAGGAGTTCAGAGCCATCCTTTCTAATTAGGCGTTCAGAGCCATCATTTCCAGTCAAGCGTTCAAAGCCATCATTTCCATGTTTAGGCATTCAGAGCCATCCTTTCCGGATAGGCGTTCAGATTTTGCCTTTTCGATCTTCGTTTTAGATTTCAGGCATTCAAACTTCACCTCTACTCTCTTCATTTTAGATTTAAGGCATTCAAACTTTGCCTTTTGATTTTTGGATCTTAGGCGTTCAACTTAAGCCTTCACTGCTGGATAAGATGTTCGAGTTCATACATCATATTTACTAACTGATTTCGACATTAACACCCCAATTTACATATGATTTTATAACATATTTTAGGGTATAATAAAAGTGAAAGTATATTTTAAAATAAAGATAAAATAAAATAAGTAAATTCGAAGATTAATACAAGTTAGGGTAAAGTCATGCAGTAGGAATATGCATAGAAGTTAGAATAATAGAGAAGATAGAGAGGCTAATGTAAAAATATCATAAATTGATTGGAAAATATTAGAGAGTTAGAGTTAGAGGACCAAAGTGAAATAAAAAGGGATAAAGGTCGAATAAGGATAAGGCAAGAAATAAGTATCTCATTTTGGTCTTGGAGAAAGAAGAGGAAATGACGGATAAGAGAAAGAAGAGAAGAAGAAGAAGAAGGAAGGGAAAAGAAGATCACAGGTATGGATTCTAGTATATGGAGATCCTAGTGTTTTGTATAGTTTGAGTATGTAATTATTTGTCTAGTTTTAGTATAGAAATTATAGATACGTAGTTTAGACCTACATTTTGTTTTATGGGTTGGGTTTGGAAACTCCAAACTCATTTCTTGTTAGGGTTGAGTTGAGAAAGAGCTCTAAGGCTTACTCTATATGTGTTTTGGAAAAGTCGGTTTGCAATTTGAGCAAAAAGAAAACCACTGTTGCAATGTGCACATTGGAAGAAGAGAGAGAAAGAAAAAGAAAAAAAAAAAAAAAGAACTTTGCTTTGCTTGCAAGATTGATTCCTTGAACTGTTTTATTAGTAAAGAAATTTAAATGATTCCCCTCCTTGTAAGTGCCACATGTAGACTTGATGTTAGGCTTTTGAATTTCTCAATTGACATCTTATGCTGATTATGGCCCTTTTTCGCTTGTATAGTGCGACTCGGCCGGTCTGACTCGGCCGGTGACCCATTTCGGCGGTGCACCTCGGCGAGAAGCGGTCGGCTCGGCTCACGGCCGAGTTTAGGTAAACGTTGGGTTTGACTCGATGTGACCTCCGGCTTATGATCTTAACTTCTTACGTCGAACTCCGCTTTCGGGTGTTCTTGGACTCTATGAAAAGTCCGGTAGGTCAAATCCATTCAGCATGTACCTATGGACATGGTGAGCTTCAGGCAGTCATTTCATTTCGGCCGGTTCAGTCATTAAATTTGGGTTTGACTCGTGTGACCCCAACGAATGTCATAACTTCTTAGTTTGAACTCCGTTTAAGTGTTGAACTCTATGAAGCCATGAGTCAAAAGAATCCAACCATATATAGCATGATAAAAGTGGAGCTCACATTAGGTCTAGAAATCATGAAAAACAATAAGCATATGTGGTAATCATACTTATTCATGCATTATATGAGATATGTATTGAACATAAAATACATACGGATTGTCTACTTAGAACCTAGTAGAGGGATAGATAGACATACTAAGGAAGATAGTTGCAAGGCATACAATTCTGAATGCTCCAGGGGCCGTTTGGGTCGATGACATAGATCCTATTTGGATCATTACATAACATAGGTCATTGTCTCGTACAGTGATGATACCTTAGTATATCTGTTGGGTCCCATATTACATGACATAGATCCTTTGTCTCATCACGGTGATAATACCAGCCGGGTATATACAAATAGAGATCATTGTCGTATAGTGATATGAATACCTTGAATTACATACAGTTATTTCCGTATCCGCTTTTAAGGTATTTGTAGACATGAAACATAAAAATGATAGTATATCTGAATAAAATAAGAATATATGATATGATATGAGAAATGTATTTCACATCTAGATGATAATTATCGATTCTGAGAACAAGTAAAGTACAAGATGACCTTTGAAAGAAGTATATGAAATATGATAAGAAATTAAACATGTTGTGAAAAAGTATATAAGCGAGAAATGATAAGTATATGAAATGTTATATGTGTAATGAAAGTATGCATTTGTATAGAGGAGTGTAGGCCTCGATAGAGAGGTCATCCATATGTATTAATTCCCACTAAGCGTAAAGCTTAGCACGGGTGTTTTCATTCGTGTAGATGCGAAGGAAGCTAGAGGGATAGGACGTCAGCGTATTGATAGTCGAAGGCCGCGCATTAGTAAATTGCCTTTGGAAGACCTTTTCTATTTTGTATATGTAATTTTGTTTATTTTGTAAACAATGTAAATATTGTAAATGTTGAGGTGCCTTCTATATATGGAGTTGTATATATTTTGTAATATGTTGCTCACAGAATAATAATCTGAAGTTAAATGTTAACATTATATGAATGAACAAACTTATTTATAAGTTTAAAATATATGACACCTTCGCTCGACCGCGGGTCTGCAGTTAGGGGTGTCACATATTGAATTAATGCTCGGAGCATCCGGTTGGATTTGGACCAGCCAATCAGTGGGATGGAAAGAGGTGTCCTGTCGAGCTTCATCTTACGCATGCTCGAGACGTTGAGCACCGCCTTCCTTATCGATAAGATGTTCGAGACTTCATCGCCATCGCATTTTCCTTCCCTGGAGTTGTTTCAGACTTCGTCTTCTACATATCAGGCATTCAAACTCCTCCTTCGTATGGATCAGATGTTTAGACTTCATCTGTATCACATTTATTTAACATCGCCCAGGATTCGGATATTCGGACCGTCTTCTATAGATCGAGCATTGGACTTTACCTTCATTATGGATGGTCATTGAGGCTTATCTGTATCGCGTTTCCTCTTTCTGCATGATTCGGACCGTCTTACGCATATCAGACATTTAGACTTCGCCTTCATATGGATAAAATGTTTAGACTTTATCTGTACCACATTTGCTAGCATCGTAGTTCAAACGTTCAAATTTCGTCTTTTGCAGATCAGGCGTTCAGACTTCACCTTCATATGGATAAGATGTTTAGAATTCATCTATATTACATTTGCCCCTTTACTTGGTCGAAGTTCGACAGTGTACGCATACCATCAAGCGTGAACTCAGCCTTCATATGAATCGAGATGTTCATAGCAATATATCATTTGTTAGCATCCACGGTTTAGACATTGACCGTCTTTTCACGGTCAGGCGTTAGTTAAGCGCCTTCATATGGATAAGATATTCCAGACTTCATTTATCACATTTACTAGCACTCTGATTCGGTTTTTGACCGTCTTATCTGAATCGAGCATTGATTTCCGCCTTCATGGATAAGATGTTCAGACTTCATTTGCATCACATTTTCTAGCATCACAGTTAGACGTTCAGACTTTGTCTTCTGCAGATAAGGCATTTAGACTTTTCCTTCATATAGATTAGATGTTTAGATTACAGCGCCCGTATAGGCCAGCGCGTTAGGCTTTGCCTGCTCCATGCCCAGACCAAAGGCGTTCGGCGTCACCTTTATGTTTCCTCGTTTGGACCGGACATTGGATGCACTTCACCGTAGTTGAACGCCCAGAGTTCGTCTTCATTAGAATATCACTGCTAGTTTTCACGGTTGCTAGCATGCCGCTGATCGCAGCTTCTTTTCGGTTGTCTTACTTTTGGCTTTGCTGGCTCGTGAGTCGTTGCGATACATGGCCAGTATGGGGTTTTACCGTTATCTGGATTTGCCTTTAAAGCTTGTTCGCTATTGGTTTCACCATTTTTGTTGAGCATTCATGTTTATGTCGGCATGGCGGTGTTGATCGCTATCTGATTTTATGGCCATTTCAGCACTTACGAGTGGGCCAACTTCCACATGTTTTAGGTATCGATACAAGTTTCACCCTTGAGAGGACCTTCTTAGAGAGAGATTGGATCTATATCATGACTTTGTAGGCTTCCTAGTTGTCTCGTCCTTTCTCTGTTTCTTTATTTTTTTTAGAGCCATTTTGATTGTTTTTGTTTGAGCAAGTAAGTGTTCTTGGCAGACTTTATTAGAGTTTTTCTGATAACCCCGTGATTCGGCTATTAAACTCCTTTTTACACTTTGTCTATTGTATTGTTTGTCTTGACTAACTGACATAAAGCTATCGAAAAGGGGTATATATGTAGACCCCAAAATTTGTTCAAACATTATTATTATTATTATTATTAAATTTTACTTTAGATTTTGTTCCCAATTATTATTGTATATTTTTCTTATCTCTCATTCCTATCTTCCTCTTTATCTCATCACCCTACCCGACTGCCCCCTCTCTCTTCCTTTTTTCGGAAGACCCAATCGGGTCCTCCTTTTCCCCTCTCTCCCTCTCCCCCCTTCCCTTCTCCTCTTCTTCTCTTCCCCTACTTCTTCTATTCTCATGCTTCTCTTCTCCTTCTCTTCTTCCTTCTTTCAATTATTTTTATAATTTTTCTTCGAATAAGCAAATAAGGTAAATTGACAATAAAAGCTTCATTTTATTTCTCTTTATCTCATTTTTTTTTCTTGCTTATTTTTTTTCTTTTTCCCTATTTTCTCACCACCACCACCTCATCAGCATCGAGAATTTGCCGGAGGTCGTGTTCGCGAGCAACGTCGTGGTGTTGACCTCCATTTCTCTTAAATCTGCATTCGCTCATTTTCCTTTTTATAACTATTCATCTTATTTATTATTTTTCGCTTTCGTTTACGCTCCAGAAATGGCTTTTCTTATTTTCTTTACGCAAACTACATTTAAGTCTTAAAAATATATGTAATTTTTTCTTCTAAAATCATTTCTATATTGACTTTCATTAATGCATTTTTTTTTGTTACGTTAGATCTTACTTATATGTTTAATTATTTTGTTGTTAAAAATTTGGGCTTTGGAGACCTGTGTGCTTGAACATATTGTATTATTAATATATATTTGACAACTTGGTTTTTATGTATTTATGATTAATTTTAATAGTTGGGTATAATTCTTACATATTTAGACTTGTTAGGACGTGGAATGTTAAATTAGTTTGTGAATTAGCATGAAATTAGTATTGTGTGTGATCTTGGAGCTAGAATTATGATTTGTGTATGTTTTATATGATTTGACTTTATTGTGTTTTAGGTTATATATATATATATATATATATATATATATATATATATATATATATATATATATATATATATATATATATATATATGAGATTGAAATATTATGGCATGATGTTTAACTTTAAATTAAATTGAGCTTAATAATTGAAAAAAATGTAGTTTTTGTGAATTTATTAAAGTATGTTTTTTGTTAATTATTAATATGAAATTATGTGCTTAGTTTAGTCAAATATTGAATATTTGCTTGGGAATTTATTTATTAATTTGGGGCCCATTAACATGAACAAAATTAATTGGATAAGTTTATATATTGCTTTTAGGTTTATTATTATTAGACTTTAATATTTATTTTGGCTTTATTAACCCATTCTTTTTCCTATTTTGATGTCATTTTCTCTTTTAGGCTTATTTTGTTTTGTGTGGGACCACTCCTGATACTTTTGTTGATCGAGTATGAATTGATAATGATGGAAAGATAATTTGATAAAGGCTGAATCATGCATTCTAAGTGGTCGTTTAGCGCATTTTTCCTCATTCGTTGATATTTAATTTTATTTTTATATATATTCTTATAAATTCATTCTTATATACATTATTTGATTGTATCTAAAGAATAAATTCATCATTTTGAACTAATAAAACAAGTTCATAATATGTTTTTTTTAAGAATATTTTTTTCTCTAATAAAATAAATATATAAATAATTTTTTTAAGAGAATCTAAAATTTGTTTTAAGAAAAATTCAAAATATTGTTTCCAGTCATAATCCTTCATTCATTTATTTTTAAATAACATCATTCATTTTCACGGCAAAATAAATTTTTAATTTATTAGAAACATTTTCTACAGGGATTGAATCGTTGAGAGAATTGATACATTTCGTATCCACATATTTTAAATAAGCAATGAAACACGACCCAGGCATTTTCGTATATATAATGCAAATAAAAAATCCTTTAAAGATTGTATTTTAACACATTTATTTTCTTTTAAAAAAATAAATAAAAATAAGTCACGATTTAATTTTCTTTTCAAGAAAATCTTTTTCTTTTTTTTCTCAATAAAAACGAGTTTGGCCGTTAAATGGAAACGTACATAAAAAAATACGGGTCCACAGGCATATAATTCAAAACAAGATTTTGTTATGATTTAAAAAAACAAATATGTCATATGACTCATATCATCAATGACATTGAATAATAAAATAATAAAAATAAGGACAATGAGGAATCCGAGACTCCTTTGCCTCTCAATTGAATTAAAAAAAAAAAAGAAAAAAAAAAGAGTTTTATGATTCATCTCATGGAAATCAAGATGACTTAAAGTCAGTCAGAAAAGAAAAATTGTTTCTTCTATGGGTTTTATGAAAACCAAATACTAACGAATTTTCATAATTTTGAAAACATCAATGAAAAGCAAACAGAACCCAAAAAATACGAATATGATAGCTTCAAAGTTAATTAAAGAGGATTTGATAATTGTTAGATTATTTTATAAAATCAAAAATATTTATTGAGCCTAAAATTGATTAATAATCAAAACACTTAATAAATATATTATAAAATAATAAATTTATTAAAAAAAAAATAAATATATCGGTCATATTAGATAGAAAAATATCTGTGATCTAAAATTATTATTTGTGATTGTCGATAGTTTAAGCTACGTAATTGATAGAAAATCGAATAAATGTTAGGATTGAAGATAATTGTTCTTTTTAACCCAAAATGTGTTTCTTAAATCAGCATAAGAAAACACAAATCTACATTTATTTATATATATACTCCTTGAAAATAAATAATTGAGCTTTGATTTAGTGAGTTTACTAAAATAAGAAAGAAAATAGAACTATGAGTTTATAACTAGTTAATATTAAATTATCTCATAAATTATTAATAATTAACATAAATAATTATATAATTAAAATTATAATATAATTATGCTTAGATCATAATTAATAAGAGAATTTACATAACCATGATAGATTCTTAATATATTTGTTTATCCAAAATTGATAATTATGTTTAAAACTTATTTTCAAAAATTATCAAATAGCCTCTCATCTGTCTTCCTTTATCTATGGTTCTTTTAATCCAAAATACCCACGTGTTATGGACTCAATCAAATTCGTTTTAAAAAATATTTTCAAACAATATCTTATTCGCCCTTATCTATGCATCCTTCCACGTGTTATCGAATTAACAAAAAATAGTCCACGTGTTACACATTTTAGCATCTCACACACAAAATACAGAAATTAATAGTTATCACTTTTTTTTTTGAAAGATTAATAGTTATCACTTATAGCATGATACACGTGGCATTCAATATAGTTTATAACTTTATACACGTATTACATGTACACATAAGTCGGATAGTTATAGATCACATCAAAATCAATTCCTGATTTTGATACGATGGTACATTTCATTTAGTCCTATAAGTAGACCTATCCAACAAGTCGGCGGCCCATTGTAGCATGTGGTCCGGCCTAAAAAAAGGACATGTTGGATTAGCATGGTTTAGTACTGTAGCAGTCAGGTTTGGCCCAAAAAGGAGCGAGTCATGCTGGGTCAAAGGTACTAATTCGCGTGCCATGTGGGTTGGCTCGTGGTGCCAGCTTATTATGCCCGCCATGATGTCAATTCTCATTTTTTATATAAAATTGTCAATAATACACATTTCAACAACTATATAGCGGCCGGTTTGAAGGATAAAAAAGTTAACATGTATATTTTCTTTTGCATGTGAAATGTCTATAATAGTCCTCTTAACAATTATATAACGATTGGTTGGAAGGATAAATAAGTAAATAACTCATTATTACTACTTTTTATATCTAATACTTATAATACCTATTTCAAATACTCGTATTTTTTTTATATTTCTTTTCTTTTCTTTTATAATATTTTAATTTTTTTGTTATTTTGAAAAACATAAATATAAATATTTTTTTTCTTGGTTTTAAAAATAAAAAATTAGCATTTTGACAAATCATACAATTACAAACTAAATATTAATTTTTTTTAAATTTATTTAATTACAAAACAAAATTTAATATGGGTAAGCTAAATCGTCTATTTCGCAACAAAAATTGCATCGGCATTTCGCGGCAAGCACAATAAACGGCCCATTTCGCCAAGCTTATGGGCCATGCCGGGCCAAACATTTGATGAGCACGGGCCGGTTCAGTTCGGCCCATTATTTATAAAAATTTTAATATAAATAATAATAATAAAAATATTTTTAAACAAATAATTTATAAAATTGTATAATTTTATATTTTTTGTATGAAATATATAAATTTTAATACAATAAAAATAAAAAACAAATATTAAAATATTAAAAAAGTTAAAAAGCAATAGAAATGTAAATAGGACGATATGATGTTTTTCATTTTCTTCAACTCGTCCCATCCGTTTAACTTTTTGAATATTGATCGGTTTGGAATTGAAATACGAATAAACAAATTAGAGCGGGATAGAAGACCATTTTTATATCCAGCTCGCCGGGTGTTATCTCTAATATATATAAATTGTCTGTACCAGTAAGCGTATTTTAAAATAATGAGTCAGCGATTCAAAGCATGTAATATCCACGTGATTAGATCGAGTTGTTCAATTTCACCCTAAATTTGGCATTTTGCATCCATAAAATTACATTCTCGATGGTAGTTAAACATCTCGTGGATCAGAATTTGAGTAGCACAATAGCATTTGGCTATGGACAAAATATTTTATTATGTACAGCATTTAATCTCAATTCTCATGATAGTTCCAAAATATTTATTCTGAAGTGTTATTGAATCTTTTGTTTTTTTTTAGAAAAATTTAAAATCATTATTGCACTACTACATGATGATCACGTTTCAATCATAATAAAAAAAGAAAATACTCATTACTTTGTTTAGAATGATAGCTGATTTTGAAAGAATTCAAATCATTCTTGATTTTTCTCCATGTTATTATAATACATCTTTATTTTCTAACCTCTCATTCGATCGTTAAATATAGTCTAAGTTCTAATCGAGTAGGCATAATTTAATTCCTCTCTATATATATATATATATTCTCTCTCTCTCTTCTCTCTATATATATATATATATATATATATATATATATATATATATATATATATATTTGTTTTTTATTTATGTACATAAAATGAAATAAATAAATAAAATTATGTCATTTTTTTTTCAACTATGTGATTATGCATACATATTGCATGTACTAATACTTTTAAAGTCTTATCTCTTCTTCTTTTTTTCTACGTATTCTAGTAACAACGCATTTATTTATTCAATAAAATTTGATATTAATATTAATTTCTAAATTCTATTGGGG
The DNA here is from genome assembly GCA_016808115.1 of Tetrastigma voinierianum. Taxonomy (NCBI): domain Eukaryota; kingdom Viridiplantae; phylum Streptophyta; class Magnoliopsida; order Vitales; family Vitaceae; genus Tetrastigma; species Tetrastigma voinierianum. The sequence continues at coordinate 280,360 of JAEQBH010003145.1, read as the reverse complement.
ATATTACCAAATTTTGATTCTACTCCACAACTCGATGGGTAATTAATTATTTGAGTCATTCAAAGTTGTGGAAGTAATCAAAACGTGTAAATCGGTCCGAACATCCATACTCCTAAAAAAAAAGGTAATTATTTATTAGTGGTGCCATTCAACCATCTCATAGGAATATAATTATATAAATATAGTATCATATTTGTGTTGAATGGTTTCACATTAGAGAAAGTTGAGTGGTTGTTTAATTAAGTATATTTAATTTTGTTATTGTAGAAATTTTTTGTCATTATTCATGAGTCACTCATATTAATCTATGGTAATACCACGTGAATAGCCATTAAAATTTTATAATAAATTGTGACAATATTAGGTGAGACTAAAAAGGCATTTATTAGTACGTCTTGGGGACTTGTTTTCAATTATTATTTAAGTCTACTTGAGAAGGGGAGAGGTGGGGAGTGACATCGCTTTCCATCCTATTCCATCAAGATTTAAGAGTTTTTTCTTCTTTTTTTTGTCAAATAAAAAGACTAAAATATTAGCCGCCCATTTATTTCTTTCATCTCATTCTTTCTACCTATTTTTCTTTAAGTAAGAAAGAATAATTTTTTGATCATTCTTGGTAAATCACTCCTTTACATCTCTTTCAATCAATTTTTTCTTTCAATCAAGTAGTTCTTCTATAAAAATATGAATTTTTAATTTGTTTTTTATGTTTTTATCGTTGTCTTATACAGCATGTGATTTGTATCGTCTTAATACGACGGTTTGGTTTTCGTTGTCTTATTATGATGTTTTCTTATATGTGGTCGTTTGAGCGACCAGCTGGTCGATTAGAGCAGAGATATGATCAAATAATAGTAAATCGATATGGTGTATACTCCGAAATCGTATATATTATAATTAAATAATATAATTATCAGATATGAAACTTTAAGTCGATTAAATTCTGTTATTAACTGAATCTTCTGCGTTATTCTTTAAAGTTTTGAAGCGGAATTGATATATGTTTTATATAAGTGTTGTTAGTTTGAATAAATAAAGTAATCTGCTTTTCAAAAGAAAAAATAAACTAAAATATTTAATTTTTTAAAATTCAATTATAAGTAATATGTTGATGTTAATTAACATAACTAAATTGAATTTATTAAAGAGAACGTATTAATATTAATTAACAAAAATTAATTATTTTTATTTATTTCGTATCTATATAAAAAATACTTTTAGTTAGACAGTTAACTATTGTAATTTTCTATTTAATCAAAAAATATCATCTTAGTTGGTGTTTGGTTAACTAATTTACTAATTTAAAATAACTTATAACCTAATTTAAATCATTAAGTAAATTTAATATATTTGATAAAATAATTTAACTTGTGTTATTAAATTTAAAAAAAATTAAAAAATTAAAAAAAAAGTCTTTGTTAGGAACCCCAGTAGACCCAAATCGCTATACGTTAGTATGATATTATCTTGAGTCAAATATCTTGATTTTATTTTTGGAAGCTTTTCTTTAAAGAACCCGTACTAATTAACGTTAATCGTACTTATATATTCGTAGACTTTAGCATTCTTGTCGATATGGGATATTGTGAGGCTTTGGATCTTGTGCTAACAGTCGTTCTTTTTCGAACAAAGTTTAAGCCAGTCTCGTCATAAGTCAGATTTTATCCGTTGAATTAAGTCTTGGCGTCTTGTCATGAAGCCTTGTCTCTTTAGGGGGTTCATGGCGATCATTTGTTAGAACCCAACTCTGCGGTTAAGCTTATCTTGGCTTGATACTATTTACGATAAACCTCAAGAACCATTCTTGTCGTGATGTCGTATTGTTCGGCTTTTGGGCGCTAAGCTTATAAAGTTTTGTTTTGGAAACTTCTTGAAGTTTTTCATCTGGAATGAATGTTGCTCATGCGCATATCTTTCGTAAACGCTTTTGTTTCCTATTATTAAGCTTATACCGACTTTGTCATTTATTAGAAACCTCAGTAAAATTCATTATCCATAATAATATCGTATTGTCGGCTTTGGACGTAGGCATAAAGTTTGTTTTTAGAACACTGGCAAAAAAATTCATCTGCGATTAGATATCATCCGACATATCTCATGCATGATTTTCATTTCTAATATATGAAATTGCAGGACGTGAGAAACGCACTCAACAATCTTAACCCGAACCATGATTATCACTTGATTCAGTTCTTGTTCGTTGTAATTTCCCTCCCGTATCCCTAGGGGTCTCGATCAGGCACGTGCGGTTCTAGCGTCCCATGGGAATGCTCTCTCAAAAAAAAAAAGTATAACTCTAATAATTCAGTTCACGATGATAAGTGAATCGTTTCTGGCATCTAATAAGTGTTTTAAAACTAAATGGTGGATCGGATGATGAAAGTTCACGCCCAAATTGTTTAAATGTTATAAATTACGGCACACTTTTGGCGTTCGCGGACGATGCGGTTGGCTTGCAGCAGTAAAGAAAATACAAAATAAAAATGAGTTTGAGAGCTTGACCTAACTATAGAATCTTTGAACATTGGATAAAGTCTTCCATGTCAAGCCCTTTTTTGCTTTCGATAATACACTCAATCTTCTTAAGGTATGGGCTGCGCAAATAATTTAATGAAAAGATAAAAATAAAAAGATGAATCGAATCTTCTGTCTGCTTATTTGTTGTGTCATTTCCATACAACACGACAACGATTTATTTTAAAGGTGCCTGCCATAACAGACATTGAACATGGCAACCTACCTTTATATTTATCTCACAATCATATGATAAAGTGCTTGCATCAATTTTAACTTTTTTAGCAATTTAATTAAATTAACAGTCAATGCATCTATTCACTTCTTTATGTACAATCTAGTCCTTTTTTTTTGGTTTTGTTCTGAGCAGTCATTTTCCTTGAAAAATAATTGGTGAATCATAATTTTTGAAGTTCCATTAAAAGTAAAATGACTTTTCTTTTATATTAATTAATTGTATGATTTAGTTGGACGGATTTCTTAAAATTAAAGGTTTTTTGGATAGTGTGTTTTAAAATTGTTCTATTTTTATATAAGAAGAATAAATGAACGCTATGAAATTGAAGAATTGCATGAAAATAATTTATTGAACATAATTTTATAATTCTGATTAATTTCAAAGTTGGGTTTTCACAATGAATTATCACCCTCTTCTTAGGCAGAGTCTGGATATTTTCGTTTGAGACTGATTCATAGCTAAAAATAATCTAGGTATTGAAAGTCTCAAGATTTGGAGAAATTTTTTCTTTGATCTCAAAACCTTAGGGCTTCGAGTTTTTTTTTTTTTTTCTTCCTATTCTATGATGAGGTGGCCTCATCTAGACACATGTCCTCTTGCGATTGGAGTATCAGGTGATCATATCTCATTTCTCATATGTCACTTTGGATGGACAGAGGCGGGCCCCCAACTTTAGGCTAAGTGGTCGGGCGTCGTTGACCTATGAGAGACAGAGGTTGTTACAACTTTGTTTAGGTAAAACTTGAAAATGGAAATTTCCTTTTCGTTTCTCAATGGTGAAGAAAACTAATTTCATGAGCTTAATATTCTAAATTGGAAAATTTGGAAAAGCTGATAGTGTTAATTGTTTACGTCCACATATCCTTGTGATGGGGTAGTTAATTTAGTGATAGGGCGCGTCCCGGATAATTACATTATTATATATATATATTAGAAATATGGATTTTTTTTTTTGTGAATTGGTTCAAACTTACTCTAACATGGCATATATTAATTAAAAACAAAATTAAAAACATTGTTATCCTTAGTTATTTTAGGAAAGTTTGTTGACGTTTTTTCCCTTTTCCAATCCTTAATTCACATTTCCTACGCACGTGAGAAGAAAAACATCCAATTTTTCCACATATAAAAGCTAAAAGCCTAACACCACACGTTACGGTTCGAGATTCGCGATGCCCTGTGGCGGTGACCACCAAGAATCCATGCGCCTCAGCACTGAATCACCGTCCATTACTGTTTACTGCTTTTTAGCATTGGATTTGGTCATCATCTCCTTGAACTCATCAAAGTTGATGTTGCCGTCGCCATCGGAGTCGAAGGATCCGATCATCTTCTGACAATCCCGCACGGAGCATCTCTCCCCCAGCTTCTCCAACACATGGTGGAGCTCCGTCGCCGAGATCAAGCCGTTCTTATCCTTATCGTACAACTGAAAAGCATCAAGCAGTTCTCCGGCGTCGACGTTGCCATCGGACTTGCAAAAGAGGGCGAACTCCTCTAGGTTAATGTAGCCGTCGCGATCGGTGTCGACCACCTCCATGATGCGGCTTATCTCCTCCGGCGAGGATTCAGATCCGAGCGCCTTCAGCACGTAGGCGAGCTCGGAGCTAGAGATCTTGCCGTCGCGGTTGGCGTCGAAGCGGTCGAAGACCTTCTGCAATTCATCCCGATCCTGAGGATAGATGTTGTTAGGCCTGGTAGATTCAGAAATGGTATTGCTTGTCATTGAAATGGAGTAGAATCCAGAAATCGGAAAGGAAGATGGAGATGGAAATGGAAATGGAGATGGAGATGTGGAAGAGAATCGGGAGCGACAGATATAGTAGGAGGGGGAGAAGCAAGATCCGAGTAGCACTGTGGCATGTTCTACGCGTGGCGTCACACGCGGATCTCACGCGTTTATTACTTGTTTGATGGTACACTAAAACCGTGTTTGTTGATTTAGGAAATAGACACATCTTTGGCCTTTTTTTTATCGTTGGTGAGTTCGGTTCAACTTACAATTCCAAAATAATAATGCCATTCTTCACCGCCACTTCACCCATCGACATTTCGCGTCACTTTACGCTTATTACAATCAATATAGTCTCTTTCATTCCCATTTGCATTTCCATCCTATACATTATTTTTTTGTCTTTCATGTGAGAAAATAATTGTATTGGTTGAAACTATAATACATCATCATAGAGATACAGACTCGAATTTGTTTTTCTTTAAAAAAAAAAAATATATTATTGACTCATACTTAGATCAATAGATTCAATATACAAATAACTAAAAATCATATAAGCATTTAAATATATCCGCAAGTAATAACGATATTAAATCTATCCTCATTATTGTGATAAACGTCGCAATAAGACGACGACAACACTAATGGGTCAGAATAAACCGACGACAAACTAAACATCAACGACAACAACACAAAAAACAAAATAAAACCTAAATCTTTATGGAAAAACCACTTTATTGTGTCGTTAAAACGAAAAAAAAAAAAAAAAAAAAAAAAAAAAAAGTTTGATCCGGGATTGACGACAGATCAAGAACGTTAAAATCAACGCCTTCTTATCGAGCGTAATGACTATAAGAGAAAATCGGTAAAATCACATAATATTACACGAATCATAAAAACATTGTAGACGAATAATATTTGTGCTATCAACATAACAAATCGATTTAAAGTTTCATAACCTGAGCACAAGATAGCGATGTTAATACCCATGACTAAAATTCTACGTATTTCTGTTAAAAATCATCGCGCATTTAAAATAACACTTAGTAAGACAGATAATAAATCGAATTAAAACTAGAGGTGGCAATTCGAGTAGACGGATTGTGTTGTAGATCGGATCAGGCCACACCGAGCTAGGCCTAAATAAGGCCAGACAAAAATTAGCTTGATTTTTTGGGTCAATAAATTAATAGCCCAACTTGACCTTAATTTCGGGTGTACCAGCTAGCCCATCATGTTGGGTTTAAATTGCCACATTTATTTAAAACCTATAAATTTGATAACAATATAGTAACAAAAATGCTTATGACTCTAATGCTGCATCATACTAACCCATAATCTAATTTGTTGTCTCTTATCTAATGAAATATACTTTGTCTGTATGAAACACTCATACATAATTAAAACGTCGCAACAAAATGACGAAAAAACAAAACGTCATAATAAGACAACACGAAACCACACGTTATAACAAGATGATGAAATTACTAAAAATAAAATAAAACTCAAATCTATGTGGAATAATCACTTGATTAAAAAATCAATAGATAGAAATAAATATAGATGAGTGATTTCAGATCAACCCCTCTTTGTTTAAGGAAGATCAATAAATTGACACAAGATTGAAAATAGCATATTTTATTTGAATATATCTTTAATTTTTTTTAAAAACAAAAAAATGTTTTTTCTAATAACTTATAATATTTATTTCTATAAAATATATAAATAATTAAGAAGAGGCATGGACATTGATACCTAGCAATTAGGTTTAGTGTCTTAAAAATTGGATTGAATTGATTGATCCAATGAATCGATTTAATACCAATTCGATTCGAACATTGGTTCAACCCTGAAACTTGAAATAGTAACCCTTTTTGTTCACTCCTCGGTCCGGTATTTAAGACATTGATTAAGCCAAATGACTTCCAATTAATCAGAGGATGACAAAGGTGGGCTGAAATTGATTTGGGCTCACCCACTATCATTTACCTTCTTTGACCATCAAAAGTGATGATAACTAGCAAATATTTATTTAATTGATTTGTCCTATTTTGAAGATTTTTTGATTGAAAAATCTTAGGTTATGGGCCACAAGTAGTTGGTTGGTCTCTTGGGAGGTCGCATTTGGGAGACTAGACTATAGTTACTTCCACGTACTTCAAATTGTTGGAAAGTCTAATCTTGATATAATGGAACCAGCAATGGAACTATCTAGAAATTGTAGTTGTGAATAAAATTTTAATTTATATTTTATTTCCTGTTTTAGACTTTTCTATTTATAATAATTTTTTGAAATGAGTAAGAAAATCTTATGTTTTTTTTTTTTTTTTGATGGAAAGAAAATCTTATGTTAATATAAATAAAATCAATCACTTAAACAAATAATAAAAAATTCACTTAACAATTTAATAGATGCAAAAACCTATCATTGTTTTCTATACCAAGAAATAATTTATTAAATATAAGAAAATAGTACATAGGTTTATCTCATTTAATGCACTTATATTAGTATTAGTATTCATTGTTTTTTTGGAACTCGAAAAATATTAAGAAAATAAAATTAATATTAAGAATTTATTTTTTCTCATATTTGGTTTCATTTTAAATTTTTTAGTTTTTATAGGAAACAAATAAAATGAGTTTAAAGAAATATATAAAATTACTTTATTAAGTTTAAAGTTATTTTTTATTTTCTTCCAAATTTTTTTCTTCCCATTTTTCCTTTATATTTTATTTTTGTAGTACTTTTCGGGTTCCAAACGAAGCGTAAAACTCGAATTAAAATTATAAAGCTTGAGTTAAAGAATATACTTTCATAAAAAAATGACAACAATGACACAGAAGGAGGACCAAAAAGGCCAGGTGATTCCCACCGATCAGATTATTGTAACAACAACTTCCCAATCGAAAGACAAAAAAAAAACCTCTGGGCCTGCCCAAAACACTAAATGGGCCCAATATATCAGCCCAAAATATAACCTTTGAAGCCCAAAGATCCTTCTTCTTCAACCCACGATCTCTCTTTAGTCCTCTTACCTCTTTACTTCAAGATTCGTTTTTCGGCGCGCCTACGCTTCGTACTTGAGATTAGGATTTACACCGCTACGACAGGCCGTTGCTATGTCAAGGTTGACAGATCGGATCGTGATCAATATTCACAACCCAAACCGATACGAATAATAAACGCTATTAACATTCATTAACTCAAACTCAACCCATTTATTATTCGCAGCAGGCCAACACTAATACGGTAATTCAATTTAATTCTGATTATTTGCAAATAATAAGACTATAATTAATCATCCATACGTTAACACAAATAATCTATTAAATTTAATACTGCTTATTAATTTTATTATTAAATTAATAAGAATTATAATTACTAATTCAGATAACACAAATAACTTATTAAATAAGTTAATTAATTAATATATTACTTAATATGTCAAATTCGTGTTAACACGAATATGATTTATTTATTAAACGTGTTAAGTTGGTCAACACGAATATGATCAAAATACGATTATACTCAACCCAAACCCATAAAAATCATGTTAAATTTGTATCGTATTCACGTATCGTGTCAAATTTTGACGGCCTTGCTTAAGATATGAAATTAAAAAAAAAAAAAGAAAAAAAAAAAAGGAGAGAGAGAGATCCGGCCATGCTTGGGAAAAAGTGAAGATACGTCCTTCTTCAACCATATCTATTTCGATTATCAAATTATTCTTACTGTTATTGGACGTAAAAGAAAAAAAGTATCCAATTTTTAAACTTATTCTCATGAAAAAGTTAAACTGATATTCTAGGCAGTATACAGGGCCATACTCTTAATTGCAATTTCAATATAATTTAACGTTTGGTGTGTCAAATAACTACCCCGAGATTTTCTAATCTTAATTGTTTATCTCTATCTCATAATTATTCAGAAATGAAGTAAATGATATCACGAGAGGTTTGCATGATAGATTCTGTTATCTTTTGATTGACAAATGAAATGAAAGGATCATATGTACAAATTTGACTTATATAATAACAAGAATATAAGAAGAGGTAGCAGGCCTAACACTCCGCAATTTAGTCCGCCAAAGAAGGAAGAATCACAGGGAGTTGGTCTGAGGGAGTAGGGAAAAAAGTAAATACTCATAAGTGGGGTCAAAGACATGAACAGAATCTAGGGAAAGGGAAAAAGTAAAACTAATGGAGGAAGAAGACGATGATTTGAATACTCAACTTCAATGGCGGTGACCCACTTTTCCATTTATGATATTAAGCCCATTCCCACCCTCTTTCCTACGTGGGAAGCACTAGAAAAAGTAGAGAGAGAAGAGAGAAAGATAGAGAGAGAGAGAGAGAGAGAGATATTAAGTCCATTCTCACCCTCTTTTCGGCATCCTAGATTTAAGAGTATTTATTATTTAAGCCGTTAGACAAAGGTGTTGTTACTCGTAGTCAAAAAGGTTTGTTGTTGGGAGCTGTTTTTAATCCTCGAAACCCTAAACCTAAGTTTTTTCTTTGAAATATTTGATTAGAAGATATCAAATAATCTAAAATTTATAAATTTAATTATTCTTATATTTTTTATTTTTGAAAAATAACTTTGACAAAAATTTCTTTTATCCTTTTTAGGTATTTACATATATATCTTATAAAAAATTATTATTTTTATAAGAAAATAATAAAAATATTATTATCAAAATATCGTATTAATTGATAAAATGTTAGATTTTCGAAATTCATGTTTTAAAGAATATTTTAATCAAATCATCTTGTTATAAAAAAAATAAAATAAAATCACCCATTTTCTTTCTTTTTTTAATGGAGGATTATAAAAAACAATTCTATATTTTATAAAATTTCATAATTTTTTTTTTACAAAATATTTTCGAAATTTTAAAATGTTTCGAAATAAATTAGGATGAAGGCAAGTTTTATACATTGGTTGATACATTACTCATAACCACATGAGTTCATTATAAGGCTAATAACCTAATTAAAATTGGTAGTACAAAGTATTTAGCTTAATGTCCATAACAATTTACTATCATTTATATTAATCTTTATTTAAGTACATATTCTTGATTCATCAAGAGATGACTAAGAGATGACTAAGATATTTGCTTTATTAGTTCTCCATGAACGTTATAATATGAATCTTACCTTTACCTTTTTCGAGATAAAAACCTGGAGAAAGAAAAGTAAATGATGATCGTATAGTTTGCAACAGCTATAATCTTTAAGTAATAAAGGTAGATTCCAGAGGAAAGCTTCCATTCTATTTAATTTGATAAATATTATAAATTATCGTACAGCTTGTGATTTCATCCTTATTTTTAGAAATTGCTGCATGGTTTTGGAACTTATCATTTACAATATAATAGAGGGTCATTTTTTAATTTGGTCATAATTGAGTCAAGCTCTAGATGCTTACTCTATTGTAGTAGTCTCTGATGATATGTTTTTTATTATCCTGGATTTCATTATTGAAAAGCTTCCCTAGCAAAACATATCATCGGACTAGCATAATCTAAAACTACCCTAGCAATAGTATCTATAACTTGATTTGTTTGTCATCTTATAAACCTCACTTCAAAGGTTATATTTTGTTCTAATAATCGCATGTAATCGACGATAATAACCCCAAATTCTGAGTTATCCAGTTTACCTCCCTACAGTACATTCACCACCCCTTTAACATATGATTTGAAGATCTTACTTAATCATAACTAGATCAAGCTTTGCATTATATGTTGATTGCTATTGAATCAAACATTAAATAATCATCATTAGAGGTACTTATTTTTGTTTACATATCTTAAGTCCACTTGCTTGATTCTGAAAGACATTATTACTAATTTCCACGTTACCGATACCACATAAATATCCTCCTTATGCAAATCTATTCAAGATAGTGAAAGTTTTGACTGTCGTTTTATGGGTGTAATTATATAGTCCAATCACATAAATTCGTGTAAGTTTGTTCTTCTTTTTCGTTTTTCTCTCTAATTTCAGTCACCGAAAAAATTACAACATAAACTAAACACCAAAAAAGGAAAATGAGCATTACTAATTCAAGGATGGCAAAGAGGAGGTTTGTGAATGGACGCCCCCATCCTGTTTATCTAAATTAATTTTCAACCCCGTCCCACTTGAAAAATTCTATACCGACCTTGTTTAACAAAAAAAATCTCTTCTTCTAATTATGGTTTTTTGTTAAATAAAAAAGTTAAATACTTAAAGATTTTTCAATTTAGTTACAAACAAACATCATCTTTATTAATGAAAGTGAAAGTATTATGGAGAAACGTGACAAACTAAAAAAATACTTGAAATGGGCCTAAGACAGCCATAAAGAAAGTTTTTTTTTTTGATAATTAGTAATTTTGAGAGTCCTGGTGTTTATTAGCACCCTAATACTTTTGCAGATTTAGGAAACAATCAAATTCTGAATTTTTAGTTTTAAAATCTGTTACACACATTTTAAGGACTAAAAAGACATTAGAAGAATGTATTATAAAAACTCGTTTTATACGAAAAACTAGCTTTTATATAGGGATGATAATTTTATTTTTAAAATCAAGATTTTTTGAATAAAATTTTAATTTATATAGATTTTAAGAGATAAAATTATCATGTAATTATCTAATTATGAGAACGAGGTTTTCACAAGTAAAGCCCGTTTAAAAACGAAAGGTTTGTAGTTGTGTGCACGGTAGTGAGTGATATTGCCAAATACCAAGGATGTTGTTTAGATAGGGACAGCTATCATATATTAATGTTTATAGTAACGTAGAAGAATGGCAAATGTACTCTCATGAGTAGGAAACTATTCATTCAAGGGAAACTTGTATTTATGAATAATTGCAAAGAAGGCGTAGAAAAATATAAAATATACGATTAAATATGATTTTATATAAAAATAATTATGTTTTAATTATGATAGTACCTAATTATTATTTTAATAAATTATAAGTACTACTTTAATATCTTTAATACTCTCGTAATGAACTATATAACACCCTAAATTATATCATATTAGTTTTGTGATATATTTAGAGTATAATATAAGTTAAATTTGTATCATGTAAATTTGTAAGATAAGGGCGAAAATGATATAACCTAAATAAAAAGAAGTAAAAATGGGTAATTTGGTAAATTATCAATTAAGGACCCAAATGATATTATGTAAGAAGATTATATGTTATTTATAATCCTCGAGCAAGTTGACTCTACAAATAGATGAGAGCTAACACCAAATAGCTAAAAGGAGAAATTTGAGCCAAATGGCATTAAGAGAATAAATTGTCTTCTTAGAAGATAAGATTTCTCATTTTGGCGTTAGGTATTAGGGCATCCGGTTCTTATGGGAGAAATGATTTTGGTTTCTTTCTCTCAATTGTTTTAGCTCTCTTTGCTCGAGGAAGGGAGAAGGGAAAGAAAGTAAGAGAAGGAAGCTAGGTTTGAAGTCTTCAAGAAATCAAGGTTAGAAAAAGTAAAACCCTAACTCGTTTTGTATATTGGGTTTGTTAGTTTGAATTGGATATGGAACTGTTGTATGAAACTCTTCCATTTGTTAGTTAGGGAACTATCCTAACTCCCTCTTTGTTTAGGGTTGTGTTATGAAAAGCCCTAACTTTTCCATAAATGTAGTTTTGGTTGGTTTAAGTTCAGTTTTTAAGGTTTGTTTTGGTTTTGTTTTGTTTTGGTTGGAAATCACTTGGTGAAAATGGCCAAAAATGCCCATTTATGTACAAAGCTCGACGCCTCTCCACATAGGCGAAGGAAGCTTCTCATAGGCGAAGGTTGCTCGCCTAGGCGAACCCGAAGCCCCAAATTTGCCAGTCTTTGCTACGCCTCGATGTAGGTTGTTCCACCTTGGCGTAGGTGAGCCTAGGTGAGGGTCCCCTACGCCTAAGCGAACCTGCAGTCCTGTTATTGTTTCCGACCTTCTTTTAATTCTAGAAATCGTCACTCCTTTGTTAGGACTTCGATTAAGGTGAACAATAAGCATGAAATTGGATTAATTGACGATCTTGATAAGTGAATGAAAGGATCCGTACTCGTATACAAGTTATATGTAAAATGTTCTGACTTCACCTCGACGAACCTGTTTCTAAGCAAACTTTGTTTCTTGCCCCTTAATTGTGTGTGTTATCCAAATACAAGAATGTGAGTAAGAATAATATAACAAGTTTTGAAACACATATAATTGTATGACTGCCTAAGACCGAATAGTTAATGAATAGGCACATCTGATTAGTGCTTCGACACTCTTTGATTAGTGCTTCAATACTCTTTGTTTAGTGATTCTAAGACTCTCTATTCAAGGTTACAAAGACTACCGCATAGTGCTACTTGCATTCTATTACGTGGGCAGCATCGTTCTCGCTTGTGCTGCAAGACCTTTGTTTAGTACTACACTGTACCTTCGGGTACCTATTGTGTTGTGTTCCTCTCATTCATTGTTACCGATCTATGCAGGCAAATACTTATATGTTGTATATCTGAATAAGATGATATATGAAAATAATTTTATGAAAACAAAAGTAATCAGTTATGATGCTAAGGCATATCTCAGTTATGTTCTGTAGTGTACCTACGGGTACCTTATGTTACAAGATTTCTGTTATGAACTCCTACGGGAGATGTGAATATTTTGATATATGACTTATGTTATATGTATATTGTAATTGAGGACCACTGCATATGATGCCCCAACCCGGCACCTCGTGTCAGAAAATGGTGTCACAAATCTAAGAACTATAAACATGTTAACTTACATCATTCTAAACAATTATCAATATATATATATATATATATATATATATATATATATATATATATATATATATATATATATATATATATATATATCATATTACAAAATAATATCATACCTCACCATTGGAGTGATCAACATACTCAATTTCATTATATACAAAAATTTTCATTGTTTTCAAAAATATATGTACATCATCTGAAAATAAACCAAAACATCATTGATGGGCACCTATTGCTGTGTTGGCCTTTGTCTGATGTGGGACGTCCTTTTCTATCACCGCCTCCTCGATACCTACACAGATAAACACTCGTGTTAAGCTTCAAAGCTTAGTGGGGATCCATAAATATAGATGACCACTATAACGATTGTCACAAATACATGTACAAATGCATCTAACTATATATATATATATATATATATATTTAACCATATATGACACAATACTTTAACCACTTATCACTAGCATTTCAACATAAGATAATAAATCATAACAATTCCACTAATTGATTTATTTGCATATTCATGACATTCGTTAATCTTTAGCCTTATGAGTTATTTTTCATGTCTTATATCCTGTCATATGTAATTTCATTACATTTTTCATTTCATGTAATTTTCATGTTTTATGCCTTTTATAAACATTACAAAATTTTTGTGATGCCCCAAACCTAGGGGTTCGTTGACAATCCGTCAACCCGCGGAATATATATAGTCATTGAGTGTCTCAATGCCACAAAATGAGTGTCTCTTTACCCGAGACTCAAACATGAGTAAAAATGGCCACGTCGGGCTCATACATCCATACTCACCAAAATATAACCGACTATATTACAATAGTTTCAAGAGTTAATTTCACTCTTATACAAACATGTATAAATCATAATGTTTCATACAACCCCAGATTTTCATTTGTTTGTGGTCATACTCTGATAACCAATTTTGAGCCAACCCTCCGAAAACATGTCATGGACTCACACCTACTTCAGGCTACTTCAAATAAGATACTTAAATGCAATATGCCATTTCACAATAATACATGTTAACATATCAAACATGCATATATTAACAAAACTTTACACAAAGCAACATGTTATTCATTTATAGCAAAACACCCAAAATTAGCTCACATGGGCTAATAAACAATCCTAAGAGGTCCATCTCGGAATCGCCCAAAGACCGCAATAAATAAGACACAACAACACATTAAGATCACATGAACAATAAACTCACTTGCCTTAGGATCGGTTAATGATTTACTCTTGTGGATTTCACCACTCAATCCTAATCTTTGGAACTGAATACATGACCATTCAGGCCTCTTTTCATCCCTATCCATTAAAATGACTCTTAGCCAAGGAATAAATCGAGTAGGAGAAAACCCCTACCTCTCGGAGTTGCCGAAACTCCACAATACTGGTACCCACACGTAGTTCTTGCAGTGGGGATCAACTTTACTCTCTTGTCTCGCGAGATCTCGACACTGATCGCCGAGTGACCCAGTAGGCGCAGTACTTCTAAACTCTCTTTCTTTATCTCTCTTTTTCTCTTCCTCCCAAACCGGCCGTCGTTTCTGGCCAAGCTGACGTCCTCTCACTTGCCACATGTCCAATTCTCATTGACTCTTAGGATTTCCTTATCCTTTTATCCATCTACCATGGATTTCCATCCACTCACAAGGTGCCATGTGTCTCCTATGGCCTATACTTGAGTTGATTGTTTGACTCATCCTCACTTGACACGTACTACCCTCGGTGACTCGAAAAACGTGAAATTCGACGCCTCAAATTCGCCGACGGTCTTCGACGCTGCTAGCTGCATTTCGCGAGACGATTCCAACTGAAACTGTCATTATCCGGAGATCTAGAAAATTTCAGATTTTGACCGAAATTACCATTTTACCAATTTTCAGAAAATTAGAATTTTATGGGGTTTTACAATTTTCATCTCATCTCTTGTCATGGGATGAAACTGTATGTACTCGAAGGTACTATTACTGTACAAGATAGTGATTTATAAACTGTATTATATTGTATGACCCAAACGAGGCCATTGTAATGATCTAAACAGGAATCATGTCATCAACCCAAACGGGGCCACTCTATTTGTAAATTGTATGCTGCAGCATGTTATCCCTATAGGCATACCTATATGTCAAACTACCCAATCATAAGCAGGTAATAAGTTTTATTATGTTTTCTTAACAATCTTTCAAATATCAGAAAAACATATCCTCTATACATGAGTAACTATTGATATCATGAATACTCATAAGATATCCATTATCAAATAATATCTTGTAAACATTTAACTGTACTTTGTACTTTTTCATATAACAAAAATATACGTGTATTATATTTAACTTTCATAACACATGTTATCATGATCATTTTACTACGATGCATTATTTCATATAACAATAAATTTATATAGCCTTTCTATAATTTCAGTTTCCGTAACCAATTCTACCTGAATAGTTCGAGGCAGCTCCCAAGTCCATTTTCAACTACAATTTTGATCCTGTAAACGAGATTGTTAGACAAAGTGATATTCTAACCCAGTATACTCCTATGTCTTAAGTTTCATATGGTTCAAAAATCATGTCATTTGGACTTTTAATTTGGGAGGTATGGTCATAATATCCGACTAATTCCGAGACAGTTTTTAGGGACATAATTGTTCCCTTACTTTGAAAATTTTATTGGGAACAATGGGAACCAATTTGGTTACACTTTCTTCATGAACGTTGTTATCCTAGATGTCTAGTTTACCCAAAAATTGGAATAATTTAATTTGGATAAACCTATTCCAAGATATGACTCAAACACTCAACGCTGGTCTGGACGAACCTTAACTGACAGAAAAAAGAGCTCCACTTTGATGAATTTCTAGGTACAATGGGGTCAAAATCTAAATACACTTCCTTCATGGAAGTTATTCTACAAGAAGTCTAGTTTATCCAGAAATTAGAATCACTCATTTTGGATAACTAAAACTCGGGATATGACACAAACATCAAGACTGGTATGACTAGCCTGACCAAATCAAGGACTGAACTTTGGACCCAAATTCAAGGGTCTTATGCCAATAATCGGACCTTGAATTCTTCAACACATTTGCAGCTAAAGGACTTAGGATTCTCCTCAACTTGGAATCACCTAATTCAGAGGTCTCTAGGCCAAGATATGACCAAATAACTCACTTAGGGTTTGGAGAAAATTTGATAGCATCTCCCCTTACCAACCCAATTTCTCCTTACACCAATTTCTTCCTCATTTAAAGAACCCAACAAACAACAAATACCAAGCAATTCAAAATATACAACAAACCCAATAACATTGGAAATCTCGTACCTTTCTTGACAAATCTCTCAAACCTTAGCTTCTCATTTTCCTTGTTCCTCACTTCTTCTTTTGAACAAGGCTAGATCTCCAAAGCAAATGAAGAGAAATCACCAAGAATGACTTTTCCTATCAAACCCGTAAATGGCTTAGCTCTCCAACACCAAATGCGAAATGCTTCTTTTATAAGGCCATGTTTGGCTTTATCCGATTTTGGCATAATTTCCCATTTTTCTATTTAGTCCTCACTCCTCACATATCATTCAATTTGCAAAACAACTTATCAATATTTTATCTTATCATAAATTCTTTTAGCTTAATGTTTCTTAAGTCCCTAATTTGACAATTGACCATTATCTTTTTTTTTTTTTACTTCTTTAATAATTCCGAAAAATTCAAATTTGACTTATATTATACCCTAAACTATAACAAATTACTAGAGTATAATTTAGAAGTTACACCGACGCATTACATGCGACCGCTTTCCTACTACAGATAAGCTAATACGAAGCTGTTTTATCCATGCAGCATCGATTTGCGCCAGTTAAAGACATCCCGCATTCACAATACCAACACAACATTACAAAAGCTCTTCCGATGCAGGCCCACGAATTTGTTTTTAACGAAATGTAAAATTTGTAATAAGAGAAACTCAGGTAAGTACACGTAAATGAGACTCCAATATATATAAAAAGAACAATTTAAACACCACTATGTATCGGCCCTGCTTTATAAGGGCCTTAGGCTATTTTTTTTTTGGGCTCCTATTATATATATATATATATATATATATATATATATATATATATATATATATATATATATATATATATATATATATATAGAGTATATATATATATATATATATATATATAAGTTAAAAAATAAAATTTTATTGAAAATATATTCAACATTACATAAAAATTTCATCAGAAGTTTATTCTACAAGCATTTTTAGATAAAAAATCAATAATTAAACTATTAAAATCAATTTGTTCTAAAGATACGCTTTCTTTTTCAATGTGACAAGATACCAATCCATTCAATCTTTCTCGCGACATCGCTGAACGAACGACGATTTGGATTAACTTTAATTAAACTATTTTCAGTTTTTCTTTTCTTCTCTTTTTCATATCCTGCATAAATATTTTCAAGAGATATATTAACTCATCTAATATCAATTCAAGATCAAACTTTTAAATTAGATCAATAATGCATAGAACTCCGGATGAGAGTAATCTGATAAATTTAATCAAATGAATCAATGCCTCTTCTTCTTCGATCAATCGCATAATAAAAATATAAAACTAACAAAATTATTATTCGATAAAAATATAAATAATCAAATAAAAATACGTTAAAAATAAATAATAAATTATTTCATACCTACGATCGACATCAAGATTTTGTCTTCTTTGTTTTATCAAGAAAAAGGAGTGAACTCTAATTTTTTTCGTAAAGAAGAACCATAATATTTGAACTAGAGAGAAACTCAGATGTTGAAATGCTTTAACTTTTTTTAACAAAAATAAAAAGTAAGCCATCGCATGTAGCACCGACACTCGGGCTAGCCATAAAAAGACATATCATTTAACGGTTGCCCATGCATGGAGATTTCCTTTATCAGATGGAAGCTTTTAGTCTTTTTTGCAAATTATCAGATTAACGCGAAGTTTTTTTTTGAGAAATGTTAACAACCAAATTTTTATTATATTTAATTAATTGGTAAATTATAAATATATATAATATTTTATTATTTCAAAAAGGAGCCCACTATAAAGTAAATTTAGAGAGCCTACCCCCATTATAGGCAGGCCGACGCTACCAATTATGATAAGAGTTTTACAGTTTTACTGTTATTATGATATTATGATTTTAAATGGATCCACCATTGTTAGAAAAATCAGGTTAAAAAGTTTCAATCCTGTGTGTCATCCCTTCTCCTGTCTTGGCTAAGGGGATGAAGCGTTACAAACTATGCTAAGATAGTAGGTACAATTTATTGAAGTAGTACCTAGGTAGCATATTTGAAACACAATTTTTTGACTAAGTTATACTTGAAATACAATTATTTTTTATAAAACCATATTAAATAATATATTTTGCATTCCTTTATGTTTTTTTTGTAATCATCGTAGTGAATAGTATCAAAGGTAAAATCTATAATTTAATAAAGTAATATCTAGATAATACTCCCCTTCATTCAATATTTTCATTCTCCTTGGGCTGCATTTTAAACGCTAATTCAGCCCATCGTTCTACGGATTTGTCTGATTGAAGTTTACCTTTATATAATTCTATTAGTTTCATGTTTCAGTTTTATTATGTATACCCATCTGAAACTGAAAGTGACCATGACCACATCCATATTCTCATTCTTTATGCTAACAAATATGACATCTAATACAAATTAATCACGCGACGATCCACATATATGCCCACTCTTTGATTCGCTTGACAATGCCCGCCTAACACTTTGCATTACCATTTTTTGATAGTTCACTTTCAATTATTTGTTTCTAATTTGGGTTTTTTTTTTGTTAACTTTCTTTGGTGGGTGACCGATTAACTTTTATCAGGCACAATAGTTTACAAAAAAAAAAAAAAACACTTTTATCAGGCACAATCTTTTTGAAGAAGAGAATGATGATTCCAAAATGTCACAGTGACACATCACATCATTATTTTACCCAACCAAAAAAACAAAAAACGAAAAAAAGCCCAACTATCTATACAATACTCCATTCGGTAGATGGTAACTAGTAATAGAAATATTTGTTTAAAAGGAAATCATATAACCTAAATCATAGAGAATCTAACATCCCATGGAGAAAAATACCCATCTTTATTCCATATTTTCTCTTAAGAAAATAATCCAATTTGATAAAAATACCCTTCCTTGTTTCATCGTATCTACGATCGTCTCTTATCGAAGTGTTTTTTCTTATAAAATAACTCAAATATAATTTATTTGGTGTATTATTTTTTTCTTTAAATTATAATAATAATAATGTCATTTTTGTCCAAATCAGACCACAAATCAGACCAAAAATTAAGAAGAGTTAGATTTCCAAAAAAAAAAATCAGAAGATCATTTAATCAAAGCACCCATAATAATATTAGATCAAACCAAACATCAATATAAGATATAAGTTAATTTCTATATTATAAGTCTAAAACCAAGTGACATGAAATGGAGGAGAGTAAGAGCAAAATGAAGAAAAAGGGTCTAAAACAAAGTATAATATAGGATTAAGAAACCTAATGGTGAGGGCAGAATGTGACCAAATAATCCCCACCAGTGCAAGTGGCAATGCTGGTCGGATCATCATACGCATATGAATAAGCTTTCGGACATGCGGCTTTGAAGATCTTCGAGTAAGCCGTCGGCTTGCAAGACTGCGGGCTCCCGAAGCTGCCGGTGCAGCAGTAGCGCGGCGAGTTGAAGGCCGAGCACGCGCTCTTACACGCCACCACGCGCCGGCTGTCGTGGGACCTCACCTGAAGTCCGACCGGGCACATGGTGTTCAGGTCGCTCACACATCCGGCGTAGCTGCACTTGCCTGAGCCTTTGAAGGGTGTGATGGAGATGGCTAAGTTGTAGCCGTCGACGAGGCTAACGTCATAGAAGTCCTGCTCCGATCCCAGGGTGATCTCGGCCAGGGTGGCCGGAGGAGTGCCGCCGATGCCGTTGCAGAAGAGGGCGCCGCCGCAGTCCCCGGTGGCGCATCGGCCGCGGCCGTGGGCGTCGAAGGAGCAGCCATGACGGCCCCAGATGCGGCCGGACCAGGCGGCCGGGATGTGGAGGGAGTAGGCTTTGTTGGGCGGGAGCTTGAGGCCGCCGCGGGCGAGGATCGGCTGGCCGGCGCTGGGTTGTATGCCCGGCCATACTGGGTGTGAGCATTTGTTGTATAATGAAATCGTTGTCGCCGATGCCATAACTGAATCGCAAAAACAGTTGCATTTTAGTTAGATCGGCCGAAGAATATAACAAGCTAAAAGTGTTGAAAAAAACAGAGGTACGGACAGAGAAACGGAAGTACCTGCAATGTAGGTGAAGAGGAGACCGAGAAGCAGGGCCTTGAGCAGCATCGCCATGGCTGAAGCAGAGGAGAAAAAGAGAGGAGAAGAAGAAGATATAAGTGCCCTCCGCCTCTCCCCACTACAACAGCTTAGCAAAGAAGGGCTTTTTATAGGAAAAAGAAAGGGGGTAAGAGCATCTCCGGCGGTTAGAAAAAATTATAAGCATCTAAAGTTATCTTTTACTCCAAAAAACAATTTTTTTTTTGAGGTTTAGCTTAAAACTAAAAAGTATGAGCTCTAATAGTGATCATTTAAAGTTTTAACTATCCTAAATCTATTTTAATTTTACCAATTTTCTTTTTAATAATTATATCATATACACTTCATTCATCTATATCACTCAATACACTATAAATTTTATTTAAAAATAAAAATAAAAATAAATATTTAATTAATAATTTTAGTAGTTGAAATACTTTATTAGAAATATAAATAATTTTTTGTACTTCAAATATTAAATATTAAATAATTTTGTGTGGTTTTGCTATCGGTAGTGTCGATGAAAATGCCTGTAAACACTCCTTCAACAATCAAATCATTATAAGAAAATTAAATTTCCATCCTTCAATCCAAGACATACGTATCAGCCTCCCAATAATATTTACCTAAATATTAATGATAACTATTCACCAGCAATTCTTTTGCTTAAAGGATTGCTCCTCTACTGAATTTTTCTTTTTTTTAAGTGAACATCTATAATTTTGTTTTTACTCCATGGTTGGAGATGCTTTAAAAAGGCAGGGTTGATGTAGATTTTTGAGGAGGGTGCGGAATAAAAGAAGGAAACTTGTGTTTGAGTACATTGCATTGAGAATAATAGTAAAGAATGCATAAAAATGTTAGAAAATAATGGTTTTTCAGCTTTGTTAGTAATTAGGCATTATCTTAATAAATCATAAGTACTACTTTATTATAGTACTATCTAAGACTCTAATGTAGTATCTATAATTTATTAAAATACTAATTATATATTATTATACCTGAAATATAATTATTTTCAATGAAAATGTATTAAGTGGATACTGTTTTTGGCAATGATCATTAAGTAACCTAGGATATTAAGATAATACTTGTAGTTTATTAAGGTAGTAACTAGTAGGAGTGTAATCAAGTTGAATTGACATAAAGCTAAACTCGAGCTCAAATAGATTGAAAAGCTTGAAGCTTAAATTCGATTGAGGTTTTTTTTCTTCACATACTCAAAACTCAATTCAAAAAATAATTGACCTATTCGAGCTTGACTTGATTTTGACTCGATTAATAAAATAGTAAAATTTAATTAAGATGACGAATAACTCGAATAAGATATTATGATATATAAACTCAATTTAATTAATTTTGAGTCGATTTCAAGTATCCTATAAATCGAGTTCAAATAACTTATAATTAGTTTGATTCGTTTACATTTTAATAATCAAGTATTATTATATCTTAATCATAATTATTTTTTATGAATGGTATTAAATCGTATATTTTGGATGCATTCCTTTTCTTTCTATAATTATTTTTAAATCGATGTACACAAGTTTTCCATAAAGGAAGGGAGGGGGTGGTGGGGCCAATGGTGATTGAAAGAGGTGAGACTTGAGAGTGAAAGCTGCAGTACAACACACTTCAATCTCAGGCAGTAAATTGAGGAACCCTAATTTTAAAGCTTGTAGCTTTAGCCATTGCGGTGAAATGGGGGGAGAGTGATGATGACAAAGTAAGCTCAAACCTCGAGGGATGGGGTGTCAGAAGACAGTGGGGGAGAGGTTGTCCGTATCCAAGAAAAAGGAAAATAAGGGTTCACATGTTGGAGGGAATCAGCCTGGTAAGATAATGGGTCAGTGCCCTATGACTCTGCCCCCTCTCTCTTCTCTCCTCTGTTCTCTCTGATATTTTGCTATTTTGCTATTGTGATACCGTGTAAAGTAAATAGTAAATGCCTTTATTATTCTTCTACTGCCATCTTCATGTGCCTAATTTGGCAGAGGACATTCAATATTTTAATGGAGAGAACTATTTATGGAGAAAATTAAATTTCTGAGGATATTTATGGCGACTTCTACGCATATATTCTCATTTTTCATGATCTTCGAGCCCCTGAATCCTCAAACAGTAGCATAGAGATTTGGGGGGTAGTGGCCAGTGGGTACAGAGAAGTTGCTTTCATCTATGGGTTCTTAAAATATTGACCTTTTTTTCTATTATGTCAAACTAACCCATAGGCAGATGCTCTAATTTACTGGATGTCACGAAAGTCTCCTTCCATCCTCTGGGTAAAAAGGTAAAAAATCATCCATTTACTATTATGAATAAAAGTAGGGATTATTCATAGTATGCTAAGTTGAATGAACAGTAGAGGTCAGTTTCCTCCCCTATCTTTATTTTTACTTGGGTCACTCTTACATCATTAAATGATCCTTTCAAACATAGGTTGAATATGGAATGTGTTTCATCGTTCTAGGGTCAAGTATATTTGACCTTCAATATAGCTTAATTGTAGAGTATGTTTTATCCAATACTTTCAGTTTGGAGCACAAATTTTCTGTGTCTAATTGTAGAGTTCTAAATCATTTTAGGGTTGAGTAGTGGGAATTGTTTGAAAAATATTAAAGGCATCTATCTGGTACGAAGCTCAAGTTTTTAGAAGAGTAAGTTATTTAATATATTATGTATAGCAAAATGTCATAAGGGTATTAAAAATCAGCCATTACATATTAAACTTAAACCCTAAAGCTTTTTTAAAGAATTGATTGTTTAACAAAAAAAAATTGATCATTTAGATTCAAGTTTCCATTTAATAGGGGGTTTGAATTTGAACCCATTCATTCGTGGCATTGTCCATGATGTAATGGCCCATACGAATGTAATAATTGGATGCTTGAAAATTTGCATATCGTGTGGGCTCCATTGAAGGTAGCATGAGACTATTTTAGTCTAGTCTCTCTGCTGTGATCCATTTCAAAGACCCAACCCAGAGAGATTCCCTTGGAATTGTTGTCTTGTAATGGACTTTAAGATCTTATGTCAATAAAATATTTGCACTTCTAAGTTATACCTTAACCATCATTTAATATTAAATATGGTTTTAAGTTTTCTTTTTCTTTTTTGAAAATAAAGTAACTCTATCGAAAGAAGAAAAGTGTAATCCTCCCTTCTGCCCATCTTGGACACGACGTTATAATTGTGAATATCGTGATCTTTAGGCCTAGATCCGCTAGTCAACAGGTCCAGTGCCCGTACAGACCTACTGCCTAGCCCGCTACATAAAACGATCAAAGGCAACGCATTGTATTAAAACCACATGGGAACAAATCAAATGGTACAATCGTAGAACCCATCTGGGTCCCAGTCCCCGGGCCGACCTGGTCCTACCGCATACTGCTACAAAGAAAATAACATGCAAAGAGGAATTGCAAGATAGATGTTTATCTACGATCTCCCAAAGATCCGAATCCAATACGCCAAAAACATCAACTCTAACAAGTGAAGAAAGCTGGTCTTGATAAGCGAAAGTTTATTTTCGAAATCTTGAGATTATCTTTCCAAAAATCAAGGAAAATTGGTATTTGATAAGGAAAGAGAGATTTAATCACCAAAATCATAAGATTATCTACCCAAAAATCAAAGACAAATTCAAGTATAAAGCAAGAATTCTCCATTGAGGGAAAGGTATGCAACCCTAACTGTCGTACTTCCTTTTTCTTCCTCTCCATCATTACGACTTAAGATCAAGAAATGGGTTGGCACATCACTGTTTGAATTTCCTTTTTGCGCTTTATAACACAATCATGCCCGGCGACGTGACTTCCAACTTGGTACCGATAATCAAGAATCTATGGGAAATTGAACAAAAGTCTCATCGACGACGCAAGAGCTTCGCTCCAACGACTTCTAATAGCCTCCACCACCAAGAGGGCTCCAACCCGCCTCTCCCCACGCTGTCTGCCTAACATCGCTGCAATGTCGAAAGTAATCCTATGATTCGGGCCACCGGTGACCAATTCCTGCATTGGCTTCAAGATATGGAGAAGAAGCAGGAGGAACAAGCAAGGCAGATGAGGGAACTGTAGGATCGTGCTGAGCACTTGCAACGTGAAAACGATCATCTCCGAGCCCAGGTAGAGAAAAGACACGACCTTGGCGAAGGAGATGCGTAAGATGGTGGGCAAGCAAAGCACCCGATCGTACATGACAAGGGAAAGAAGCCCATTGTCCCTAACGATGCAAATGCCCCAGCGGATGACGAGTTATCCTCTAGCAGCTCACCAAACCCCTCCCGGGCAAAAAGCAACCGGGCCAGATCGCGCTAGAGACACTCGCACCACCCCGCATTCAGCAACACCGATAACGGCCTACTCCTCCGGGCAGGGAGAGAAATAAGCCGAGAGTAGAGCTAGCCAAACGCCGCGCCCAAAAACGCGTATGCATTACCTCCACTGCAGCCGACGCGCCTTAGTATATCCCATCTCTGCAAGGCTCCACACCCTACATGCCACCTGTGAGCAATGATTCAAGTCTGACGACATGCTTCCTCCCCATGGTGACATCCGACTAATGAGCGCCTCGCGGTTTGTCATTCTAACTTCACTATGCTGGACTGTTATACTCAATTCTATGATCACATATTCCATTATAACTGTGCTGAAGCTCGCCTCTCGGTCCGACCCGACAGGTCCGAACTCGAAACCGGATGCTTTGATACCAACTCCACTCTTACTTTTACTTCTTTTTCGCATTGGTGCGCCCAAGTTTTATAACCGAATCAAAATATTATATCCACGATACAAAAATAAAACTACCACCATAGCCAAGTACAAAGACAATACATACATTCCTGAGTCCCATTTACATATACATATGCAAAAACTGTACATTTACATTTACATATTCAGAGCGTAGAACCTATTGTGGTGGACTCCTACTAGTGTGCTGGCCCGGTAGCGTGCGGAAGATCGCGGACGTCCTCCTTTGTACCTACACGGATTAAAACCCGTGCTAAGCTTTATGCTTAGTGGGAAACATATAGCTTATACGTATACACATGCATGAACATAATTTGACACACCCCTCCCTACTACAAGAGCAAAGCTGTTACTCCATCAGAATCCCCAAATTGCTACCTCTAACGACTAGAAATTCCCGTGGAAGCGGTCGCATTGCTTGCTTAAACCTCGTGATAAAATTTTTTCCTCCTTTCTAACTTGTGATTTTGTAAATTGCACGGTAAAACTCGCAGCATGATCGACCGTACATGTGACAATTCCAAATCCTGTATACACAACTTACATTTTTCCAAATATGGCAACCAGCAATATCCTTTCAAAAGAGCTTCAGGCTCAATACATTTTCACAAAACTATACTATGTACATACATATGTTCCATAATACAAATTCAAAGTATTTTCCTTACATAATATTCCCATCATGATCGATACTAAAGTCGAGAACTTAATCATTTGTCCTGTGAGTGCCCGTATTTCCTTGGAAAATAGTTTTAAACACGAAATAATGAGCTAAATGAGCTCGTGAGTGTATGCTTTATAAAATGTTTTTCTTTTTCTAAAACATCTCAAACTCAGAAACCTCCTTACAAGATATTTTCCGTAAGTCTGCCTTGCTTACTTTGTTTTCGCTTTTAAAAAGCTCTCTAAACTTTCGCCTCTCGTCGCTTGCTTTACCTTGTTGTTTAAAAGTTTATAAAACTTTTCTCAAATCTCTTGCTTTAAAAGTTTATAAAACTTTTCTCAAATATCTTGCTTTAAAAGTTTATAAAACTTTTTATAAACACGGGAGCCTAGGCTCAACCGCTTGCTTGCTTTAAAATAAAAACGAGAGCGGCTCAACCGTTTGCTTTAAAAATCACCACTGAGTCAGCTCAACCGCCGTTTTTAAATAAAACTGAGCCTGGGCTCAACCGGGCTTGTTTAAAAACAAACATGGAGCTTGGGCTCAACCGCATACCAGTGGCTGATTTTTGTAAACTGTATAACATGCTTATAAATGATCAACCATCGAGGCCTTCGCTGTCGTTCTAGTGAACACTAGGAGCCGGGCATCGACCGCGTTTGGCTGACCTCGGGTCCACTCACCCAGGTGGAAGGGCTTCGGGCACTTCACCCACCTTTCTCTGAGAAATACGATGGAATCGACCGGTCTCCATCACCATAATTTAGCTAGAACTCTAACCCTATATACTCCAGAAAGATGTACACGGCGTCTCCTTTTAAACGCCATGATGCATGACCTAAGTTTGTCGTAATTGCATAAATCTAAATGCATGAATGATATCCTAACACCACCATGCACGTGGCGGAATACCTTTCGACCTGCAGATTTGGCTTTTTAAAACTGGTGGATTTTAAGCTGTGCATGTTTTCACAAATATACTTTTGCTTGCTTGCTTGCTTTAAATATGGTTTGATAATTCAAAACCATTTGCTTACTTGCTTGCTTGCTTGAAACATGGTTTAATAATTCAAAACCATTTGCTTACTTGCTAAACTCATTGCTTGCTTTTCAAATATGGTTTAAATCAAAACCATTTGTTTGCTCTTTGTATTATGGTTTTACAATTAAAACCATTAAATACCAGTGTAAAACAGTTTATAATAATAATACACTAGTATTTTGAGAAAATAGGTTTAGAACACTCACATTTTTGCTTACTAAATCCTACACAATTCCACAATTTTCCCGCCTCGTTTAGCTTACACACTCAAACGAATATGGCGAACACATTAATCGCCTACGTATAACGTAAACTTAACGTACTTCATAGACTTTGAGTCACTAACATTTATTCACACTTAACGAATATCGCCGAGGCGGCGAGGTACGCTACGTTTTTTGTCGAGTTCCAATCTTATTTGAACCTCTCTTAATCA
Organism: Tetrastigma voinierianum; assembly: GCA_016808115.1. Taxonomy (NCBI): domain Eukaryota; kingdom Viridiplantae; phylum Streptophyta; class Magnoliopsida; order Vitales; family Vitaceae; genus Tetrastigma; species Tetrastigma voinierianum. Next base: position 252,801 of record JAEQBH010003145.1, on the reverse strand, counting down.
TTTAGTAAGATTCCTATACAATCGGTGTGTGAATTTAGGCTTAATTATACAAAAATACATAATTTCGGGGCATTTTCGGGTGATCGCAGACGGTGATCGGTCACCGACAGACTGTTAGCGATCGTGCATCGCTCGTTTTGCATCGTACCACTTTCGGAATTTGCCCACTGCTTCTTTTGCCACTTTGGTACCCATTCTCTTCATACAACTTCCCCATTCCTTAATACCTTAAAAATCATCATGAAATTCATCCAAAACCACTCCATAACACTTGTATTGGTGGTTTGGAACCTCATACCACAAAAACCCTCAGTGAAAATCCAAGAACTCTTTATGAATTTAACCTGTCCACCAATTCTATATAAACCATATAATTACGATGATTCCACGTTTATTTTTCAAGAATCGTATTTTACCCACATATTCAAGAAATCTAGTGGCTCGGGGTGACTTCCACAAAACCCTGTAACGCGAAAGAACTAATCTCCACACAAAATCCCCAGTGAATCCAAAATACACTTGATTCCATACAAGAAAACATACCCGCTTCCTTCTTCTCCTTCTCCTCTTCTTCCTTCCTCTCTTCCTCTCCCTTTCTCCTTCTCAAAACGTGGAGCCCTAGCAAGAATGAGACAAATGAGACATTTTGTTTGTCTCCTCTCCTTTTATAGTCTCATATTCTCCTAAATGTCAACTAGGTCCTCCATCTTTTTAATATTGCAAATCACCTTATGTTATTTTCATTTTTTCCCATCTCTACTTTGATTATGACCTTCATGTCCCATTTTTATCAATTACAATTTCCTTAAACTCATTTAGTATCACCACAATTCCGGTTCATAAATTTATGATTTCCCATACTTATCTCCAAAATACCACACGGACTTCAGAATTTCAGATACGCCCCTACGCTCATGTACTGCATTAGACCTTCTCGATTCGTGGCGTTACATAATTTATAGAGCATATACAAAGTACGTATACACAAGCGTATTAATGATTTTTTTCCATAAATTCATATAACAAACTTATACACATATTTGTGCTTAAAGTAGACTTATACTTGTCCCGATCTCCCATAGGAGTTACAAAGCTTATACTTGTACACACATACTTGTACTTACCTCTTGTAGGAGTTACAAAGCTTATACTTATACAGAGGTACCCGTAGGTACTACAGAACTTATACTTATATAGAGGTACCATAGGTACATTCAGAGCAGAACGATGTATTTTTAACTTTACTCTTATTCGTTATTCAGATTCTTATCATATAACTGTTGGATTGCCTAGACCAATAATAAGAAATGAGTAGGACACAACACAATAAGTACCCGAAGGTACTTTATGATCGAGGTGTCAGGACACAGCAAGAGGCCGGCACTGATAGAGAGTGCTGTCGCACTAATCAGAGAGTACCGAAGTACTAAACAGAGAGTGCCGAAACACTAAACAGAGAGTACCGAAGTACTAATTATGCCGAAGCACGGTTAGAGAGTGCCGTCGCACTAATCAGAGAGTACCAAAGTACTATACGTGCCTGCCCACGTAACAAAGGTGCCATGTCATTTAATATCTGGTCTTAGGCATTCCTACAATTATATGTGTAACTTACTATCTTATAATACGGGCATTATGTTTACCACCATTGAACTCGCCGAGGCGGTAAGGTACGGTCTAATTTTTCCTTTCCTTTACCTTACAGACATGTATGGACCCTTTCATACACTTATAGGATCCTTATTAGTCCAATAGACAAGTCTTCGGAACAATGGAAAACAAACGAGACAAAAACACAACATTTCCATGCTGTGAACAGTGGCTTTGCCGCGGTGAACTTGAGGATGGAAAAATCCTCCTTCTCGGCCTCGCTACAACGTGGGGGTCCTTCGCCGCTGCTAGGGGTCTCTTCGCCACTGCGAAGGACCCTCGACATTACCTAGAATTTGTTGTTTTTGGTCATTTTTCTACAAATCTAACCAAAAACACAATAAAACGCATATATTCTCTAGAAAAACATCTCCCAAGTATATTCTAACCCAACCAAAACCAATCATAGGGGTTAATTAGGTTTTTTTTCCAAACCCTAATTCAAATACTTGTAAGTTAGGTTAACTTCCTAACACCCAAACATGTTTCCAAACACCATAAACTAAGAATCCATAATCATCTTATACAAACTAGGGTTTTACCAACCTAAATTTCTAGAAATCTAGGGTGAGGATGAATTCCTAACTAAACCCTAGAATTGGAACCACTAATATGCATACAAACTCATAAAGAATCCATACATCTCCATACAAACCCTAGTTTCCATACTTTCCATACAAAATCATCATAACTTCCATACCTTGTTTTCCCTCTTCTTCTTCTTTCTTCTCTTTCCTTTCTCTCCTTCAATGCTACCTCCAAAAATCCCAAAATGAGAGACCAAAATTGGTCTTATTTGGTCTCATTTCATAAGGCCATGTTTGGTCATAAAAAATGCATTAATTTGACTTAAGTTTCCTTTTATTACACTTTGGTCCTTCATCTATTCTCTATTTGCACCATAAGTTATTCATATTCCACTTTGGCATATAATCTTATAATCCTATGACATTTATATCCCATTTTGACAAATTATAAATTTACCCTTGCTTATTTCCGGGTTTTCGAAATTTTCACGTTTTGAATTTAAATTGCGAAAAATTTAAATTATACCTACAAAATACCCACAAACATGCCGAAAACGACTAGGGTATATTTTGGGGTGTTACACAGGCAATGACTTTGAATGCCGACAATGACCTTCTATTATGTAAAGTTTTTCTGGCTAGCCTGCATGGCCCTGCGCTAGCCTGGTTTCACAAGCTCCCTCGAAGCTAAATAAACACGTTCAATGAACTTTGGAGAGCATTTATCTCGCAACACCTGTGCTCAGTGCGCCAGAAAAGAAACATTAGTTCCTTGCAGACAATTTTGAAGCATGAAGACGAGTTCATACGAGATTTTACGAAGGTGCTCCTGGGCAGGTCGTCGCAACAACAGAATTTTACAACATGGACGCGGTCCTTCAGAACTTCAGGAGAAGCTTTAGGTTGACGACCCCCTTTTTCCACTCGTTATCTCTGGACCCGCCAACAACAATGGAAGAGTTATACACAAATAGTAGCACCTGTCCTGAAGACAAACATCCGAAAGCAGAACTCAGACAAAGAATGATCACAAACTAGCTGGTCGAGAAAGATAAGTCGACGAAGAAAAAGCCATCCGCGTCCAACAAGGGCAAGAATGGAGATCGAAAGTGACCCCGAGATCAGTCTCAAAAAAGAAGAGAGCCCCGCAATTCACTCCTCTGAACATCTCATATGAAAGACTATTGCCCCTCATTCGTGAGCTACCGGATTTCAAATGGGCCTACGCCTATCCGCGCACCGCCGAAATAAATCCTCGCTGATGCGCGACATCACAGGACCATGGACGCCGAAACCGACCGGCGCCGCAGTCCGGGGTTCCCAGTAGAAAATCCAATCAGCGCGTGACACCTTCAAGATACCTCAAGGATGTAGAACAAGTGTGAGAGCCTGGGGGCGCTTATCAGATAATTACACACTCGGATCATTCAATCTAACTAATTAACTATAAACTATACATACCAGGCAACCCTGGATGACTGCGATCAATCAAAGTGCCAACAAAAGAAACTCATCAGTGGTGGCTACTCAAGTAAGGCCGTGGTGAGTACTAGGTGCAAAAGAAACCCGCCATCGCACCTCATTACGATGCATCGTACCCACCCTCCTCAGATAATGGTTTCGGGCGTGCATAGGTACCGGTGGATCCGTGCAAAGGCGTATTTAATTTTGGCAAAAGAACTCCCAACCTTCACGTAGATGAAGCTTTCTCCTAGCATGCTAAATTTAGCCAGGAGAATCCTCTCTGGCTTCAATGGGGCAACTACAACCACACTGAGACACACTCCTAGAAAGCCGCCAACTACTTCAACACTTTATTGTTCTTAATCATGAAGATCAATATCTTATAATGCCATAGTGGGCTTCGACTCAAGACTCCATGAAGGTCAGGTTGCCGATATACCACCAAATGGTGTTATTTGACAATCACAGGCGTGTCGATCTGAGTAAACAAATTCGTCGCATGACAATGCAATCAGCTGACCCTACACGAACAAAAAGGGAAGAACGATTCTGAACAGCCTCCCCCAGACGATCTTATACCCACATAGCAATCACAGTATGCCGCCCAAATTAGGGCAGAAGAAAAGGACTCGCTGGCCGTAGACCCATTGGAAGAAGTGGAGTTGGACGAGCCAAAGAAATTTACCTATATCATCTCCCTCCTAACCAATGAAGAAAGAGCATAGTTATGACTCATGTTGCTACGTGACATTGATGTATTCTCCTGGAGACACTCCGATATGGTAGGGATAAGCCTAACGGTGGCTTGTCATAAACTAAACGTCCTCCCCACTACCAAGCCAGTAAGGCAAAGGGTGAGGCGGTTCCACCCGGACTGACATCAGATTATTCAAACATAAGTGGACAATCTTCTAGTTGGAGGGTTTATAAGGGAGGTAAAGTATCCCGAATGGTTGGCTAATGTGGTACTGGTACCAAAAAAGGGTGGTAAGTGGAGCGTGTGTGTAGACTACACAGATCTTAATGAAACATGTCCTAAGGACAGCTTCCCATTACCACGGATAGATCAGATTGTGGACGCAACAACCGACCATGACATTCTGTCGTTTCTAGATGCCTTCTCCGGATATCACCAGATTCCTATGCACCCGCCTGACGCAGAGAAAACAACCTTTATCACACCCCATGGGTTGTACTGCTACAATGTAATGCCGTTTGGCTTGAAAAACGTAGGGGCAACTTATCAAAGGATGGTGACCAGGGTATTTCGACCCCTGATAGGTAAATCTAAGGAGGTTTATATCGATGATATGCTCGTAAAATCCAACGAACGCCTTGAGTAACACCCCAAAATATACCCTAATCTTTTTCAACGTGTTTAAGGTATCTTATAGATATAATTTGAAATTTTCATAATTATTATTTTGCTAAGTGAGAAAATTTCGAAAACCCCGAAATTTGTACAAGATAAGTAAGGGTAAGTTTGAAATTTGTCAAAGGGGACATAAAAGTCATAAGACAAGAAGATGAGAGGCTATTGCAGAAATAGCATAAGATGTAGAGAAAATATAAAGAGATGGGGGATTAAAGTGCAAATAAAAAGAGAATTTAATATAAAATGGGGTGAAGACCAAGTTTGGTCTCATTTTTGGCTAAAGAAAAATGTGAAGGAGAGAAGAAGAGAGAAAGGAAGAGAAGAAGAAGAAGAAGAAGAGAAGAGAAGGAAGAAGAAAGCCAAGAAAAGCTAGAGAAAGGTATGGAAGTATAGTTTTTGTATGGAAACTATGATTTTGGTATGGATTTTAGTATGGAAGTATGTGTTTTTATGGATTAGTTTGGATTTTGTATGGATTTCGTATGGGAAAATCAAACCATAAACCCATTTTTGATGAATTTAGGTCTAAAGAACCCTACTGCATACTGGGTGGTGTTTTTGGATTTAGGTTGGTTGATTGTAATCCTCAAGTAAGGAATATTTGTATTAAGGAAATATTGGGGTTTTAGGGGAGATGCCTTCAAAATTTCTCAAACTTCAGATGATCATAATTTCTTCGTCCAAACTCCGTTTTGGATGTTCTTGAACTATATGGAAAGCCCTTTGAGTCTAGAATCCATCCATATATAGCTTGATAATATTGGAACTCATAGCTAGTCTAGAAATCAATGAAAATAGTAGCCCGCCGGTTACCAGAGCCACTATTCACGGGAAGCCTCCAACTTCTGATTGTCATGGCTTATTCGCCCAGTCCTCGCTTTGAATGTTCTTAGACTCTATGGAAAGCCCTTGAGTCTAGAATCCATTCATATAGCTTGATGATACTGAACTCATAGGTCTAGAAATCACTGCTGACCTTACCGGGTGTGTTGTTTGGGAGTCACTGCCTGGAAGTCTCTAACTTTGACACTATACTCTTCCATCCGAACTCCGGTTGGATGCCTCGACTATGGAAAGCCCTTCTCGAGTCTAGAATCCATTCATATATATATCTTGATGAAATTGAAATATAGTAAATAGTCTATAAGTACATGGTAATCATAGCTATTCACAGATATAATGCAGATATTTAAAACGCAAAGACACAAATAAACGATCATAAATATCACATACGATTACTGGGAGACAATAATTATTTGGGAAGGAGATAGTGTACTAAAAACATAAAATACACAAGGATTGTCTACTTAGAACCTGGTAGGGGGATAGATAGACATGCCTATTAGGGAAAAACAAGTCCTGTGAGTATACCGATCAGCTTAGCCCCTGTTGTCACACAGGCCTTTGGGCCTTTATGCTGGTCATTGTCTTGCATAATGATAACAAGACTTCGCCCTTATAGACCACTATTTCGCACAAGGAGTAAAGCTTTTCAGACCTCATATAGTTTCTTATCCACTTCTAAGGTTTATGCAAAGAAACATAAAACAAATGACTCAATATGACATATGAAATGATATGATATGATAAGGAAACATAGCACACGCTATGCGACGACAAGTATATTGTGACAAGAACATGAAGCAAAGTAAACGATAAGAAATGAAACATGGTATAATAAGTAATATGAAATATGTATAAGCATGTTTAAAATGATATGATATGTTAGATGTGTATGCATGTGTATAGAATTATGATGACCCTTATTAGAGGTCATCCATATGTATTAATTCCCACTAAGCTATATGCTTAGCACGGGTGTTTCATCCGTGTAGGTACAGGAGAAGCAGAAACGAGAAGTTCGGACACTCCACATTATCAACCAAGGCCAACACACTACTAGGTGCCCACTAAAGACCCTTTGGTCTATTTTTGTATATATTTTGTTTTTGTGAACAATGTGGAATATCAGAAATGTTGAACACTTCCATATATGAAGCTTGTATATATTTGTAATCGCATGTAATATAGTACAAGTTAAATGTTTAACATTATATGATTGAACAAGCTTAAAGGTTATAAGTTTATAAAAATAAAATAGCGACACTTCGTTTGACACCGTGTGCCGAAGTCAGCGCTACAAGTTTATTGGTATCAAAGCTAGTTTAGGCGTTGAAGAGTCTTAGACAAGGATGTACTCTACATAAGAATGTGTTGGCCTACGCGATGTCCTTTTTTCAGATATTGTTTAGAATGGATTGGTTATCCAAACATGTACATAGTCGACAGATATGAAATAGTCTTGCTTAAATGTCATGACTCATCCTAAGTGATAAAGCACAAGGTATTCGGGATCCGAACCAATACCGAAAGTTATTTCAGCCTATGAAAGCTCGAATGCTTAAAAAAGGTCAGAACTTTTTGGCTTTGATTCTTGACTCCAAAGAGAGCAAGTGAATTTCAAAATATTCCCATATTGTGGAGTTCCCTGATGTATTTCTCGAGGAATTACTAGGAGTACCACCTGAAAGAGAAGTGAATCTCTCTATTGAAGTTGTACAAGGAACGACTCCTATTTCGATGGCACCCTACCGTATGGCTCTAAATGAACTGAAAGAGTTGAAGACTCAACTACAGAAGCATTACTATGGAAGTGGGATAACATTACTATGGATTTCGTATCCAATTTACCCCTTACCTAAAGGAAACATGATGGGGTCTGGGGTAATTGTGACGATCAATTAAGTTCAGCTTCACTTCCTATCGGTCCGATTTCTGACTACTCCATGGATCGTCTAGCCGAACTTTATGTGAGTGGAATTGTCGATCGCATGAGATTCCCTTATCGATAGTGTCCATCAGATCCACTAAGCCCACAAGGTTTTGAAGGAATTACGCTAACTTTGGTATGACTGAATTTAGTGACCGTTTTCTTCCATCCATGCAAACGTATGGATAGTCGTAAAGAGGATGTGTGTTGGAAGATATGCTTTCAAATGTATTAGATTTTCCTAGTTTGGGATAGATACATTCCACTCATGGAATTCGCTTATAACAACAAATTTTTATCGCTGAGTATCAGTATGGCCCTCTGTATGGCTTTGTGTTGAAGAAGATGTAGAACTCTATGTGTTTGACAGAGTTGCACGAGCATAAGATTATCGTCCTAATTTAAAGGACACGTAAGAAAAGCCCGACTATTCACAGAGGTTAAAGTCGCTAGTGATGTAATAAAGGTCTTATGCTAATTGGGCAGATATAGAGTATGAAGTCGAGACAGTGTTTTTAAAAGTATTTCGTGGAAAGATACTCCATTTTGGGAAGAAAAGGAAAAACTGAAATCCAAGATTCATCGTCTCACGAGATTTTAGAAAGAGTCGGGACCAATAGCGTATTGTTTGGCACTCCTTATGGAGTTAGCCAAATTACATGATGCATTCATGTCTGGCGCGCTCGAGATATCATTTGACACACGCACATATATTACTAGTTCAAGATATACAGACAAGAAGGATTTCACTTCATGAAGAGCCAAAGCTATTCTAGGATCGTGAAATAAGAGAGTTACTTTAACAAGCAAGTCTCTTTAGTAAAAGTGTTTCGCAACATTACTTCGCATGCAAGAAGTTTGGCCATGGGAAACTGCACTGACAATGAGGGTACAATATCCTCAGCTCTTCATTTCAGGTAATTTCAAGGACGAAATTTATTTTTAGGGGGGGGAATTTGTAACACCCCGAAATATACCCTAATCGTTTTCAACATGTTTAGGGTATTTTATAGACATAATTTGAAATTTTCTTAATTATTATTTTGCTAAGTGAGAAAATTTCGAAAACCCCGAAATTTGTATAAGATAAGCAAGGGTAAATTTGTAAATATAAAGAGATGGGGGGACTAAAGTGCAAATAAAAGGAAAATTTAATATAAAATGGGGTGAAGACCAAGTTTGGTCTTATTTTTGGCTAAAGCAAAACGTGAAGGAGAGAAGAAGAGAGAAAGGAAGAGAAGAAGAAGAAGAGAAGAGAAGGAAGAAGAAAGCCAGTGAGTGCCAAGAAAGGTATAAGTCTAGTTTCGCATTAAATCCATGATTTTTGTGATGGATTTTAAGATAGAAGTATGAGTTTCTATGGATTAGTTTGGATTTTGTAAGGGAAAATCAAACCATAAACCCATTTTTGATGAATTGCAGATAAAAGAAACTTACTGGCATATCAAGCTGTTTTGGATTTGGGTTGGTTGATTGTAATCTTCAAGTGAGGAATATTTGTATTTAGGAAATATTAGGGTTTTAGGGGAGATACCGTCAAAATTTCTCCAACTTCGGATTGTCATAATTTCTTCGTCCAAACTCCGTTTTGGATGTTCTTGGACTATATGGAAAGCCCTTTGAGTCTAGAATCCATCCATATATAGCTTGATAATATTAGAACTCATATTAGGTCCAGAAATCATGAAAATAGTGGTCTGGCCAGGTTGCTCGAAATAACTGCTCATGGAAGCTCCAACTTCGAACTACATTATAATTTCTTCGTCCGAAATCCGTTTTAGATGTTCTTGAACTTATGGAAAGCCCTTTGAGTCTAAAATCCATTCATATATAGCTTGATGATATTAGAACTCATATTAGGTCCAAAAAGCATAAAATGTGAGGTCTCATTGTGTTGCTCGTAGGCACTGCTCTCATGGAAGCCTCTAACTTCTGATGGTCATACTTCTTCTCGTCTAACTCCGCTTCCGATGTTATTAGATTCTATGGAGCCCTTTGAGTCTAGAACGACCATATATAGCTTGATTAAATTGGAATGATAGTAAATAGCCTATAAGCATACATGGTAATCTAAGTAGTTATTCATGTATATAATGAGATATGAAAATGCAAAGATACAACAACAATTTGCAAATATCACATATGATTACCTGATGACACTATTTTGAGAATATGAGATATGTACCGAACATAAAATACACATGGATTGTCTTCTTAGAACTTCAGAGATAGATGATATGCTCTATTGCAAAACAAGTCTCGGCAGCGATAATGACTGGTCACGCCCAGCTTTAGGTCATTACAAAGGCCTTCGCCCTTATAGATGGTCATTGTCTCGCATAATGATAATACGCTTTGGGCCCTTATAGACTATCAAGCTTGCATTCGGTGAGTACAAATGTTTTGGGCCCTTTATAGTTTCCTTTTATCCACTTATAAGGTTTATGTAGGCATGAAACATAAAAACAAATGACTTGAATATGACATATAAAATGATATGGATATGATAAGAGAGCATAGTAATTCGCTTGCGCATGACAAGTATATTGTGACAAGAACATGAAGCAAAGTGTAAATGATAAGAAATTAAACATGGTATGATAAGTAACATGAAATATGTATAAGCATGTTTAAATGATATATGTTAGATGTATGCATGTGTATAGGAATCTTGTGGGATGACCATTATTTAGGGTCATCCATATATTTACTCCTACTAAGCTATGTTTAGCACTGTGTGTTTTATCTCAGAGGGTGTGGAGAGAAGCAGAACTAGAAGTCCCGATACTCCACACATCAAAGAACTGCGCCAACACACACTACTAGGTGCCCACTAAAGACCTTTTGGTCTATTTTTTATATGTATTGTTTTTGTAAACAATGTAAATATTGTAAATGTTGAACACTTCCATATATGAAGCTTGTATATTTTTTGTAATCCGCTGCTATAGAATATAGTACAAGTTAAATGTTTAACATTATATGATTGAACAAGCTTAAAGGTTATAAGTTTATAAAAAAAAAAAAAATGACACCCTCGCTTGACACCGTGTGTTGAGTTGGGGGCGTCACACCTCGACCACACAATGCATTTGCAAGAAACCTTCGAATTGTTGTAAAGACACGACATGAAACTTTACCCTTTGAAATGCGCATTCGGGGTTAGCTCGAGCAAATTCCTGGGTTTTATGGTAACACAGAGGAGGATAGAGGCTAATCCTATCCAGTTCAAGGCCATAATGGAGTCCCAAGCCCCATTTCCTGGTAGTGGGTACAACAACTCGATTGGTCACATATTGTCAACAACCTCGACCTGAATCAATTCGTAGACACTCCGACCGTATGAAACCATTTGAATAAACACATTTCATATAAACATACATATATATGAATATATGATATCATTACTAATACATTCATTAATATGTGAAATATACATCATATCATTTAATGATGACCCATATCTATTCTTTAGTACAACATATTGATACAAAATGGCATTCCATGCCTTTGCAACATACATTTGCAAAATATTATTAGAGTTCACCCATTTTTTCACCCTAACAAGAAAAATACATTCCATGAAGATTTATACATTTGATTTCTATACAAAATAATTACATGATATCATGACATGTAGCGGTATGCATGAAACAAGAGCATTTGGTGTACCAAAACCCGTATGACTCTGACTATGCTCTCTGGGTCTTCAGTCTCATTTACTATCTATATTAAATACCGTGCCTCGAGAAATCAACGAGCTAAGCATTTTCATGCTTAGTAGTTCTTTACGTTTCTATTCTCAGTTTATACAATCAATACAACATATATATGCACATATAAATAACATTTCCCATACGCATCAATTTATTATCTCAATTACATCTAATATGTTTATTTTCTTAAACAGCATTTCGAAGGTTGCTCATGTGATCCATGTATAGATATATATATATATATATATATATATATATATATATATATATATATATATATATATATATGTATTTATGATTTTATAATAATTTAACATACATTCCATTTTATCTAATATAAAAAACACAATGATTCACACTTTTATGTTTACTTATAGTATTTGTGTCACAAATCAATCTACATTTAATTTACACATTTGTCAGATAGATAATCTGGACCCACCCAACAAATTATTGGTCATTGCCAGCTTTAACACTCTTAATAATCTCGCATCGTCTCCACTGGTTATGGATCATTGTTTTTACATTTGCATTTTTGTGTACACTGATATTTGTCCCATTGGGCTACTTATCTAAGATGTTACTATAATCATATCATTCACGCATCAAGATTATCCTATTGGTATACCAATCTATCCCTAACTTGAATATGACGGCTAGCATTCTCTTAAGAGCATTAATAATTAGTCATAGTAAAAGTTACTAGATTATATTCACAAGAATTCCACAATAACGTAAGTTTACAACCAATATGCCTACTTTACCACTATGTTAACTATCCGATTAACCCATTTAAAAAAAACCAATTTATTCCAAGTCAATAATTCTGCATACAAAAGTTACACATAATCTCATAGAAACACTATCTCCCATTTGGCCATAATCCAATCACTTTTTCTTCATTTTAACTTACTTAACACATGAGTTTTACGCACTATTTCAATTACACCAAACCTTCAACAGATTTGGAAACATAATTTAAACAGATACATGCAATAATTTTGCACCAAACTGCACCATACAATACCAATACACATTCGACTACACATGATTCATGACTAACATACACGCTCTTCCCTTTTTCATGTTAATCCACTTTGAGATCAATTAACCAATACCCAAACCAATTCTATTTTATGGTTCAAACCAGAAGCACATGCGCATTTTATATCAACACTTCGTGTTTGATGACAAAATAAACACAACACCGAAACAAGAAGAGAAATGTGAAGAACAAACCAAAAGGGTTGTCGGTCAATTCTATTCCTTGAATCCCGATCTTAGCTCGTGAGTTTTGTCATCACCTAAAGTTCTAATCTATCACAAAACGCTTACAATCGAGAACAAACAAAGAAAAATAAGTCATGCATGCTTGGGTTTCTGGTTAGGGTTGATTTCTACCCAAGACACCTTCACTTTCAAAATTTTATGGGAAAAAATGAGACATATTTTACCCAAACTTCCTTCAAGAAAATGATAGTTCTATGAGTCTATTTTCAGTAGAAATTGTTATCATCACATTTGGATCATTACAACTTAACTTATGTCCAAAACACCAAATCTGTACCAAAATAAAGGATAACCCAGTAGCTTACCCATATTTTCACTTAAGTCTAAAAAAAAGGGGATGTAGGTTCAGGTTTGCTTCTTGGTACCTTCTATACTTTTGTAGGTCTACCTCTGAGGGTTCTTTCCCAACTAGAATCACTATATTTGGATGACTAATGGCCAAGTTATGACCAAAACAAAAACATGATATAACCTAGAAATTTTCTTATTTCTAGACTTTGTTTTAGTCATCTCGGACTACATAACACTTGGCTACTATTTTAAGGACACTTTAGGTCTCTATTTCTTCTAGAAAATTTTCAGCCATGAGTCTTATACACCATCTTTAATTTGAATCATCAATTTGGAGGTCGAAATTTAAGTGTAGTGAAAACAAAAACATGGGTTTTTGAAAAAAAACTTTGGCAATTCCCTTCAAAAACCTATTCATCTCTTTTGCAATCTTAGTCTTTAAGACCCCACAAGCCAACAAAACCACCCTAAGCAATACAACTCAATTCAAAAACAAATTACCCAAAGATGGAAAAGTTAGGTTCTCCACTAAGCCGCAAAACGGAAATGAGTTAGGACTTTCCTAACAATCAAAAGGAAGAATCCATACAACCCAAATCCAAATCAAAACAAATATCAACCTAACTCTAACAAGTATAACACATGAATGAGAAGAGTTAGGGTTCTTCCTAACCTCAAACATGAACAAATATGGAGTTAGGATGGTTTCCTAACCTTGATTTCCTTGAAATACTTGAACACAGCTTCGCTCCTTCTCTTGATCAAGGCAAAACCTTGTACTAAATGGAGAGATAGCAAGCCTCAATTGGCTTCTCTTAACTCCTTCACGTGAATCCTAGCTCTAAGTGTGAAATGCCCAATTCTAAGACCAAATTTGGTCTTATCCATTCCCTAATGTATAAGGCCTTTATTTGGCAAATCTCATTTTCTTAGAACATTTTTGCATTAAGTCCTTCATTCCATTCTATTTGCAATTCATTTATCACATATTCAACTTTAACATGTATTCTTCTAGATTTATGACCCTTGAGTCCTTAATGTGACTTTTTTTTTATTTTACCATTAACTCTTATATTAATTCTAGCTTTATCATTTTTCTCACTTAGTATTAATTTTTTTTTTGGGAAAAATGCGGATTGCTGTTACTACCTAAACATGTTATAAAACTATTAGAACACTAATTTGAATTACGGTGGCTAGGGTGGTTCATATCTCGCTTCACAGATTGTTTGAAGCTGTTCTTTGCCACCCTAAAGGGAGCCTAGCGGGTTGGTTGGAATCAAGATTGTGACCAGGCACTTGCAGCTATTAAGCGATATCTCACCGAACCACCAATTTTGGCTAGCCTCGAGACAAGTGAGATGCTTTATGTTTACATAGCTGTTTCTAACGTATCAATACGTGCAACTTTATTCAAAGAAGACGAACAACGGAAACAGAGACCCATATTCTTTATAAGCAAGTCCCTTTGTTCGGCGGAAAGCTTGATATGCGGAGTCTTGAGCAGGCGGCGCATACCCTCAAGGTAGATCTTTAAAACTCCGCCCCCTACTTCCAAGCACACCCCTGTCTTGTACTCACCAGCCTCCCTCCTAGGAGCACTATACATAAGCCGTCAATCGGGCGGATGGCTCAAGTGAGTTAATCGAGCTAAGTGGAGTTCGATATTCAATATAAACCACATGCAGCGATGAAAGGGAAAGTACTGGTTGGCTTTTTAGAGGAGGTTCCTTAGCAGGAAATGAAGTCAAACAAGTCCGATTGGTGGATCCTGAATGTGGATGGCACTTTGCGACAGACGGGAGTCGGACTGGGGCTGTAACTTGAAACCCTAACCGAGGAAGTAATAGAACAGGCCATACGTTTGGATTTCCTCGCTTCTAACAATGAAGTCGAGTATGAAGCAATAATAGTCGGGCTTGACCTCACAATCTCCGTATCCTCAGAAAAGATCATCACAAGAAGCGACTCTCAATTGGTGGTTGGCCAGGTAAACGACGAATATGAGACAAGGGACGGTAGCGTGACCCAGTATGTGAGAGTCTGAGTCGGCCTACGTTTAGGGAGCTTCATGACCCAGCGGCGAAGCATGTCCTGAGAAATTCTAACAAGAAGGTAGACGCTTTGGCAGCCATAACTGCGTCCCTACCAGTAAAAGAAACAATGCTCCTCCCCGTGTACTACCTGCCAGAATTGTCGATCACTACCAGTAGGGTAAATGAAATTGATGAGACGGGTTCTTTTTGGATGATTCCAATAGTCCGCTATTTGAGTTCGGGGGAACTGTCGGACAACAGAGTCGAAGCCCACAAGATCTAAGTCCAGGTAGCTCGGTTCTCCCTTGTTAAAAATCAGCTATATAGCAGTCCTTAGGCGGTCCTTATCTTAAATGCCTTACTCACCAGCAGGGATAATATATATTGGCAGAACTCCACGATGGAATATGCAGAAACTATCAAGGCGGCAGGACATTGGCGCATAGAGCTCATACCCAAGGCTACTATTGGCCGACCATGCGTGCGGATTCCACAATCCTTTTTAAAAAGTGTGACCGCTGCCAGTGACAGACCCCCGTCTCAAAGCTCTCGGCCCAAAATATAACAACCATAACAAGCCCTTTGTCGCGCCGGCTCGGTGGGAGTATCCGCGCTATAGTTGGGTTCTTGCCTACCGCCTACGGCTCAAAAGCTGTTACTGGTTGCCCGCGGTGCACTTGACAAGCGGATGAAATTTGAAGCCGCATCCATTAAAGACAAAGAGGTCATTCAGTTTATGTGGGAAAACATTGTGTGCAGATTCGGAATATCCCAATCGATTATAATCGACAATGGGCCATAATTCGATAGCCAGGTATACAAGAATTTATGCAGTAAATTGAAGATAAAAAACCCGTACTCGACCTCGCGATACATATAGAGCAACGGCCAGGCGGAATCATCTAATTAGACTCTCCTATCAGCCCTCAAAAAACGGCTGCATTCGGACAAAGGAAAGTGGGTAGAGGAACTACTAGGAGTTCTATGGGCCTACAGAACAACCAGCTGGAAGCCGTCGAGGGAATCGCCGTTTGCCCTTACACACGGGATGAAGGCTATCATCCCCATAGAAATCGGGATGCCTACCATTCAGACAAAAGTTTATGAGGAAGCAAATTCCGAAGCAATAACTAAGACTGGAGCTGCCGGAGACCGGGAAGCTATGGTATGCGCATAACATCCTTACCACAGGCGACGAACCTGCACAACCAGCGTGTGAAGCCGCGTACATTCAAAGCCGGTGAGTTAGTCTTAAGAAGGGTCTTTATGAAAACACTTAGTAACAGCGAGATGGGAAGTTCGGTAGTAGGAAGGGTATACACGGTGGTCTGAGTAGGGACAGTCGGGTCTTATGCATTGAGCAAGCCAGATGGAACTGTTGTTCCTAGAATGTGGAACGCCATGCATCTTAAGAAGTACTACCAATAGTGTATTCTTTGAGGAAATTACCATCAATAAAATATGATTCTTTACACATTTCCTTTTACAGCCTACAATTGCTTATTCTTCAAGAATAGTCCAGTTATGGTTGTTGTCCGGCTGGCAAATTTAAAAAGTCCAAATATGGTTGTTGTCTTGTTGGAAAATTTAACAAGTCCAGATATGGTTGTTGTCCTATGGCATATTTAAAAAATCCATATATGGTTGATGTCCTGCTAGTACATAAGAAGTCCATATATGGTTGTTGTCATGCTGGCATATTTAAAAATTCTAGATAAGGTTGATATCCTATTGGTACATAAGAAGTCGAGATATGATTGTTGTTCTGCTGGCATATTTAAAAAATCCAAATATGGTTGATGTCATGCTGGTACATAAAGAATCCAGACATGGTTATTGACCTGCTAGCATTTTCAAAATAAAGGAAAAGGGGAGCTAAGGCATAATTGTCGTCATGAAAAGGTTTTTCATTAAAACATGACCCAGTACAATGCACTAAAAAGCGCCAAGGGTTACAAGGGATGATATGTATCTTGGTGGCAAAGCAGCGCACCTTACAAAAATATCCAAAAAAAAGCCCAAAACTAATATCAACAAAAAGAGTCAGCCTTACTCCTCTGCGACGACGCCCTCCACCAGGTCTTTTGCCGTTTTAGCCAGGTGAATCTCCAGAGCCTTGGCCTCGGCGGGTGTTAGGGCCGCGGGGTACCCCAGATTTGAAAAAAACTCCGGAGGAAGTGGGTTGGCAAAGTCAGGCATACCATCCAGAATCCTTGGTCGGTCACCGTAGATGCCATATTTGAACACACAGTATTTGTAGCCATAGGTGAAAATTTGCTCTTAGGATTTCTGGTAATCTTCCACCATGGCTTCTTTGTCCTTGCTTGCCGGAGAATGGAGAGACGACACTTCATCTCTGGATGCCTAAGTTCGATAAGAACGGCGTCATCAACCGTCAGGGCAGAAACCTCGACCTCGGCCCTCGCCCTAGATCTTCCTCATGGTACGCGAGGCGTCGCGTCTGACCGGTCGTCCTCGCCTGGCCTTGGCACCACCGTGGCCATGGGCGCCAGACAAGCCACCCTAGCCTCCTGTTTGGCCTGGTCCTTCTCTTTCTCTGCCCGCTCAATCTTCTCCACACCAGCTTGGGTTTCTTGCTTCTAATATTTTGCCTTGGACTCTGCCTTGGCCAAAGAAGCGTCTAAGACTTGATGCTTGGAAACGGTTGATTGGGCGTAAAGCCGTAATCTCTCAGCATCGTCTAGTTGGGGTGCAAACTCCCATCTGTGAACCATGTTACGGATGGTTGTCATAACTAAAAAGTTGTAGAGTGCGGCATAAAGAAAACAACCCGAAACCGACATCTGCGTCCTCGTACCGTGGAAGCCTCATACTTAGATAGGTAGGGAATGGAATAGAATACTGTTTTGTGCGAGCTGCTATTGGTATTCAAAAATAATTAGGATAGAGGTCGCGCATATGTACGACCGGGCGCTCTGCCTGGTTAAAGGGGCTCCAGCGATGGATGATCTCCCAAGCCCCCTCTAAATCAGAGGTAACCATGCCCGCCAGAGGTGATCCTCTCATAAGGAGGAACGTACATACTTAATAGAACCTAGTCAGGCGGCCTTCTCCTGCAAGGTATGGTACTTGAGGGCTTGAGCAAGGGTAGAGGAGCAACAGCTACCCCTGAAGGGGACCCCTCACCAATTTCGTCAAGACTAGGACCCCCGGTAGGGATCCCCCCTCTTGAGGTGCACTTTCCTCACTTGGGGTGCCTTCTAAAACCGGTTGATCATTGGAGGCTCGATTGAGGGAGTCCTCTGGGATTATTGCCCAATTCTTCTCAACCTCTTCGTCTGGCGAAGACTGTTTAGGATGCTTCCCATCAGGTATGGGGGTGGGCTCATCCTCCAAGTCCGCATCTCGTTTTCGCACACGTGCGGCAAACCCGGTGGCAAGTGTAGACATTTCCTCTTCCTTAGCAGACTCAGTGGCAAGTACGCCTGCCCAATCCATAAAGCCTTCCAACCCGACGCATGCTACTTTAATTTACCGGGCCCTCTTTTTATCTTGTCCTTTCTTTTCAAGCGGGCGGGCCCGCGGGCGGCAGGCACTTTCGATCTGGGCGAGACCAGGCCTGTAGCGGCCTCCGTTGGATCTTCTTGGGTGGCTTAAATTTGCTCTGGAAGCAGGTTGCTCGGGTTGGAGTTGCAAAGGTCAGTAAAAACGAAGTGCTTCACCTTCGGTAAGTGCACGGTAATACAATAGAGTGGGGAGCGATGCGGGGATGATGTAAGGAAAGACCGCAAAGAGGCGACTCTCGCGATTCCTACGCGTGATAGAAGCTCATGATTGCGCTTTGCCTCTGCTATCTTTAGTAACCGCCTAATGTTCTCCATGGCAGCCTTCTCTATCCAGTTGACCAATCGGCCTCGCCTACGCTTACTGAATAGCACCAGGAAGAGCAATGTATATTAGAATATGAATCATCTCGTAGGACATGAACTGCAACCGAACTCATACCAACTGGAAATACAAAAGATTGATTCACATTGAACGGGAGCCCAGGGAGCCAAGTGTCTCGTACCACAGACCCCTAACGGGGGGTGACCCCTTCCCCTGCTTTTTTGGGGTCGGGGCAGGTTCTGAGTGTAGCCAAGAGCTGTAGACTGACATGGACAATCGACCATCGGTCCCCAGCTTTAGCGTATAGACAAAACATATCTCTACTACCGAAATATCTAGTTGGTAGAGAAAGTTAAGAACACTACAACCCATCAAAATCTAAAAAACATTAAGATGAATAAGCGTAGGAGGGCACGAGTAGGCGTGGAAACTGCCATGATAGCGACGGGAAGCAAAGTCAATTTGTAATTGCTCTTGGGTGAAGTAGACGGCGTTATCACTTTGTCTGATGAAGCGGCCGACTCGTCTAACAATTCCTAACTAATGCCGTCGGGGACTCGGCGAGAAGGACCTCGATTCCTCCATGAAACACTTAGAGACACGGGATTTGCTCGCGTGGCGGCTCTCATTGGACCCTTTTCTTGCGCCGCAGAGCTTTGGCGGTGGAAGTCTCATCTTAACCCCTTATCACTCTATAAGAAAATAAAGAACGGGGATCAACTCAAGGATCTCTTGGCAAAATGATAAGTGAGACCAACACCCTAGACTAAGGAGCACCCCAGGAACTGTTGAGACGCACCTAGGAATGGGTATGTCCTAAAACACTACGTACAGTTCCGTTGCAAGGACCTTAATGGCGGCCGAAAAGCACGCATCCGAAACAACCTTTACAAATGAAAAAAAAAAAAAAACCAACCAAGAGATTGAAAATGGTCTGAAATCTTTAGTGACTCTGTAGCGCCCCTCGTGACTCGACCCGACCCAACAACTGGACCGGACACAGGGACGCAAACCACTAAATCCATTTATCTATGAAACACATTTCATACTCATTTTCGATAGAATATTTAATATCCATTGAATCATATTTATATATGTGAATATGATATCACTACTTATTCACATTTATTAATATAAGAAGTATGCATTATATCTTTTCTAGAGGGCCCATAACTATACTTTAGTACAATATTTATACAAAATGACATTTCCATGCCCTTTCCAAATCATTTACAAAATATTTGTCAGAGTTCACCTCTTATCTTTGAAAATCTATAATGTAAAGTACATTCCACGATAAAAAAAAATTAATTTTTTTTTTCTTATGAAGATCTTTACATCTTTTGATTTCAATATAAAGTAGTCGCATGATATCATGGAATGAAGTGTATGTATGAGACGGAGCATTTACTTATACTCTACACGATTTGATGATGACTCTGCGGTCTTAGGTCTTGCCACTATCTACTCGGTACCTGCGTGTAGAAAGCCAACGCTCTAAGCATTTTCATGCTTAGTGGTTCTTTGCATTTCTATTCTTATTTCAAACAATTATACCACATCTATATGCATAACAATTAACTTTTTCTATATGCATCACTTAATCATCTAAAAAACATTCAACATATTTTCCAAACAACCTTTCAACATACTACTTATGTGATCCATGCAATATTTATAAATATACCATTTTATAGTAGTTTAACATACTTTCATTTTGTCTCAAATATAAAAATACAATAATTCTCATCTTTCATGCTCCCATGTTTTAGTATTCTTGTCACAACTCAATTCACACAATCCACACAATTATTAATCATTTAGCCCTTAAATGAATCTAACCGAAACTTTCGTTGTGTAGGATAACGGAATCACAGGCACGGTCCCACTAGGCTGCAGGCCGGTATAAAACATTTAATAACTCAGTATTGTCCCGTTGGGCTACGGACTAGTTATTTTACATTTGCATTTTGTGTACATTACCGATATTGTCCCGTTGGGCTACGGATCGGTATGCCACTATAAATCATTTCGTTCATAGTACTGCTACATTGACCCTTATCGGTATACCAATCTATCCCTAACTCGAATATGACGGTTTACATTCTCTTAAGGGCATTAATAAATAGTCATTTACAATACTATTTTCATATTTACACAATACAATTAACATTCTCGACGGATTCGTTTGTACATACGTGAATCTCGTCATGTTTGACACTACATAGTTAATTTATAAATCAATTAACCAACACTAAAACAAATTCATTTATAGTTCAAATAGAAGCACATATGCAGATGTTTGTCAAACATTTCAGATTCTTGGTTCAAACAAAAACTTCGGATTTCATAACAAAAATTCCAGATTTGTTTGACAAACAAATACAAAACTTGAAACAAGAAGAGAAGTATGAAGAACAAACCAAAAAGGTTGTCGATTATGGTCTCCTATCCTTGGAATCCTGATCTTAGGTCAAGTTTTATCATCATCAGCCCCTAATCCATCACAATCAGAGAACAAACAAAGAAAAACCAGTCATGCATGCTAGTGTTTCTGGTTAGGGTTGATTTCTATCCAATACACCTTCACTTGTAAAATTTTCTAGGAACAAAGAAGCCATATTTTTGTGACGCCCCTATCTCGGGGGTCCCGTTGACAACCCGTCAACCCGCAAAAACCTGTGAATATCGGGTGCTTCGATATCACACTCACATGTCTCATATATCGAGACCCATTTATGTATATTTTTCTTACAAAGAACCATTTTCTTATAATATTTTACAAGAGTTTGATGTACAACTCTTCTACACTTTTACATGCCAAAATATATTAAAACTAGATTGTTCTAATATATTTTTCAAAAATGCTTCTCAAAGCCACAACCTGGCCTTCTTCATGCTCACGGCCTCAAGGGAGCGCCGTCTTCTCATGTACCTGAAAAGAGAGGGATCCAGCGGCAGGGGTGAGCAAAGTCCCGAGTAGTGATGAATCTACACAGGGTTACTCCCACTAAGTGCACATGCAATGGTCGCCTGAAAAACACACATCCAAGTAAAATGTCTACATGAATGTCATATGTCGTGCATGAAGTAATCATCATGCCCATATCTAGGAGTCCTCACCGGCTCCCTCGCACTTTTCTAGATGCAGTGCAGACTATTGTCATTTTCCGATGACGGCCAGATTTTCTTAATCTTTTAACATTTTCATTTACAACAATGCGCCTTTTGTGGGTAATGGATTTCTGGTGTCGCACCAACGGGCTCCATAAACCTAGACACTTTACGGTAGCTCACCGTAGGACTATGTCGACCATAATTGATGGGTCTTTCGCGCGGAATTTATCCCAACTTCTTGTGCAGAGCACATAATTTATCCTTTACCATTTCCCCATAACTTCCCAGTCACGACTCATTTGGACTTTGTTCTACTAACTGAGCCCATTAATCAACACCATATCTGGTGATACCTGCTTAGATGTACCGGAAGCCTCCATCGAACACCTAACACGGTGTCGATCCTGACCGTACACTCACGCCCGTGTCATGTGATGTTCTAGTACATTGCAATGCAATTATGCCTTCTTGATTCTCATGTTACATGTATGAGGCACTACATGAACCATTTATACCATTGATAATTATAATTGGTACATATAATTAACATCCATTTATAACCCATGTTAATACATCATACAACATACATTAACATGTCATATTCACACTGCATGTTATTCATACAAGCAATAACACACAACCTAACCGACCAGAACTAATCTACCTGATTTCCCAATGTCCTACATAGGAACATGGCTACAATATTGACTCAATGGGATTTCCATAGAGTCCAAGAACACCCGAATCGGAGTTCGGACGAAGAAGTTATGACCTTCCAAAGTTGGAGGTCACACATGTCTAGGCAGCCTTACCCGGACAGCCTACCTTACTTACCCGGGAGACCCTTTCCGGCTAGCTCCAGTACCCAATGCCCTCCATAACATACGGCTGGAATCTTGACTCAATGGGCTTTCCATAGAGTTCAAGAATACTGAATCCGGACGGATGAAAGTTAGCCGAGGAAGTGGAGAGTCACACATGACTTCGTGACCTTACGAGACAACTTCACCTTACTTTCAGGAGGCCTTTCCGGCCGTTCAGTATCCAATGCCCTCCACAGACATACGGCTGGAATCTTGACTCAATGGGCTTTCCATATAGTCCAAGAATACCCAAATCGGAGTTCGAATGAAGAAGTTATGACCTTCTGAAGTTGGAGGTCACACATGACTAAACCAGGCCCTTACCGGACAGCTAACTTACTTTCAGGGAGCCTTTCCGACCGGTTCTAGTATCAATGCCCTCTATATGCATGTTTGGAATCTTGACTCAATGGGCTTTCCATAGAGTCTAAGAACACACCCAATCAAGTTTGGGCCGAAGAAGTTATGACCTTAAAGAGTTGTAGGTCACACATGGTAAGCGACCTTACACGGGCTGACCTACCTAGCATGGGTATCGCTTCGGCCAGCTCCGGTGTAATGCTCTCCATAGTCATATAGCTGGAATCTTGACTCAATGGACTTTCCATAGAGTCCAAAAACACTAGAATCGGAGTTCGGACAAAGAAGTTATGACATTAGAAGTTGGAGGTAAAAAATGATCCTAGTCGGATGGAACCATTTGGGGTGAACCCATTAAAATTGAACCCATCGAAGGCATTTGAACCCATCAGGTGAACCCATCGGGCGTGACTAGTCGGATAAATGCCATTCATATTGTTGAATTAAGCGGGCCAATAATTTAGGCTCTGAAGGGTCCGATTTGAAATTAAGCCCCAACATCAAGTTCGTTGACGTGGCTACAATTTACTGAAGGACTCAGAATTCTCTTTATTTCCTACAACCGGAACTCTAAAGTGGGTTAATGTGTACTACCACAATATGGCAGCTTCCATGGTTGAAACCTGACGAAACATTCCCCTTAAGTAGAGACAACCACACCTTCATTCATTTTAACTCTAACACATAAAAATGGCACACAAGGAAAATTACTTAGTCCAAAAAATTTGTCCGGTCACGTAAAGCAGTCCGAAATCTCAGCCCTGCTTATCCTAAAGTCTTGGGGATGGTTCACCATGACCCTCATGGCCTCACACAACCTATGCCATTTGAATGGCCCTTAAATAAGGATTAAACGAAGTAGGAGAAAACCCCTACCTCTTGGAGTTTTTAATCAAAACTCCCCAACTCTAGTCTCTATGCGAAGCCCTTACCGTGAGGATGAATTCTTCCTCTTGCTTTGCCTAAAACCGCTAGTTCGATCGTCGAGAAATTTAGAGAGAAGGTGCAGTCTCTCTCTCTAAAACTCTCTTTTTCTTCCTCTTTCTTTTCTGCTCTTTTCTTTTCTCTTATCCATTGTTTGAGGTCAGATGGGCGAGGCTTTGTCATAAGCTTGCCACGTGTCGAATTTTCATTGGCTCTTAGGATTTCGCCATCTCACCGTCCATCTACCATGGATTTCTCGATGACATGATGCCACATGTCACACATAGTATGCCAGGCTCATTGTTTGACTTGCTCACATCTTGACACGTGTCTCATCCTTGAGGTCTCAAATGCGCCCAGTGTCACGCTCCTCTCGGTGCAAAGCATGAAATTGTCTTAGGGTGTGAAATTTAGTGAGTAGCTAGATTTGTCACGAGGCAGTTCAGCCGGTGGGTTCGTTTTGTCATCAGAATCTAAAAAAATCAATTTTGTCAATTTTGCAGTTACCACTTTCCTCGGAGAAATCTGGATTTTAGGGTTTCTAATTTTCTCAAACTTCCTTGAAAATGATAGTTACATGAGTCCGTTTTTAGTAGAAGTGGAATCATCAATTCGAACATTAGAGCTTCAGATATGTCAAACTCACAGGAACTCTTATATTTGAAAACATAACTTTGAATTTCTTAGAAAGCAATGCTTGGCTTTGAGAATTTAAGGTCGATAAATTAAGATTGAATCAACATTTGAAAAGTTACTCCTAAAGTCTAGTTCTGCGGAAATTTGAATCACTCAATTTGGATAAGTGAAACTCAACTTATACCAAAACTGTACCAAAACAAAACTAGGATTTGCCTGAAAATAAAGCTTCACTTTGATGAATTTTTGGGTCTAATGGGGTCCAAATTTGAATAAACCTATTTCAAGAAAATTTGTTCTCCTAGAAGTCTAGTTTACCTCAAAATTTGAATCACTCAATTTGGATGAGTAATGGCCATGTTATGACCAAAACAAAAACATGAGTTTGGAAATTTTTTGACAGGATCTCTCCTAAAACCCCAACATTTCCTTTATATAAAAATTCCTTAAAACCAATCCTAATCAAAGCAAAAAGGCTGCATGAACTCTAACTCAAACATATATATACTAAATTATGGTTTTACCAATTCAAACACAATCAAAAGAGGAGTTAGGAGGGGTTCCTAACATGCGAATGGGTGAATCCATACTGAGCTTGAATGACTTAAGCTACCTTAATCTTTTGAGCAGCTCGTCCCAGCTTTCCTTCTTCCTTCCTCTTCAAAAACAAGTAGAGTCCAAAGATGTCTTTTCCCCCTCTCTCAATTGTAGCCCTAACTCCCCTTTTGCCCAAATGAGAAATGATCTCATTTCACTAGATCAAATTTGGTCTTATTCTTATCTTGTATAAGGCCTTGTTTGGCCTTCCCCTTTCTAGATTTTTTTATTTATTTTTGCATTAAAGCCCTTCATTTCTATTTCATTTGCATAACAACTTATCACATTTTTACTTTGACATATACTCTTCTTCATTTATGTTGGGTCCTCATTTTGACATTTTACCAATTTAACCTTGACTCTTGTATTAATTATGGTTTATTATTATTATTATTATTATTATTTTCACTTTAAAAACGCTGTTTCTATCACTTAAACTGATAAAATAACAAATAAATAAAATAAAAATTTATAATAGCATATAATCTTTGAGAGTAAAATAATAGTGAAGGTTATTTTTTGGGATGTTTCACTCAACTTCACCAAATCTTGGGAGGATAGCAAGCGCTCAAATAATCCTTGGGCAAAAAGTTTCTAACGACAAAGAAAGTAACACCCGTACCCCTATCCTTATATAGGGCAAGGCGTGAACAAGCGCATTAAATGCCATGGTGGTCGAATTTGCGTATTGGGAGGCGTGCTCCTCTCCCTACGCTTAGTATTCTGGCGTTTCATCTACTAGGCACTTGAAATGTCAGCTCATTAAGCGTTAAGCACACGGCCCCTTGGATCCTCTGACCCGCAGGAGTCTTTAACCCTATGGGCTTAGGTTTATCTGGCTATTGGGCCCCTGAGTTTGCCTTTAGAAGCGGCCCAGGGTGCATTAATTATGCAGAGCCCAGAGAGTAACCTTAACTGGGAAAAACTAAAACCCATCCTCAAAAGCCAATAGAGGCTTCTCAAAATCCCATTTCAGATCATAAAGCTCCCCTAGTTAGCATTAAAAGAAAAAAGGGTTGGGGGGTGGTGTAAAAAATAGAAGGCTCGACATTACTGGATGTAAAACCAAGTCTTATTAAAATTCGCCAACTTGCGCCAGAAGTTACATAAAGCAAAGACAAACCTAACCAAGTAATCTAGATAGATCCATTACAAAGATGTCTTTGTAATTGAGCCAGGCTAATTACCAAAAACAAAGGAAGAAGAAAAGGAAGAGGTGAAAGGGAGAAGAAAAGGAAGTGGAAAAAATCGAAGAAAAAGAAGAGACTGAAGCGCTTCGCTTGAAGGCTCTCCTTATCCCAACCTTACACCTTGATCACTGCACCTCTAGGGGACACCAACACAAGGGGGCACCTAGCCTCAACGTAGAACCCTGAAAGAAGGCCGACCGTGTAATTAGGCCCCTTGTCAATGACCTTAGGCCAACTTGTGCAAGGCCCAACAGCGAACCCTGAAAAGGTGATGTTGGCATAGCTAGGCCTCTCATCCAAGACACATGATGGGTTAACGTAGATATCATCTTCAAACACACAATATCCATTAATAGAAAATATCCATAGAGACCTTTGAAAGCCTCCCTCCATAACCTACCTACCTTCACCGGCCTACGGACAAGGGTGAGGGATGAAATCACAATAGTGAAGAGATGGTTTGTGTGACAGAAGAGGAATCCATTGGCAACTTCATAAACTTCGAAGGTTCGACCCCATTTATATAGAGGTGGAACCTCAGGAGTTGCATTAAATACACCATCGGGACATCGCATGTCATTGGCGCATTGGAACATATGCGCATTAATAATATGCAATTCTCCATACTAGAGGTCTCGAAACATATTTCTCCTTGACTAGAAGTGCATATGTAACACCTCGAAATATACCTAGTTGTTTTCAACGTGTTTAGGGTATTTTATAGGTATAATTTGAATTTTTTGTAATTATTATTTTGCTGAGTGAGAAAATTTCGAAACCCGGAATTTGTACAAGATGCAAGGGTAAAAGTGGAATTTGTCAAAACATGATATAAAAGTCATAAGATAATAAGATTATATGCTAAAGTGGAATAATGGAAAGTTGTGGTGTAAATAGAAAGGAACTTGAGGACCAAAGTGAAATAAAAGAGGAATTAGACCAAATAAGACCCATTTAGGGTCTTTGATTTGGGCATTTGGAGAGTAAAACGTAAAGGAGAGAAGAAGAGAGAAAGGAAGAGAGAAAGGAAGAGAAGACGAAGAAGAAGAAGAGGAAAGGTATGGAAACTAGGGTTTTGTATGGATGACTATGATTTTGTATGGATATTAGTTTGGTCCATTTCTAGGGTTTAGTTAGGAATGCATCCTAACCCTAGATTTGTTGAAAGTTGTGTTGGTAAAACCTTATTTTGTATAAGATGAGTATGGAATCCTCCTTTTGAGTATGGATTCTTGGTTTATGGTGTATGGATACATTTTGGGTGTTAGGAAGTTAACCTAACTTACAAGTATTTGAGTTAGGGTTTGGAAAAACCCTAATTAATCTCTATGTTTGGTTTTGGTTGGGTTAGAACACACTTGGAAGATGTTTTCCTGGAGAGTATATCAGTTGTCTTTTGTTTTTGGTTGGTTTTCTAGAAAAAGGGACGAAATTAGCAAAATCTATAAATTTTAGGTCCTCATCTCGCGGTGTAGGGATCCATGCAGCAGCGTGGGTCCACGCGGGGCGTGTATCCCACGCTAAGGCGTGGGCGAGAGGAAATTTAGGCAGACCTCGGGTGCGCGAGGCGTAGCTACTGTTCACAGCGTGTAGATTTTTGTGTTTAGTTTTGTTTTGCTATTCCGTTATTCCGAGGACTTGCTTATTGGACTAATGAGGACCTATAAGTGTATGAAAGGGTCCATTCATGTTTATGGAGTGAAGGAAAATTAGGCCAGGTACCTCGCCACCTCGGCGAAGCGGATGTTGGCAAACTTAATGCTTCTATGATAAGATAGTAAGTTCCTGAACACATATAATTGTAGGACTGCTTAAGACCAGATATTGAATGACACGGTGTTTGTCTGTGAAAATATAGACTAAGCCACTCAATTTAACACTTATACAGGAGCGTTACAATTTTCCTGCATCTAGGTCAAAGTTGAATAGAATTGTTTGAAAATGAATATCTTGATTTTATGTTAAGGTGTAATGGGTTTAGTACATGACCTTTGCAAGTGCACGAGGTCATATAAGTAGTAAAATTGGATGTAAGTCCGGATATCCCATTCCGCGAGAGATTGACAAGAATGTTGGAATCAACTACCCTAACTACTCAAGATCCACAATATTTGAACCTCCTTATAATAGTTTGAAAAACTGGATCTAAAAGACAAGATAATCCTATATTACATTCATCTAATTAAAATAAATTTGAATTGAACTAACAAATAAACTGGACTGAATCAGATCTCTGCTAGAAATGAACACTGAGATAAAATTGTTGTGGAACAGTCAATTTCTGCATTTTAATTCATTGATTCTTTATCGATTTTTGGATGCAGGTTGTCAAGATGCTAATAATTAAGCTTGGATTTCTCCATTATTCACTAATTAGGGTCCCTTCTTCTTTCAAAGCAAAGGATACAATGGATTAACATATTCAAAACACTCTTTATAAAATCTGAGTATTTTTCTTTTTTAATATTTCATACCCATTTCTTAAGACTGCAGATTTCTTGCATCTCAAGTCTGGGTCCTTGCAAAACTTCTACAAAATGGTTGATGACTCATCCTTTAGATCTGATGGATTTTTCCTTCTACTTGATTAGATCTCAGCTAACACATGATCAAGATCTATCAAACAGATTAAAGTGAAATCTCTGATGAGTTAAACTGATAAATAATTCCCTTCAACCTCAACTATGATTGAATTAGAAATCTATCGAAATGAACTCTTAGAGCTCCTTAGTTCTTCAATGATAGTCTAACATACCCATAAGTTAAATGTTCCGAGTTCTCAGGAATCTCCATTTCTGTGTCACTCAGAGGGTGTAACACCCCAAATTATACTCTGACAGTTTTATACCATGTTTTGGGTATAATAAAAGTAAATGTATATTTTTTCGGAATATAAACATGAGAAAAAAAATAAATAAAAGCAAAACACAGGTCATTATAAAAATTAAGAGATAAATTGGTAAATTACCACTTGAAGACCTAAGGGTCATTAATGAGGATGTCTAGAGGTCAAAATTATAAAAAAGCTTGAAAGGAATGAAATACAAATGAAGGAGTTATGAGATTTAAAGGTAAAATAGAAAGTTAAAAGGCAATAATGCATTATTGGGATGGAGCGAAACATGGCCTAAGGATAAATTGGGGATAAGACCACATTTGGTCTACCAGTGTATTTCCCCCAAATTGAAACAACCCATAGAGAGGAAGAGAGGAGAAGAAGAAAAAGAAGAAAGGAAGGCCAAAAGGGAAGGAACTTTGTATGGATACATGTTTGGGTTAGTATGGAACTTCTACCTTGGATGTAAGGATTTCTTGTTTGGCATTTGATCTTTCTAGGGTTTTGTTAGGAATTTCTCTCATAACCGTAGATTTGATGAGAGTTGGGTTAGGTAAAAACTAAATGATAAAAGATATGTATGGAATGGTATGGATACTTGGATTTGAAGCTTTGAACATGTTCTAGGGTTTATGAAATATTCTAACCTAGATTTGTCAAGCTAAGTGTTACCACCTTGTTTGAGGAATTAGGGTTGAGAAAAACCCTAGGTTTTTGGTGTAAGATAAGTATTGAAAGATGATTTGAGTAGAATAGAGGTTACAAGATGAATATGGAGTGGTTTTGATGTGTGTATTGAGTATTGAGTTGGTTTGGGTGAGAAAAACCACCATTTTTGGGCATTTTCGAGTTTGGTACCGGTACCAAAAAGTCGGTACCGATACCCAATAGTTTGTTTTGGACCAGTGTTAGTGTTTTGGCCATAACGTGGTCATTTATTATTCGAATTGAGTGATTCAAGTTGCTGGGTAATCTAGACTTCAAGGAGAACAAATCTCCCGGAAATAGGGATCTTCAAATTCTGATCCATTTGGCCCAGAAAGTCACTAAAAATGGGGCTTTGTTCAAGCCAATTTCTAGTTATGTTTTGAATATAGAGTAGTCCTGGTTGTTTAGGACATATCTTGAGTTTCAGTACTCCGATTTGGGTGATTTCAATTGGAGAAGAACCCTTAACACCTTAGCTTCAAATGAGTACAAAGAACCAGAGTCATGTATGGTGTTAAGACCCCTGAAAATTAGTATTTCAAAAGCATCCCTAATAGTGTAATGACATGGGCAAACTTAATGCTTATGATAGGGCCAGTCGTTCTGAATAAGTATAAGTCTAATAAAAGTACAAATAAGTATATGAATTTGTTATATGAAAGGTACAATTCAACATGTATAAAGATTATTTGATACTGAATATCTCCTAAGTATACATGATATCAGTAGGTATTCATGTATATGAGATATCTTTCTAATACATAACATATTATTAAGAAAACATAATAATACTGATTGCCTGCCTATGACCAGGTAGTTAGATAGATAGGCATGCCTATAGGGACACACCTGCTGCACCATACAGATACAGATATCGAGGCTCCGTTTGGGTCGATGACATAGATCCCGTTTGGATTACTATAGCGGCCCTGTTTGGGTCATACAGAGATCACTATCTCGTACAGTGATAGTACATTCAGGTACTTACAGATAGAGATCAGCATAAATGCGATTATTCAGATCTGTCTGAGATAGAAGCAGTGATAGTACCTTCGAATTTTTATACGATTCTCCTCACAGTATCCACTTCTATGGTGACCATGAGCATGAAGCAGAAAAAGAAAATGAAAAGTATATGTAAAGAAATGTATAAAGTATATGATATGATATGATATAATATGAGAAGAATAGCATTGCTATGCGATGATAGTATACAGTTACAAGAACAAGAAGTAAAGCATAAAATGACACAAAAAGTATATGAGCTATGATAAGAAAATGAGATATGTCATGAAAAAACAAATATGAGAAATGGTTAAATATATATTGCATGTTATATGAATCATAAGATATGCATGCGCGTTTAAAGTGGGATGACCAGCCGCTTTGTTAAATTAGATCCATATGTGTAAATTCACTAAGCTATAAACGCTTGCGAGTGTTCATCCAGTGTAGGTACGGAAGAGAGGAAACGAAGGGCAAGGCCCGATCCCACATCAATGATAAGGTCGACACATCAATACCAGAGTCCATTGGAAGATTTTTGTAATGTATATGTCTTTTTGTTTCTTTTTGTAAACAATGTAAATGTTGAACACTTCCATATATGGAGCTTGTATATATTTTGTAATCCGCTGCTACAGAATATAATACAAGTGGAATGTTTAATATTATATGAATGAGCTTAAAGTTTTAGTAAATAAAAGTTAGTGGTATCAGAGCCCCAACTGGGGGCATCACAATTTAGTGGCATCCGGTCGGTTTAGACCGCCAGCCCGGGTCGAGCTGAAGGTGTCCTGATTGATATCGAGCTGAGTTTAGGCGTTTGGGAAAAGCCTAGGTCTGAGTGGCTCAAAGTAGAATATAGATAGAAAAGCTTGTGTTTAGTAATGTGTTGACGTGTGGATGTCCTTTATTGTTTTGTACTTAGATAGATCATCCTCAAATCAATGAAAAGTAGCGAGAGTGTTAACTTGCTTGGAGATCGGGAATGCGCGAACCCATACGAATCTGTCGGAAGTGAGCCAAGTTCGAATTTGAGCGAATGAAGCGCTACGGGGATATCTTAGGATATGACTCGGGTGTGAAGATTATGACTCTAAAAGCCTCGATAGATATGAGTAAAAGACATGGAAATTGAGGAATTCCATGGAATGACATGGAAAGAGTTCGGTAGTAATTTTGGTTAGAAAAGTTGCAAAGAATATTGGAGGAAGTTAGGTACCTTGCTTTGGTCGGGAGAGTATCATGTGCGGTTTCACTGTGTAGAGTGAGGCATATGATTGGTGGAAACTAGCGTTGAGAAGTCCAAGGATTCAAAATCCCATGACTTGGGAGTTCTTTGTCCAAGAGTTCAGGGCAAAGTACCTTACCGAGATGTATAAGGAGTCCAAGTGGAAACAGTTTTTGAATTTAAAGCAAATGAACTTGTCGGTGGCTGAATATGAGAAAGAATTCAGTCGTCTCAGCAAGTATGCACCAGAGTTGGTCCTTATTGAGGCATTTCGGTGTAGAGAAGCTGATTTGAGGATGGGTATGATTCCATCGAGGTATTTGGCACCTATGACTTCTCTCCCGAGCCGGTGGATTTCTATCGGTTAGTGCAGGCTGATGAGAGTAGAGATTTAGAAGCGGCTGACAAAGAAGATCTCGAGAAGAAGTTTATAGAGGAGCTTTGTCTTCCTCGGGGAAAAGAGCTAGGGAGTCTCCAACTCAATCAGAATATAGTTCCGCTATAAGAGGTAGAAGGCAAGGGTCTAATGTAGCACCTAGTACAGGTAAGAGGTCTTGGTTGACGAGGAGAAATTCGAGTGCCCTCATTGCCATCGGCCAGCGAAATTTGGGGTTTGCAGTTGTTGACGGGTGCCCCCGGATACCAGGGAGCCGGACATCGAGGTGTCCACGAAGAGTCAAGGACAATAGGAATCCTCAGTGTGAGGAGAGAGGTCTCGCGGCACCGCTATTGTCGGTCGAGATAAATTGAGAGTCGAGGGGATCGGAGCCGGCATAAGAGGACGAGGTATAGTGTCGGAGATAGTAGATCGTGCCATACTACAAAACCCGACACGGGCATATACTATGAAGGCTCGTGAGGGATCAGGATGCTCTGAGTGATTCTTTGGTATATTTTCTCACTATGATATTGAGATGCATGCATTGTTAATAGATCCACAGATCTACTCATTCATATGTATGCATTGAAGCGTGTGTTCGATAAAATATGATTGGAGCCGATTAGCATATGACATGCATGTGACCGATCCGTTGGGCCTGATATTAGCGTAAATAGTGTGCTTATCTGAAATTGCCCCATTATTTATATAAAAGCGAAATTTCGTTGATTTGATACCCTTACCATTATGAGAATTTGATTTGATTATGGGAATGGATTGGTTGTCTAAGCACCGAGCGATCGTTGATTGTGGACAAAAGACAGTCGTGTTGAGATGCTTTGACCAGACTGAGGTGATAGTACAAGGCATTGGATCAAGTGCAATGTCCAATGTGATCTCCGCTATGCAAGCTAGGAGACTTATGAGGAAAAGATGTGAGACATTCTTGGCTGTAATACTTGACTCGAGAGAGGTCGAGTTGATGTAGAAAGATCCCGATAGTAAGGGAGTTTCCGGATGTATTCCACGAAGAGTTACCGGGTATTCCACTCAGAGGGAGGTGGACTTAGCCACCGAAATTGTACCGAGAGCAGTCCCTGTAATCTGGGGGCACCATACGGGATGAAACATTGAGTTGAAAGGAGTTGAAGACTATTCACAGGAGCTATTGGATAAAGGATTTATCCGACCTAGTGTTTCCCCCTAGGGTGCACATGTTTTATTTGTGAAAAAAAAAAGATGGCACTCTACGAATGTGCATTGATTATCAGCAAATCAACAAAGTGACAGTGAAAAACAAATACCCATTCTTAGGGGTGAAGATCTTTTTGATGGAGTTGAAAGGAACGGTGTCTTTTCAAGATCGACTGCGATCGGGGGTATTATCAGTGGAGTGAAAGTAGATGTCGCAGAAGACCGTATTTACCGTGTAAGCCATTATGAGTTTTGGTAATGCCATTTGGGTTGACTAATACTGCGGCTGACATTCATAAAGTTTAATGAATAGAATTATTAGGCCCTATGTGGATGGGTTGTAGTGGTCTTTATTGATGATATCACGGTGTATTCCCAGGATCTGCTTGGGGAGCATGGCTTGACATTTGAAATAGTTTCGGACAACCCAGGAGAGAAGGGTTATATGCTAAGCTTAGTAAATGTGATTTTGGCTAAAGGAAGTTTCATTCCTAGGCACTATTGTGTCGATTGAGGAATAAGAGTGGACCACCGCAAAATTGAGGCCGTTGTAAATTGAAACCGCCTCGAAGTGTAGCAAGGGTGAGAAGTTTCTTGAGCTAGCGAATTTACTATAAAGATTTGTGAAAGGGTTTTAATCATAGCATAAGCTTCTCAGCTCACCGAATTACTCGAAATGAGTAAAGTTTGAGGTGGACGGACAAATGTAGGAATAGTTTTGAGCAGTTGAAAGAGATCTTGGTTGAAACACCGGTATTGTATGACCTACCTCAGGAAAAGAGTACACCATATATAGTGATGCTTCAAACATTGGTTTAGGATGTGTGTTAATGCAAGATGAGAAAGTAGTGGCTTATGCATCCAGGTAGTTGAAGCCACATGAACAGAATTATCCCACTCATGACTTAGAGTTGGCTGCGGTAGTGTTTGCTTTTAAAATATGGACACTATTTATATGGGGAAAAGTGTAGAATCTACACAGATCACAAGAGTCTCAAGTATCTGCTCACTCAGAAAGAATTAAATTTGAGACAGCGGAGGTGGTTAGATCTATTTAAAGATTATGACTATATAATAGATTACAACCCCAGAAAAGCTAATGTGGTAGCAGATCCTTTAAGCAGAAAGACAGTGGCAACAATGTCACTTCAACATAGTGAATGGAGATTAGCAGATGATGGAGCTATATTAGCTCAATTAAAGCACTGAAACACATTTAAAGAAAATGATTATAGTACCGGAAAAATGATGAAAAACTACAAAAAAAGGTACAGATGGTCAGAGAAGGTGATAAAACAGATTTTTCAGTAAAAGAAGTTAGAAATTTATATTTCCAGAATAAATTATGTGTGCCAGATGACAAAGAGCTAAAGAAAAAGTTGCTATGTGAAGCTCATAATACGGTATATACCATGCATCCTGGAGGTAATAAGATGTACGAAGATTTGAAACAACATTATTGGTGGAAAGGAATGAAAAGAGGTGTGACAGAGTACGTGTCTAAATGTTTGACGTGTCAACCAAGTCAAGGCGAACCATACAGTTCAAGCAGTGCGGTGAATCCACTTCGATTCCTCGATGGAAGTGGGATAACATCTATGGATTTTTGTGTTGGGTTTTCCCCTCCGCCTTGACAAAACTTGACTCTATCGGGTGATTGTTGATAGGCTCTGAATCGTTCCATTTGCGGTCAAGATTCATATTCTATGGATCGACTAACTATTATATAATGTTGTGTTGATGCGAGTTGTGCAATATCCGGGATGGGATCTGGGTTACGTGATTTGATGATTCGACCTTAGGTCTTGGGATGAATTCCGGTCTGGCGTTCCATCGCGGGACATATGGATGGATTCGAGGTTGATTCAAGTGCTCGAAGATATGCGTCGGGGATGTGTAATGGAATTCACTGGAAATTGGGATAGGTATATTCCATTGATTGAATTTGCCTATAACAACAGTTATCAATCCAGTATTGGCATGACACCATATGAGGCTTTGTATGGCCGGAGATGTAGAACTCCTATGTGTTGGATAGAATTGAATGAGCATAAAGTGATTGGTCCGGACATAGTAAAAGATACAGAAGCAAAATTTCAGGTTATACGGCAAAGGTTAAAGGTGGCTAGTGACCGACAAAAGTCATATGGCAACCTGAAGAGGAGAGAGATTGAATATGAAGTGGGAGACAAGGTCTTCTTAAAGGTATTACCGTGGAGGAAAATTCTACGGTTTGGCTAGAGATGCAAATTGAGTCTGAGGTTCATAAGGCCATATGAAATTCTGGAACGTATTGGTCATGTGGCTTATCGATTGGCACTCCCTCCGAAGTTGGCCAAATTACACGATGTGTTTCATGTGTCGATGCTTCGGGGATACCGCTCTGATGAATCGAACATATTAACAATGCAAGAGATACCAGTACAGAAGGATTTGTCATATGATGAAGAACCAAAGGCATTAGTAAAAGTGCTCTGGCAATACCATGGTAGAGAAGAAGCTACTTGGGAGCCAGAAGCAACTATGAGAGCACAGCATCCGCAACTTTTCGAATCAGGTATGAATTTCGAGGACAAAATTCTTTTAAAGGGGGGTGGGAGTTATGCCACCCAAATTATACCCTGACAGTTTTATACCATGTTTTAGGTATAATAAAAGTAAATGTATATTTTTACGGAATAAAAACATGCGAAAAATGAATAAGCAAAACCAGGAATTATTACAAGAACCAGGGTCAATTGAGTAGAGTACCACTTGAAGACCTAAGGGTCATTAATGAGGATGTCTAGAGGTTGAGTATAAAAGCTTGAAAATGAAATGCAAATAGGAGTTATGAGATTTAAAAGGTAAATAGAGAAAGTTAAAGCTGATAGGGATGGGCGAACATGGCCTGGGACCAAATTTGAGTGATAAGACCACATTTGGTCTACCAAGTGAAACATTTTTCCCCAAATTGGAGAGCAACCTATAGAGTGAGAAAGAGAGGAGAAGAAGAAGAAGAAAAAAGAAGAAGAAGGCCAAAAGGTAGGAACTTTGTATGGATACATGTTTTGGGTTGTATGGAACTACCTTGGATGTAAGGATTTCTTATTTGGCATTTGATCTTTCTAGGGTTTTGTTAGGAATCTCTCCTAACCCTAGATTTGATGAGAATTGAGTTAGGTAAAAACAAAATGATAAAAGATATGTATGGAATGGTATGGATACTTGGATTTGAAGCTTTGAACATGTTCTAGGGTTTATGAGAAATATTCTAACCCTAGATATCTCAAGCTAGGGTGTTACAACCTAGTTTTGAGGAATTAGGGTTGAGAAAAACACTAGGTTTTTGGTGTATGATAAGTTTTGAAAGATGATTTGAGTAGAATAGAGGTTACAAGATGAATATGGAGTGGTTTGATGTGTGTATTGAGTATTGAGTTGGTTTGGGTGGAAATGGAAAAATGGGAGAAAACCACCATTTCTAGGAAAGTGCCCCGAGGTTTAATTTACCCGATTACCAAGCGTAATGATCACCCGGTACCACATGTGTTAATTCGGCGAATGCAGGGTACCAAAAGTGTCGGTCTTGGTACTTAATGTTACATTTTGGACCAGTGTTAGTGTTTTGGCCATAACGTGGTAATTTCTTATCCGAATTGAGTGATTCAAGTTGCTGGGTAAACTAGACTTAAAAGAGAACAAATCTCCCGGAAATAGGGATCTTCAAATTTTGATCTATTTAGCCTAGAAAGTCACTCAAAGTGGGGCTATGTTCAAGCCAATTTCTGGTTATGTTTTGAACATAGAATAGTCCAGGTTGTTTAGGACATATCTTGAGTTTCGGTGCTTCGATTTGGGTGATTCCAGTTGGAGAAGAACCCTTAGCACCTTAGCTTCAAATGAGTACACCCTTAAGCCTTTAGCTTGAAGGTTTGAAGTGTGAAACGACACTAACCTTTCTTGTAACTGGATTTTTGTCCAATTATTAAACACCTGTTCAAAGTAAATGCGCAACTTTCTAAATTCATCAATTCTCCAAATTCAAAATTTCATGCCGACAAAAATTACTTCTAAATATCCAAATCTTAGTTATCGTGTCCATATAAAAATTGTTCATAATATAACAATATTTGGGATCTCTCAAATCGATTTGTACTAATATAAAAGCAGTGTTATCATCCAAGTGAAACTGCCGATTAAACTTCCAAACCCGACATTTCATATAAGCATGAAACATTAGTTGACATGATCAAACATAAAGTTATAATCAAATCCCTAATGATGGCGAATCTGACCTAGCCATCACTCACCATGGAAACTAAAAGTACCTTAAAATATGTCAAGGGTGTGGAGTAGACTTAAAAGCTCCAATAAAAATACTAATACATTTTCATGGATAAAAAGTTTTCAATCCTTATAACAAATAGGAGATGTTTCATCAAACTTTAGATTGAAAATAAGTTGAACATTAACAAAATTTACTTAAAACATTCTCACATCCATTTCAATCGGTTTCATATCCAAATGTGATCAAAACAATTTCATATAAAATTTTGATTCAAACACTTTCATATCAAGTCCAAAATCAAATACATTTCAAATATATTTTCTCTGGTCATCAAATATCAAATGGTGCCAGTCGTAACAGGACTTTGAATGGGTGGCTAATGTGAGTGTTCCTTTTAAGGTGGGCTGGAACCAAACACTTACTTAAATCTTTAGTAACCTCTAGCAAGACACTAGAGGTTGAGGTTCGAATCAATTACATTCGCCGCAAGGAATGTAAAGTCAATTATTATTCCCGTTGACAAAGTAGAGCAGTGTCAACCTATTATTCTGATGTGAGGCCGAGCCAACGAGTCAAATATTTAGATTCAAAAATTCAAAATTACAAAACCTTGTCGTATCTCCACATTTTCTTTCGTAAACAAAACAAATCTCAAAAGTACAATCATACAAAAACTACTTTTTGATCCATGGATAATCAAATAAATAAAAAAACTTTTCATAAACGAATTATATATAATTGATTAAAACAATTTTTCATCATCAAATAAAGTAAAAACAAACAATTTTTCTTTTTCAAGATGCGCATTAATATCCCTTACCTCAAGGAGTACTCAAAGCTTTGAAATAGCTAATCCGAAGAATTTCTCAAGTAGAATGTATCTAAAATAATAAAGGAAAAAACTATCGTCGTTACTTATTTATTCTTAAAAAACTCCTAATTTGATATTCTTAACAATGATATTATTTTAATTTTTAATCCATAATAATAATAATGGGTTTCTAAATATTTTATAAAATTTGTGATTTATAAAGTTTATTCTATCGACATGATATTTTTTATTCGCGCAAGCATGTGACAAGCTTGTTCAAATGATAACTACTTGAATTAGGTAGTTTTCAAATTTCATAAAACTCATATTCCTTTTCGGATATTATTTTAATAATTTATTTATTTTTATGCTCTTAATCCGAACTAAATCTTTTACTATAAAGAAATAATATTAATAATATTTTACAAATTA
Source organism: Tetrastigma voinierianum (assembly GCA_016808115.1). Classification (NCBI taxonomy): domain Eukaryota; kingdom Viridiplantae; phylum Streptophyta; class Magnoliopsida; order Vitales; family Vitaceae; genus Tetrastigma; species Tetrastigma voinierianum. The sequence goes on along the minus strand of JAEQBH010003145.1, from coordinate 213,283 downwards.
TATTATTACACAATACTCATCTAGCCATTTTACCTAACAATTATCATACTTGACAACAAGTATTATTAATGGATCTTATTTCCTATAATTGCTAAATAATTATTCTAATTATATTTCTTATAAATTCTCAATCCTTAATAAAATATTTACTTGTCAAAATACATATATCTTTAAATACTTATCAAATACATATATTTATACAAAATTCAACATTTTCAAATTTATCTTATTTGTTTATTATTATTTTCTTTCAAAAATTATCCTTAAATACTTTTTCATTCTCATACTCAAAGCAATTCAATATGATATCACCAATCCTCATTTTATTTTATTTTTAAAGAATGAAAGTGTAATCTAAATTTGATTTCTTCAGGGTTGATCTAAACTAAAAGAAAATTAAAGAATTTACATCAAAGAAATCTAGAAAAATAAAATAAGGAAGATGCTACGCAGAAATTTATTCTTGGTACTTAGTCAGAAAGCGATACGTCATGCGGAATTCTACGGCCCGGAGAAATTCAAAGATGAATAGAAATGATTTTCTTTTCTTATTCCAATTTATAACTAGGGTATCTATTAGGAAAATTACCTTTTTACCCCTCTTTCATTAAATTAATTAATTAATTAGCTAATTAAATTATCATTATTATTTTCGTAACTTATGCCTATAAAAATTCTTGTCATTATTATTTTTCCATAACTTATACCTATACAAATTCCTGTCATTATTATTTCCCCTAACTTATACCTATACAAATTCCTGGGTGTTACACATGTATGGTGTTAAGACCCTTGAAAATGAGTATTTCAAACTATCCCTAATGTAATAGCAAACTTAATGCCCTATGATAGGATAGTACGTTCCTAAATAAGTATAAGTCTAATAAAAGTACAAATAAGTATATGAATTTGTTATATGAAAAGGTACATTTCAACATGTATAAGATTATTTGATACTAAATATCTCCTAAAAGATACGTGATATCGATGTATTCACGTATATGAGATATTCCTTTCTACAATGCATTATTAAGAAAACATAATAATAATAATTGCCCGCTCTATGACCGTAGTTGGATAGATAGCATGCCTATGTGGGACATAGTTGCTGTAAAGATACGCACAGGTATACTGCATACCGGTGCCCGCTTTGGGTCGATGACATGGGATCCTTCTGGATCACTATATGCCCCGCTTGGATCTCTATAGCGCCCCGCTTGGGTCATACGTAGATCACCGCCCGCATGCGATAGTACCTTCGGTAATTACGATGTAGATCACCGTCTCGTATAAGGATAGTACGGATACATACAGATAGAGAATAAAGGATAGTACCTTCGGTACATACGCTTTCCAGATCCACTTCATGATATTCGCAGCATGAACAGCAAAGAAAATGAAAAGTATAAAGGGAAATGTATAAAGTATATGATATGATATTTATGCGAGAAAGATAGCATCAAGCATGACGATAAGAGGCTGCCATAAGAACAAGAAGTAAAGCATAAATGACACAAAAGTATATGAGTGAGTCTTCTCGTCCCTCCTGCATGCTGGGCTCTTAAAACGTGAAGCTGCTTTCTTGCCTCTAAGCCTATTTATAACCTTTTGAAATTGGGTTTGACTCCAAGGCTCCAGATGGATTTTCCCTAAAATCAATGGCCCAGCTGATTGTTTTAGGTCGCGACTTCAGAAGCTTGTCTCGACATCATGTGTGCTCTGGATCTGTCAAGTTTGTCGTGACCTAAGGAAACTGGTCTCAACCTTCCTTTCAGTTTGTTATTGCAATTGTTGAGTCGCGACTTGACCGTTCTTCCCTTTGCTGAAACATATGTCACGACCTCAATTTCATGTCACAACATCATTTATGCTGCCAGCTATGTTGATCTTTGTTGTGACCTAAAAAATATGTCGCGACTAAATGGTTGTCTCACTTTGTTTTGTTGTAGTTAATGTTACAATTAATAATTTCTTTTTGTCACGACCTGACTGTCTTTCCCTTTTCTGGATTCTGTGTCGCTACACCATTTCTATTGTTAGCCATTTTGATCCCTGGTCTCAGCTTCTCTTTCATGTTGCAACATCATATCTAGTTTTCTGCCCTCATGCAAGTTGCAACTTCAATTACTGACCTGTTTGTTTTCTTGTCGCGACATGGAAATTAGGTCACGACAAGGTAGGTTCTTTGCTCCATACCATTCCTGTCGAGACTTCGAAAGCATGTCAGACCATTCTTTCTTCCAATCTTGTCGCAACCTCATTTTTGACTCACAACAGTTTCCCATCAATTCATCTTTTTCTGGTCGCGACCTAGAAAGTGTGTCGCGACTGAGTAGTGGCCCTTCTTACTTTGTTTTTGTCCTAGTGGCTCAAACTTAGTCGCAACATGTTTTAATTGTTTAGCTCATTTTTATGTCGCGACATGAATTCCTAGTTACGACCTCGATTGGTGTCCTCAGCTTACATTTTTATCGCAACATCAATTTTTTGTTGCTACCAACAATGTCTTCTTTCTGTGTCACGACCTTGAAACGGTGTCGCGACATGATGGTGGTTTTGCTTACTTTGTCTTAGCAAATTTTCTCCTGTCGCAATAGCTTTTGTTGGGCTATTTACTACTTAGTCAAAGGACTTGAGTTCTCTCGTTGTGACTTCAAACTGTCGCTTTATCGACTACTCGTCACACTCACATTTGTCGTTAATCACTACTTGACCCGTATATATATACTTGTCAACCGCTACTTTTCTATAAAGTCTGCAAAATATAATTTGGTAAAATTTCCATATTTCTTAATAAAAACAAGCAATTATATAAAAGAAACATATCAGAAAATGTATTAAATGAACGAAGTTTGACTCATCAACACTGTAATCGACCCAAAATAACTCGCATTTTTTTTTTTATAATTTTATTATATAATCGGTATAAATTGAGTCAACTTGGGTATTTTCTGGAATTGTTAAGGAATATTGAATAAATGATTATATGGCTAAGAGCCAAATGCAAATATTATATGCTAAATGAGAATTGATTGGACCAGGAAATTTACCCAAGTGTAAAGGGAAAATTTGAAATTTGTAAAATGAGGACCTAATGTGACGCCCCAAAACTAGGGGGTTCATTGACAACCTGTCAACCTGCGGAATAATCGTGGATGTCGGGTAACCCGACACCACTCATGAAAATTGGGCAGAGTCTCCTTTGTACGGGGAGCTCTACCCAAACTACAACCCGGCCATAACACCAACTTAAGGAGACATTTACATGAGTAAACATCACCACTAGCTCCATACACGCACTATAAAAATACAATTCAACTATATAACACCATAGTTCAAGAGTTAATAAATCACTTTTGATCCAACATATATTAAAATTACAACATTCTAATACATGCGTTATATTAACAACATCAGCCAGCCGACTTTTCTTCTCAAACGCTTCCTCTAATGAGTGCCGCCCCGATCGCCCCGCACCTGAATGGTGATTCTCAACAGGGTGAGCAATTGCCCAGTAGAGATAATTTCCTACATGGGTTACTCCCCACCTAAGTGCATGCATGGCAAACAATCACATTCAAGCAATTTCATGAACCTACTCGAATGTCTACATGACCAATTCCATGTCCCGAGTCCTCATCGACTCTCTCACATATGCTAAGCCGAATGCGAGTAAAAATATCAAGTTTTCAAAACAAAAGCTTTTTCTTCTCGAAAACTCACTACTGAGATTCGGTAAAATATTGACTACCTCTCCGGTGCTTAATTGCCGATATTTCTGAAATGTACCATGGTCCTCATCCGGCGATCCGCTGGACAACTCTCCAAGGCAATTCTTCTGAAAATCTTCTCCCGAAATCTCTTCACAAACATTTCTCTGCTTTTCTTTCAATTTCATGTCATGCATTCACTTCAGCAGGGCGACCTAGGTGCCCTGAAGGCATATGGAATGCTGATAATTCTTAAATACATCTAATATATTCACATGCATATATATTAACATAATTAATTCACATAAATCATGCTATGCAAATTCAATCAATAACATCAAAATTAGCTCATACTGGCTAATTAACAAACACAAGCAATTCATATTTCAATCACTCAACATCATAAAAATCACATCAAAAATCATGTCACTATTCACGCAGGAATGCTGAAACCTCGGTGGCACTGCTCACCCACACAAATAGGAATCTTTCTCCACTTGCCTTCTTCAAAGCTTTTAAGACCAAATTTATGGCTAAATCAAGCCTCAGAATATTCCTAACCATTTGCATTTACTTAGACAAAGATAACGCAAAGTAGGAAAAGATCCTCACCTCTTTGGAGTTGTCAAACTCCACCAAATCGTGCCCACGCCAGAGCCCTTCTTGTCACAGAGCAACTTCTTTACTTCTTGCTCCGTAGAGAACCGACGATCCGATCTGCCAGAATCCTAGAGAGAAGACACACATTCTCTTTGTAAAACACAAATCTCACGCTCACTGTAAAAGCCCTCCAGCCACTGCCCATTTTGGCTCTCAAATAGGGAAGACAACACTATTCACGTTTTTGTCTTATTAGCATTAAACTTTCATTTAATTCCCATCATGTCCCTTCTTCTAGATTTTTTTTGACACTTGGCACTATCTAGGTCGTCCATTTCCATCATCACTCTAATCATGCAACATGTGTCACATGAGTACATATAGTAGGTTACTTTTTTCACGTCACATGTCTTTCAAACCCGTTTTACGACACCCGACACCCGGTGCCTCGAAAAACATGAAATTTCGACTATCTTGGAATTCGACGAAATTCGACATATTAGCTAGATTTCGCGAGACGATTCCAACGGAGAAGTCCGTTTCGTCATTCGAGATCTAGAAAAATTCTGATTTTTACCCCAAATTACTGCTTACTTTTTTAGAAAATTGAATTTTCTGTCTTACTCCTAAGGGTAATACGTGATAGAATAAAGGTTCAAGAGTAAATATGAAGAATTTAAATGAAATAGATAAAATATGGGGCAATAGCATTTATGAGAACTTAAGTCAAAAGAATGCATTTGAGCCAAACATGGCCTTAAGAGAATGAGTCTTTAAGACCAAAAGTGGTATAAGGAGCTCATTCAGAGCAACTTATTTTTGAGAAAGAGGGAGAGAGCTAGGGTTTTTGAATGGGGAGATTTGTGAATTGCTCCATGAAAATCAAAGCCTAAAGTGATAAAAAAACAAGAAGAAAGTTTGGCATTGAAGATTGGAAAAGATTTGAGGTTAGAAATATACCAAAACCTCTTTGTTCTTATGTTTGAGTTGGGAAACCCAAATGATAAAAGAGCTTTGTTTTTGGTTGTAAAATTTATTTGGGATTGTAAAGGAGGTTGTTTTGTATTGTTAGTCGATTACTTGGATTGGTTTTGCAGAAGGTTTGTAAAAAAAGGGAAAATGTTAAGTTTTCAAAGAAATACGTCAAAATTTAAAAACTCATGTTCTTGTTTTGGCTATAGATTAAGTTATAATCATCCAAATGAAGTGATTCCAATTGGTAAAGAACCATAAGAGATAGGGCTACAAATTTATAGAAGGAATCAGAGCTCTAAGGCTCCCAAATATGGGCTTAAAGGTGAGCTCGGGTAGCTTACTGGTTATGCTCTGTTTTGGGTATTGTTATAGTGTTTTGGTCATAAGTTGAGTTTCACTCATCCATATTGAGTGATTCAAAATTATGGGTAAAATAGACTTCTAGGGGAATAATTTATGTGAAGGAAGTGTATGCAAATTGTTACCTTAAAGTGCCCAGAAATATGTCAAAGTGGAGCTATGTGTAAGAACACCGATTCTCGCTTGCACTGAGTAGTTCCGATGTAAATGCAATAACTTGCGTTTTGGTGATCCAAATTGGATTATTCTAATTGGAGAAGAAACCTTAGAACCATAGGTTCAAATTAGTAGAAGGAACCATTACCAAATTATTGATTTAAGACCCCTGAAATTGGGAATAATAGTAGGTAACCGAGTGAGCTGGGCATATTGATCCGCCATAATAAAATGTCAGAACTTATTTGGGTGATCCAAATGAGGTGATTCTAATTCTTACTAAAAATAGACTCATAGAGATATAATTGTTGTGAAGGACATATAAGCAAAATATGACTCATGTGTCCCCAGGAAAATTTTCAAATGAAGGGGTATCGGGTAGACATAAACCCTGACCAAAAACTCCTAGAATAACCTACTAATATGTGATTGTCATTGTATTTGAATAGGAGCTGGCTAGGAGGAAACCCCGCATTGAAGTTGAGATTCCGAAGATTGGAATCAAAGTGACGATTTTGGTTTGTTCTATCTTCTCCTATTCTCGTTTCAAGATTTGAACTATTTGTTCTAAATGCATACGAAAAGCATATTGAATTGATTTAATTGATTTGAGAAAAGTTATTGTGAAATGTTTGCATATGACAATTGCATGATTATTGAAAATGAACTGTTTATACAAATATACGTATGTACTATATTTTGCTATAAAGGATTTGAACGCCCTTAATAGAATGTTAACCGTTTATTTCACATTAAGGATAGATTGGTATACCAATAGGGGAGTCAAAATAGTAGTACTACGAACAATTGTATTGATGTGTCACTCTGATTAGCAGCCCAACGAGACTGTACTGTGTTATAAAACCGTTTTTATACCGGCCTGCAGCCCAGTGAGACCGTGCTGGTGATTCTAATATCCTGTATACCGAAAACATAGGTTAAATTCGTTAAGGGTAGAACTGAATTGAATTTGTGAGCAAAATTGAATTGATTTGAGATTGTGAAATATTGGAACCGAAAAGCATGTTTGCTAATTGAAATGAAAAGAGCATTGTGAAATGCATGATTTATTGAATATGAAAGTGTATACTTTGGATGATCAATGAACTATAAATGATTGTATGTGCATATATGTATTATTGACATTGATCATCCAAAAGATTTGAAAAGTTTTGAATTGTTAAATCAGCATGATTTGAATTAAATTGAAATCGAAGACCGGATTTAGAGAACCACTAAGCATTTAATGCTAATATGATTGCTTTTACCAGTAATGCGCAGGTATCGAGTGATAGATAATGATCAAAGCGGAGGTAAGATCGAAAAGGCCGAGTCATAAAGAAGGAATTACTGAGTATGCTCTGACTTGTGCATTCATGTCATGTTTCTTTGAACTTTGAGAGCTAAAAAAAACATTTTCAACTCTGAATATCTATTTAGTAATCATTTTGAAAAGGCTTGATATGCCTTATAGTAATTGTACTTTGCATGAATGAAATGAATGGGTTATTCTTTAAATATGCTTCATATTTGAAAAGGATTTTATGCTAACTCGGCGTGTAAATAATTATGACATGTTTTGATAAATGATTTTGGATAAGGTGGTCGGAGTGACACAAAGGCGTTCAAACCCGCCAAACGGGTCGGGTCGGGAAAGGGGTGCTACACACATCACATCTGTTACGTGGGTAGGCACGTATAGTACTTCTCGCAATTCTTGATTAGTGCGATGGTGGCTCGATCGCGTTTCGCACGCTTAGTACTTTGGTACTTCGATTAGTGTCACATTTAGTACCGGGTACTGATTAGTGCTTCGACATTTAGTACTGTACTCGAATAGTGCGATGACACTTCTGTCGCGTTTCACACTCGCTTAGGCTACAACACCTCAAGATTATGGCAATTGCACTTCTATTTATTGCGCCGTGTCCTACTCATTCCAGACATCGGTCTATAGTCAAACGCTTATATATCAAGAGTTTGAATAATGAATAAGAGTAAAGTAATGGATATCGCTATGTTCGAATGTACTTATTGGTACCGTATTAAGGATAAGCTTCATAGTGCTCACGGGTACTGCAGATAAGGTTATAGGACCTATGAGTACCTCCTGCATAAGTATAAGTCTCAAAAGATAAAGATAATTAAAGATAGTTTATACTTACTGAGATTTCAATGCAAGCTCATATACGTGACAAGTATTTGTATAAGTTTGTTATATGAATTCATGATAAATCCTGATATCTGCTACTGTATATCTGTTACTATTATATGCTTACTGTAAATGAATATTAGTGCATGTGTTTACGTATAAGTCATATGTTTCCCACTAAGCGTAAAACTTAGCGCTGGGGTTTTTTATCGGAGTGTAAGGTACGGAGGAGGATGTTCGTGCTTGCATCTTCTTTGGGCAACAAACTAGTAGGAGTTCATCAGCATGGGTTTCGCTACAATTATGTAAATGTAAATGCGAGTTTTTGTATATGTATATATAAATGGGACTCGAATTGTATGTATTGACTACTATGAACACCCTTCTGTTAGTAGTTTTATTTGTATTTTTGTATCTGATATTTTGATTCGCTATAAGACTTGGGTGCACAATATGCGAAAAAGCAAGTAAGAGAGTCAAAAGTATATGGCTTCGTGCCTCATAGTCCTCTGGCGGTTGAATCGGGGTGTGATAGCATAATCCTCTAGTCGAAGAAAAAAGGGGGCATTGTGAGTACCGTGGCCTTTGGGCTAGACACATCAGCTGCTTGGCTGCCACATGCAAAGTGGTCGGCGACCCATTCATTGAGCCACGGGGCAGAGCCGGATGTGCGATCTTAGGACCGTGCAGGGTCTGAGTCCCCAGTCGGCGGAGTGCTATCTTATATGGGTGGTTAGACAAAAGTAAATATGTTAAGGAGGAAATTGCGCATATGATGTTTATCTACGGATCTCCCAGCATCCGAATCAAATACACCTCAAAAACATCAACCCTTAACAAGGAAGAGTCGGTCTTTGATAAGGAAAAAGTTTATTTTCGAAATCTTGAGATTATCTTTCCAAAAATAAAGGAGAATTGGTCTTTGATAAGGAAAGAAAGATCTCATCACCAAAATCACGAGATTACCTTTCCAAAAATCAAAGACGAATTCAAGTATAAAGCAAGAATTCTCAATGAGAGGAAGGACTCTGTACTGTATCGTACTTATTTTTCTTCCCTCATCCTTTTTCTTGAGCAGCGTCGGAGCGGTCGACACGTCTCCGTCGGACCCACATTTTTGTAGGTTTATGTCAGCAGCATACGATGCCGGAGAATGAAGCAGACAGTATCGATAATAACAATTTGTTTTTCAAGTTATTAGATTGAATAAAAGAGTAAAAACTTTCCCTTTTAAAAGAAAAGATAATTATTTTTCGTAAAAGATGTAAGATACTAGAAAATGCAATGAGTTAGTTGTTTAGCTAATTAGTTGATTTTGTTTTTGTAACCAGTTCCATAAGAAGACTTCTTGGTAGAATCTGAGAGACTGGGCGGATCCACAGTAGCCTTAGGGGACCAAATGCCCCCTGAAATTTTAGGATTTTTTTTTTCATTTGGATTTGAACTCATGTTAATTCAAAATAAAATCTAATTTTTATTAAACTGTTTAAGTGATTTATGCTTTGATTTACCTTATTAGAATTGATCTATGTTATGTTTTGTTTTCATAAAATATTAAGAAAAATGTGAGAGAAAGAAAATATTGAGAAAAAGTGGAAGAAAATAAAATGAAGAAAAACAAAAAATAGATTTAAATATCACATATTATATTTTACTTCAAATAAAATGACAAAATTTATTATTTTAACTCATTAATATACAGATTAATACTTAGTACTGTTTGATAAAAAGCTATTGAAAACGTTGAGCCATTGAAAATGAAAAATTTTAATGGTTTTAATTTCGATATGTTTGATAACAATTTTAGGAAAATTTCTTGGTGAAAATTTTAAATGAAAAAGCTGTTGAAAATTATAAGTAGGTAAAGACCTACTTAACGTGGAATGTAGAATCACGGTCAATAAAATTTTTTAAATGAAAATAAATTGGGTAAAAAAAAACCATATAAATAATATAATATTTTACCAAATATCTGCTAGTTAGTTTGGATAGTTTTAAAAAAGTTTAGATTCTATTGGTTATTTTTAAACATATTTATATCTTTTTGGATAATATTATTAGAATAAATATTTTTACATATTTTTAAACATGTTATTTACAATAATTAATAATTGTAGTGAAAAATAAAATATTATTAGAAACTCTATTTATTTTTTGGATAATATGTAATTTAATGATAATAAAGATAAATATGTAAAATCGTAATTTTGATATTGACAATATATTTATTTTATTGATTGTTAACTTATCGAAGCAGTTTTACGATCTGATTAATCTTATGAAATTAATGGCTTAATTTTATTGACTTGAATTTTTATTTTTATGAATAGGGCCTTGTATTTCAAAATAGGAAACAACATCCATATCTGATAAGAAGGAAGAGTTAAGCGTCACTGGAATTTATCTAATATTTAAAAAATAATTCTTAATCTTATTAGTATTAAGCAGTTTATTTACCATTATGTTGAAAAAAGCTCTACCCCGCATTAAGTACAAAAACCAAACTTCACCGAAATCTCCTACCAAAAATAGAAAAGTCAAAGAGGACATCCACCTTCTAAACATCCTAGCACACATCGTTGTGTTAGAGGGCTAGAGCCCACTACCCCGACCTCCACTACGAATATCGAAAACATGCAAATGAAGAAGCGACATGTGGTTAACCTGATAGTATGAAGTATCTCTCATAATGGAAAGAAAGCAGGATGAACATTTTTGTGCTCCGAAAGAAAGGAAGAAACCCTAATTGTGGAAAGCAAAGCATTTCCACTCAACTCCTCCCAAATTGTTTTACGTTTTGTGAATTATGTGCTAACAATATTTTGGTTATGATTAAGATTCAACAGTTCTATCCTTAATTGAAAAATCCTTGGACCAGTTTTCTAATAAAATCCGTCTCAAAGTTAAATCCAAATCTCATGAGCAGACTCCGCAAAAATGACAGAAGTAGAGATGTCCTTAGATACCGGATTTAAGATCCAAGAAATAACAACGTTGTTGTTCCTATACCAAGAATTAAGGAGATCAAGGTCGGTACATGCAGGTTTAGTGATCGTTTCATTAATAAACCCTAATTCATTTTTTACGGATAATCTAATCAACATAGATCGATTCGGTTATCGCTTGTGAGTAATGATGGAGGTAGTAGGGACTAGAGGTATCATTAATCAAGGAGTATATGAAATTTGACCTGCTCTAGACGAAGTCACCATTGTAGTTCAGGTTTCATAGAAAGAAAGAAGAAGAAAGCAAATGATGGAAGATAATTGGAGTAGGATAAATCCCAGGACACGTGTCGTGCAGTTAGCGTTTATTGGGAAGCCAGACCTAGACTCGATTGAGTACATTTGAGCCTGAGCAGAGAATGAGAGCCCAAGTAGAGAAGGATAGAAGGGTGGATGACAGCTCAAAATGACCATCTTGGGAAAAGGCGAGCTAGCTACCTTGGACAACCAGCTCGAGGTATGAAGATGAGACCATCTTGGGAAAAGGCAAGCGAACCACCTCAGACAACCAGATCGAGCACGAAGATGAAGGGAACGATGTGTACGTTACAATCCTCTCGGGCAGGCTTGACACTTTAGTTAGTAGGGGACAATTAATGTACAAATGAATGTGCAACGTAAGGAAATAAAGGACCATTCATAAATGCCCTAATTATGAGCATTAAACATGTAACCCCCGACCCATGGGTATAAAAGGGGTACGAACGAAAAATAAAAGGGACTTTGGATCAACAATTATGGTTATTACTTTGTGGAAGGACCAAAAACCCTTTCATTGCCACCGTCTGTGGGAACCTGCTATCCCTTCTAGCGATCTAGTTCAATCAATGGGTGACCTCCCATTCGGTCTTGAGCGTTCCATGGAGCAGTACCTAATCTGCGATTAGGCGGCCGAGAGTAGCGACTCTCACCATGCGACAAGCGGCTTCCCTTCCTGCGCAACCAACACCTCTTTGAGAGAAAACGCTGCCACACCTGATGCCTCGCCAGCCCAGCCCTTCCTCGTCAGGCATGCGTTGGCTGTCGGGCCAGCCCACTCGCCGTGAAGCCCTATAGTCTAAGTCCCGCGGCAACATCTCTCCATTAATTTGCCACCCACGCGTGGGGAAACTCCAGTGGGTGAAGCGGACACCTCGCCTCTGAAGGCTGAGATCTCGCGTTTGTGGACGATATTCGGCGTCCCAGATTCGTCCATGCCAAATTCCCTCTCGATCAAACAAAGCACTTTTCGTTCGAGGAAATTTCGGATCATCTTGATGGACTCGGGGACCCGCCGATCATCTGAGTGTACTCTGAAACCCAGTTAAGACCACTCTAGATGGGAAACAATGCGCGTATGGAGTCTTCCGTCACAACTTTGGCGGGCCATATAGTTGTTTCATTGCACGGCTCCAAACTCGGTAGCGATCCTTACGTCAGCTATTCAAAGTTCGTCTCGATTATGTGCTTTCAGTCTTGGAGGAAGTAGAGTGTCACCAGTTTGTTCCATGTTGGAATGGGGAGGTCTTAGACCATCAGAGACTTCATGAAGCGGTTTGGGTCCGCCCTGCTACAGTTGGATTCGGTGAGCCCATACATTGTGCTGTAAGCCGTCAAACAATCTATTTTCCCAAACACACAGTTCTTTGACTTTCTTACTTTGTAGCCTCCGAACTTGATTGATGAATTGTTTCAGAGAGGCAATCAGTACGCCATGCTCGAGGACGATGTTATAGCAACTACCAAGCGAGATAGTATTGCGTGAATAAGATGACATCAAACAAGATGAGGAGGGAAGCGGCAGGGCGGGGGTCCTTGACCTTAGTGTAAGTCCCACTGAGGAGAGCGATCGAATGACTGCATGACTAGTAACATGTCAAAGAATTAAACCTAAGTAATAAGACGTATAAAGTAATTAGCATTAATTTATGTTGACTTAAGAGCTTGTCATAGGAGCTCTCCGTCGAGATGAATTCCTTAATATGCGAGCTTAGGCTTGTGCAGGAGCTCCATGAGAATAACTCCATGATATCAGGAGCTCAAAAGCTTGTGCCAGAGCTACATGAGGTGAACTCCTTGATATCTGGGAGCTCGAAAGCTTGTGCCAGGCTCCTCGAGGCCAATTCCTTGAGATGAATGTCTCCATGGGAATGAACTTCGATGGGATAGTTCTGTCTCTCTATCAGATGTTCTCCACTAAGATACTTTCCTTAAGATGTCTTTCAGTGAGATGTTATACAGGAAATGTTGCGTTTGGACGCTGGCCTCGGACGACCAAAGAGTTTAGCGTCATTCCAACTCTAATGGATTGAAGCTTGAGCTAGAAATTTAGATTAAGGATAAATCGAGGACACGTGCCATGCATTTAGAGTTTATTAGGAAATGACGGACCTACGGAACCCGATTAAGTACATTTGAGCAGAAGCGAGAAAGGATAGAAGGCGGATGACAACTCAAAATGACCACCTCGGGAAAAGGTAGGCGAGCTACCTCGGATAACCAACTCGGGGTATGAAGATGAGACCACCTCGGGAAAAGGCAAGCGAACCACCTTGGACAACCATATCGAGCACGAAGATGAAGGGAACGATATGTTGTTATAATCCTCTAAGGCAGGCTTGGCGCTTTTGTTAGTAGGGGACAATTAATGTATAAATGAATGTGCAATGTAAAGAAATAAAAGACCACTCATAAATGCCCCAATTATGAGCATTAAACATATTACCCCGACCCATGGGTATAAAAGGATAGGAACGAAAAATAAAAGGGACTCTGGATCAGTCATTCTAACTATTACTTTGTGGAAGGACCAAAAACCCTTTCAATACTAATGTCGTAAAAGTTCTAATAATGGTGAAATACAATTGGAGCATTGAATTGCTCTGATACCATATTAGAGTGAAGAAAATTGAAGAGAGTCGAGGCAGATTTGGGAAAGAGAGGGAAACCCTGTTTCTCTTTTTATTAAAAGTTTGTAGCTATTACAAGATTGTATGTAGCTATATATACAAATAGATTACCTGTAAATACTGGAACGACCAAAACAACTAATTTGCTAAATATCTAACTAATTACAGTTTTTAATATAAGAAATAGTTTTTTTTTGACGCACTAATTTTAAGTCATACTATTGGTTCGTAGACAATTATTCCGAGGTAACCCTCTTAAACCCAATTTTTTGGAAAATCTATTCATCTTATAGTAGGGCGAAAATGAGAAAAGGTGCAATTTCACAAATATCTCATTTACATTTTAAACTTATTTTCGTCTAAAAAGATCCCTAACGTTTTCTCTTATAACTCATTTTAGTCTCAATCATGACAAAATCGTTAAATTGGTTGTTAAATAAGACATGTGACAGTGGGACCTACACACACTCCTCTCCTCCCTCTTTGTCTCTCTCCTCCTCTCCAGTCCTCTCTCTCTCACTCTTTTCTCTAACACCCGTCAAGCTCCTTCATCCAGCCAAACCTAACACCCCCAACACCCTACCCCCATCCCTAACCCACCCCAGCATCACATGCTTTGCCCAATCTGTTTTTTTTTTTTTTTTTAACTCTTAATTTTTTTAAACTTTATTTTAAAAATCTATTAAATAAAAATTCAAAGTTATTTTTAAATATAAATACATTATTTATTAATGTAAATCTATTAAATGAAAAATCAAATTGATGGGTTTGAAATAATATTTAATATTAATATTTCAAATTGATGAGATTTTAATATTTAATATTTTATTTAAAATAGTGATTTTAATGTATTAAGTTAATACAAATTTTGATAAAAATCAATGGATGAATTAAAATAAAAATAAATAAAAATTTATTTTAAAATATTAATATTTATTTATTTATTATATTAATAATTATTATAAAATATATATATTTATATTAAATATATTAAATATTTTAATTAAAATCTAATTTATTTTTAATGAAATAACTATACAGGAAATTAAATTAATATTTTAATGGCCAAGAACAGCTCTTTTCAATTCAACTTGTCTGATATCTTCCAAACCATCACAGACATGGGGCCATTGGGCACGTCATGGTATCTGCCCCTCAGACTCGAAGCTTGCTCGGTATCCCGTGACCCTGTCACGGTGTCACCTGAGTGTTCTTCTGGTATGCATCTTGGGCACAATGATTTGTTTTGCCCAATTTTTGCTTTTGACTCATCTTTGCTGCAGGTACTGGTGACCCTCTAAACCATGTAGACTGGGTTCCTGTTGAGAAATTTCAACAGTTGGAGGACGTGCTTTTGCTGCATGAAAAAGCCCGTCATTAACGCCGGCAAACATTGAGGCAGTGAAGAAGAATCCAGACGACTTCCTCCCTCAGGTGATCCCTCGACTTAAGTCTACTTTCAAGTCCTTGCGAACACAAGACTATCACTGATTTCCTGGGTTACAAAGAGTTGAAAAATCGGGCATCAGATGCTCGTCGAGAAGACTTGTTACTCCTAGAGCAGCGGAGGGCCGAGGGAACTCTCCGAAAGTCGTGAGCTAAGAAGTTGGGTCAGGACTTTGTCCCTCAAAGAGTTTATGAGGGAAAAAAAGGGTTGCTCTCTCGAGGGTATGAAAAATGTGTAATCGGGTGATTAAAATAGTAAAAAATGAAAAATGAGATAATCGGAATTAATTCAGAAGTCAATAGTGAATTGGTAAATTGTCAATTTAGGGACCTAAAGATATAAATTAATAAGTTTTGTATGTAAATATATGATTTAGAAATAGTTATATGTTAAATGTCTAATTAAATAAAATCGGAAGGACTAAAAACAAAAAAATAAATAAATTGAGCCAATGAAATGTGGACAGACACTTAGTTTCTTGAAAAACAAAGAAGGTGGAGAAAAACTTTTCATGGCTTATTTAAGCCATAAAGGTCAGTTCTCTCTAGTTCTCTCCAATTTCAGCTATCCACCTAACTCAGGGCAAACAAGGAGAAGCAGTCGGACAGAGAGAAGAAGAAAGAAAAGAAAAAAGGGTAAATTTGAAGCAAATAGAAGCAAATTAAAGTTTGGGAACCTAACTTTCTTTGTGTATGTTTATATACATATTAAATTGGTTATGATTTTGAATTGATGGTGTAATTGTGATATGAGTTGGTTGTGGCCTTTAATAAGGAGTAAAGATGTGTGAATTGGTGTGTAGGTGTTTAAGGGAAAACTCTGTCAAAATTTCATTAAACCCACATATCCTTGTTTGTATAATTTGGCCTACAAACTTCTAAATTGGATGATTCGAATTGGAGATGAAATTTAAGTCTCATAGCTACAAATGTTTAGAAGAGACTAAGAACTAAATCTTGCTCTAAGACCCTTGAACTTGAGTCTGATATTAAGATACTGATTCAATTCCCTCAACGGGAGCAATTTATATTGTTTACGCCATATATTGAGTTCTACTGATCCAAATGAGGTGAATCAAAATTCTACTTAATTTAGACACCTAGTACAATGACTTTCATTAAGAAGTATGGTCGACTTATGCTATTGTTCGAGAAAATTTTCAAATATAGGACACAATTTTGTTCTTGGAAACTGTACGTCTAGGAGTAGTTTGGAATGTCTAAGCCATACATCCTAATTTAAAAGTTCAAATGACTTGATTTTTTACCAATTGGAAACTTAAGATATATGGGAACATTTGGTTAAAAGACTACTTTCTTAAAAGAAAAAAAAAATATAGTTGGAAGTTGACGTGAGAGCTGCATCGTACTATTTAGACAAAATTGGTTTATATTTTAGGCAGAATGGGTTTACAAGGTGGGGAAGAAAATTCTCCCCACCATATGCTATACACTTTTGCCCCGAATGTGGAGATTTTACGTACTGAAATGTTGCTCGAACCCTCCTGAGCCTTCGAAAGGTTTTAAGCACTTGTAACATAATGACAAACATTAAGTGGGACGATCATTAATATTGCGACAGTTTAGATAGTTTATTAAGATGATCCTAATAAATACATGAAAGAATCTTTTATGTATAAATGTTACATGTTAATGAATATTACATGATAATTATGTGACATGGACTCCACTATATGCATGATTACTATACGAACATAATAATTGACTTTAAGTATGATATGTATGTTACTGATACTAGTATAATCGATATAGAAATGCATATATCTGAATGCATACTTATAATGGGTAGTGGATAGATAAGCATGCCTATGGATCTTTGGGTTGTTGCGACCTACCAGTACCGAGATCCCATTTGGATCATTATCGTACCTCGTTTGGGCGCTACTGGCGGCTAGTATGTTTATTGTAATGTACTATAAAGTACCTCACAATTTACCTGTCGTCTTTATAATTTCCGTTATCTACTTCTACTGGTGTCACACCCCCAACCATAAAACTACCAACTTAGTGGTGTTTACAGTGTCAATACATACAGTCCTAAGTCCCAATTACATATACATAAACAAAAACTATACATTTACATTTGCATAATCAGAGCGCGAGCCTCGGTAATGGACCCTACAGTGTTGGCTAGCAGGAATCACGGGAAGATCGCGGACGTCCTCCTTTGTACCTACACGGATTAAAACACATGCTAAGCTTTGTGCTTAGTGGGAAACATTTGACTTATATGTATACACATACACTAATACTCATTCTGATAAGCTATATAAATGATACTTGGATATCTGATAGCGAGATATTAAATTTTTCATGGTCCATATAACAAACTAATACGTACTTGTATTTATAAGCGGACTATACTTGCTTAAGATCTCTCGTAGGACACCTTGTGCTTATGCTTGTTAGGATCCGAAGTAGATTCTGGAGATTATACTTGTACCTATCGGAACTTATACTTGTTCTTATCTCTTGTAGGACACATGCTTGTACTTATAAGCGAGCTTATACTTGTTCGGATAAAGTAGGTGTTCTGAGCTTATGCTTGTACTTATGCAGACTTATCTTTGGTTCTAATCTCTGTAGGAGTTCTGAGCTTATACTTGTATGGAAATTTTTGGGTAGTCTTCTGAGAACTTATCGCATGCGAGAGGGTACCGTAGGTTTGCACAAAATGGTAGATTTTGTCATTTTCATCCTGAAAACCCGAATAACTTCCTCTAAACTCATGTATCATAATCCACAATGGAATCTACTCGAGCCCTTTCCGATAATGGGTTAAAATCAACCCAACCTCTTTTCCCAAGTTAGGGCTTTTCCACAAATCGAAAATCACAAAAAAGGGAAGGGTTAGGGCTTTATTGTCTTACCCGTCTTATCTGTGAGGTTTTGACTGACTTTCAACAAATCTAGGAGTTGGGATGAATTCACCTTCGCCTAGAAATGGAGCAAACTAATATCCATATAAAAGTCGAAATCCACTCTGGAAATCATACCAAATCATAGCCATCCGTACCTGAATAGTTTCCATACCTTTGCCACTTCTTCTCCTTATGCTTGGCCCTGTATATTAGCCTTCTTCTTCTTTATTCTTCTTAACTTCTTCTTAACCTTTTTCTCCTCTTCTCTTCTCTTCTCTCAACGATTTGCTCTCCAAAATGCCCAAATAGAGAGACCCTAATCGGTCTTATTTGCTATAATTTCCTTTTTATTACACTTTGGTCCTCCATCTCTCCTCTATTTATAAATCAAGTTATTCATATTTCCACTTTAGCATCTCATCCTTTTATCTTATGACTTTTATATCATGTTTTGACAAATTCCACTTTTACCATTGTATCTTGTATAAATTCCGAGTTTTGAAATTTTCTCACTTAGTAAAATAATAATTACGAAAAATTTCAAAATGCACTTATAATATACCCTAATTATGTTTAAAAATGACTAGGATGTATTTTGGGGTGTTACAACTGGGGTATGCAGGCTAACATTTATATGAAATAAGTTATGGGTAATGAACAATATGAGCATGAAAATGATTAATGAGTATAAATAATGATTACATTCGCTATGAAACTATCATATGTCTCTGATAATAAATGAATGTTACAATTGTATTATATGAAATATATTCATATGTGTGTGATGTTATTGACGATCGTTGTGAGTGGTTGTCCATATCATATTAGTTCCCTACTAAGCTATATGCTTAGCATGAGTGTTCTATCCGTGTAGGTATCAAAGTTAAAGTTTGATGCGAGGACATCTAAGTAACCACAGAGGCCCGAAGCACAACGGTGGGAGCTCACCTTGATGGAGCGCGAGTTTTGTGATGTAACTCCAGTATGTGTTTTGTTATAATGAAAGTAGTTAAATATGCATTAGTACAAGTATGCAAAATAACAACTATATATATATATATATATATATATGTAAATCATATTTGAACACTACTATAGTGGTGTTTTGTAATATTATGTTATATGTGGACAAGAACTTTTATAATTCTGATAAGAATGATATTAAGGGTAATTCTATCATGGATTAATGCATAATTCTATCATACGTATTGTAAACTAAACAAGTAAGAAGCTCCCAGCTCTATGGCATTTCTCACATGACATAATGCAGCCTACCATATCGGTGAAGGAATTTACGTATGTCTGGGTAGAAAGTGTTACATTTGTTAGTACGAAGCGAGGTTGGCGGTCTGGATAACTAATAGGTTAGAAATGCATGTATATAGTATTGTGTTGACCTACTATGGATGTCTTTGTTTTCTTATAGTGAATATGATGAATTGATCATGAGATACCATTGAAAGCGTGACCACAGGGACCCGAGTCCATTGATCTTGATCCTTAGAATCGGTTAAGAGGTGATCATGATGTTCTATGAGTACTGACTAAAGCACTCGAGATTTCACATGATATGGCCACGAGTTTTAGATCATTGTGGCCACTAAAGGCTCGATCGATCACGGTGGTGATGAGGCTAAAACTCATATATTTTTAAGCCAATTTTTCAAGTATATTTCAAGCTTAAAAGTTCAGCTTAATGTAAATTTATGGAGCTTTCACCCAGATTTATGTTTTGTAGGAAATTAAGGAAAAGAATGAAATTGATAGAAAAGAGTAAAGAAATCAGCATTGTGAAGAAAAATGGCTAATGTCGCAACACTGTGTGGAGAAGGTCTTGACACTACTACATTGTTGCGACACAGCTTAAGCAGGGAAGGCAAATATATGCCAATGTTGCGACATCATCACGACATTGTTGCAACCACCCCGAACAATGTATCGGCGGCATCCGCAAATTATGACATGGCGGCCTCGATAGTGAGCTACGCCGAACATCAGTAATGGCGACATGCAGCCGCGACACGTATGACGTGTTGTAGTAGAGAATTGGAAGTGTTCAGTAACCGGCGACATCGCATGAATTCAATGTCGCGACATAAGTAAGGATTGTCAAGTGGTATTATCAGTTGACCAATGTTGCGACATCACCACGACATCGTGGCGACATAAGAAAAAAGCCTCAACCAGTGAAGACATCAATTGAACAATGTTGCGACATCAAAGCAATGTCGCGACATCATATCAAAGCAGCCTGGAGGTAATGTTTAACATACCAATGTTGCGACATCGCCACGACATTGTTGAGACATCAATGTAATGTCGTGACATCGTCAGCAGGACTAACAGGCAATGTCGCGACATTAGAGTAAGACTGTAAGAGCAGAAATTATCAATGTCGTAACATTGGACCAACAATGTCGCGACATCAGCCATGACATTGACAGAGGGCTTCAGAACATCAAGATTCAATGTCCCGACATCACAACAATGTTGCGACATCAGCTTAAGGTGGTTAAGATGAACTTAAGCGACCCGATAGCCGTAACAGGGTTAGCGATATCGGGTCATCGGTACGATATGATCGAGCAGCGGTTTCAATGTCCGCGACGCCGGCCGCGATATCAAAGTTAAGTCATAATTAACTAATTTCACGACACTAGAGTCAAGCTACGACATAACAGTTTTGATGTTGAGATGATATCGCGACATCGCCACGATAATAGTGCTAGGGCAGGATTTTTCTTGGGATTTTTGAAAGCCGTAATTGTCGCCTTTGTTTTTAGGACCCAAGACCTGAGCCTATAAATAGAAGCTCCTAGGGAGTAATGCACAGCTTTCAGCCGCTTTTCATCAAGTTTTTGTGCTTTTTGGGAGAGATGAAGTCTCATTGTATATATTTTTCTTTTTATTTTTTAGTTCGTTTTTGGATTTAGTTTTCTTATTAGAGTAGTGATCTGAACTGGGATTCCGAGCTGGATGAATGTATTTCAAGCTTCTATTTCTATCTGAACTTCAATGGAATCTGAGAATTTTTCTGGAATTCATTTATCTTCAGTTTTGATTACAATCTTAATGAATTTGTTTGATTAACTAGTCATTGTCATTTGTAATCCAGATTTGAAAGGTTAAGCTCCCTCTGGGAAGAATATGTTGTTGGGATTATTGATTATAATATTTTAATGATCTTTTGAGTATAGAAAACTAGGTGATTTGCTTGATATTACTCTTACATTGAATTCACGAATATTAGTGCTTGGTAGCTTGGAAGAGCTATATCATTGCTCACGATTTTAGGAATCCTTTGAATGACACAAAGATGGATTTACATGAGAGCGAAGAAGCGATCACTTGAGGAGTAAATTACAGCGTATTATTTGATCTAATGCCTTGTGGGATTAATTTTGATATATCGGTGATGATCTAACCTTTGACTTGAATTCCTCTTGGGGGAATTGACATGGAATGTTCTTGAGGCATACGATCCACTATTGATTTGCGGAGTTTAATTAAAGGAGTTTCACCTCGGGTGGAGGAATAATCCTCGACCACATTGTTAGAAGAGATTCTAATCGAGGGGAGAGGGAATTCTTATCTAATTGATACATTTGAGATACAGTCATGCAGAGGGCTTGCACATTATCCACATTTATGAGGCAAGCGATTTCAGTTCCTAAGAAATGGTAGCAAATCTGAAAGGAAAACAATTAGATCTTAAAAGGGGATCAATTCATCTGAGTAGTTCTTCGGATCCATGTCTAGGCTAGAAGTGTGGTAATTTGGAAAGTGAAATGTGTGTGGTGTTAGGAAATCCATTTGCTACACTAATTTTCTCTTAGGCCAATTCAAGGTTCATATCCATGCACATGTTTCTTTGGACTTTATGATGAGTGGTCACAGACATTTGTTTCATTCAGGTGTTATCTCAGTTCAGTGAACTCTCTAATCATGTATTTTAGAATTTCATTATATATTTGATTCTCTTTACTTTAGAAGTTAAATCGATCTTGACATTTGGAAGTTCAAATAGTGAGGATCTTGAGTAGTGAGGGTAGTTAATCTTTAAATTTTATAATCAATCCTCATTGAGAATGATATACGGACTTAAAGGAATCCACTTCTTACTTGTATGACTGTGCACTTGTAGTGATTTAGGCTTCTAAAACCAATTTAAATTACAAATTATTACCTAAATAGCGAAAAGCTTATATTTTATATATATTCGGTCGAATAGTTTTTGGCATGTGAGTGGGGATGAATAATTTAAGTTTGTTTGGTTGTTATGCTATAACTCAGTCAGTTTTTGGTCTATGTTGATAAAATCAAAGTCATTAGCTCTCAATCAAGTTTATGGTGCCGCTGGCGGGGATTGAAATGAAAGTAAAGTTTAAGATCAATATTCTTATCAAAGAGAAAATTGCTAGTTTGGACATTTTTATTTTAACTTTTATCAAAAATTTTCAAAAATAGTTTTAACTGTAGTAGTTGAATTAGCTACTTATTTTTTATGAAAGCATATCATAATATATTTATGTTATCTATTGATCTCACTTGATCTCAGTGTATTTCCATTTCAGGAATTTATCACGCCCCATGACGAGCCAGGCTGGCACGCCATTGGACGAGAAATCTGAAGAAAGTAAGAAGTGTTGAATCGATAATCATGGAAGGCGACGAAACACATCAAACATCGGCTTTTGCCAATTGAGAGACCTCGGAGGCGGGAGAGCGATGAAGATTTAAAGGACTTGTCGCCGAGATGAATAATGCCTTTACTGAAACGACGCCTTAAGTCGACAAGCGCAGGTTGGGCGAAACTCTTATCCTGATAGTGCATTAACATTATCTTTGGTCAACACGGTGAGCATATGGGTAGATTTTGAGGAATGCCTTGACACGGTGGGCGAGATGGGGTGAGACACGGAAGTGATAAGGCACATGTCTTTCCACTTTCAACGGGAGATGTAGCGTGACTTGGTTTAACTGCTCATTGCCTTATGGATTGATGAACAGCAGGAGAATTTGGTGGAGGCATACATGAGTAGATTTTTCCCTCATGCTCTCACTTCAGAGAGGAGAGGAGAGATGATTGTGTTCAAGCAAGGAGAACATGAAAGTCTTTACAATGCTTGGGAAAGATACAAGAGGTTGTTGAAGAGATGCCTAATGCATGGCATTGATTTGACCACACATATGGACATCTTTTACAATGCCATGAATCACACCTCCAAGGGGATCATAGATGTAACCATTGTGGGCATCACCGATAGAAGAGTGTTGAAAGAATTGACCGACATTGAAGATTTGGCGTAACTATAGAGCTCCATACGAGACTTAGGAGATGGCTGCAGTTGAGAGGAGGTGGTGGGAAATAGAAATTTGAATAGGATGGCCCGATACTAAGTAAAGCTTGATGCATTGATGAACAAGTTGGGGAACTAGGATAGAAAAATGCATTCAGCGCATGAAGTCAAGAACAATAAAGGAAATGGCTTGGAAGAATTATCATTGATGAAGGGTGCTCATGAGGTCCTGTCGAATTAAGGAGGCTCGGTTGTGGGTGGAAGTAAATAACAATTTCAATGACACGATATTCGATGATATGCACCAACCTTAGAAGGGACCATGAGGAATTTCTCATATAGAGTGGAACACATCAGACTGAGCATATGTATAAGCTATCAACAACGGTATAACCCACATGGGTTCGGGGACAACAACGATAGAAGCTGACCAAAGAGTTGAGAATTAGGGCCAAAGGAGGTCCCAATCTTTTAAGGAGCAGATGTTGAGCTTCATAGGAGAGAAAAAAAGACTGTTGAACATCCATAAACAAACGTTTGCTAAGCTAGCAGCATTCTAGGCAAACATAAGCGTATTTCAGTGAATCTAGATGCTTCTTTAAAAATCACGAAGACATAAGTGGGGCCACATTGGCCACTGTGATGCAGCCAGTCGAAAGATGCCTTCCAGTAAATCTTAAGAAGAATCTAAGATTTGTATGGCGGTGCTCTAAGGAGTGGCACATAATTTGAAAACATAATAGAAGATGAAAAGAGGAAGACTGAGAAAGAAAAGCAAGTAGAAATTGAAGAAGAAATCAAGCTAGGTAGTTCAGAAAAGACTGAAGAGAGCAACAAGAAAAGGTGCTTAAGAACATCGATGAGGAAAGAAACTTAAAGAAGAAGAAAGAAAGAGTGCAAGCATATATGCCCTCCTGTTCCATTTCCTCAGAGGTTGTAAAGAGTAAAGATGGAAGAGTAGTTCTCTAAATTCTTGGACATGTTCAAGAAGATAGAGATAAACATACATTTTGTTGAGGCATTGGCTCAAATGCCTAATTATGCAAAGTTTTTGAAGGATATTCTGAGTAAGATGAGAAGATTTACTGAAGAAGGAGTGGTGAGCTTGACAGCCACTTGCAATGCAGTAATTTAAAATTTACGCTGAAGATGCGGGATCCTGTGACTTCTGCATCCCTGCACCATAGGGAATTTTTATTTAGGAAGGCTTTATGTGATTCGAGCAGAAAGCATCGACTTAATTACCACTTATTTGTAGTGAAGAGGTAGTTTAGGGAGCTTACTCCTACAACTATGACCCTACAGATGGCAGATAGGACTATGGCTCAGCTAGAGAGAGTCCTTGAATATGTACTCATCAAGGTGGGAAAATTTATTTTCCCTTTGGACTTTGTAGTAATAGACATGGAAGAAGACACATAAGTCCCACTACTACTTGGAAGGCCTTTCCTTGCCACAGGAGCTGCCTTGATAGATGTCAAGAAGGGAGGACTCACTCTTAGAGTGGGAGATGAAGCAGTACATTTCAATATGAATCAAACCCTGAAACAATCTGATTGTGACAATCTTTGAAATGGGTGTGAAACGATTTGTTCCCATTCTAATCCCTAAACTAATCAATGAAGTTGCCAAAGCAGAATTGATAGATGAATGAGATGAATTTCCAGTATATTAAAGGCTTCATGATGTTGAATATTTGAATTCCAGTTTTGAAATTAGAGAAACAGTACTCAGTCTAAAAGAAATCAGTGCAGAAAAGTCAAGCAGTGGTGAAGAGAGAAGGGCGAGGAAAAAAGTCTGAAATTTGAATTCTTGAAATTACCCAAACATGCGGGAAATAATATGCCTTCTTAGAGTGAAAACAACATGTAATCGCAGCGATTTGACTTGACGATGAAATGGCTGAAACTTATCAAAATTTTTCGAAATATAAAGAGCCATTTAGCTTGATCGAGTAGAAGACTTGAAAGGGACTAGTCCTTCAATTTGCATGCATAAAATCCTCTTGGAGGAAAATGCAAAAACATCAATTGAACATTAGAGAAGACTGAACCTAGTGATGAAAGAAGTTGTCAGAAATGAGGTATTAAAATGGCCAAATGCAGGATTTATCTATGCAATCTCAGACAGTCCTTGGGTGAGCCCAGTTCACGTGGTTCCCAAAAAGGGTGGATTCACAGTCATAAGTGTGAGGAGATCGCCCTAGTACCTGACTCGACCTAGAGTACGGATCGGATCGGGGACGGGTCATCTCTTTTACGAATCCTGATACAATTCATTTTCTCAATAAAACACATTTCAAATACTTATTTGTAAAGGATAATTATCCTTACGAAAGTATATACGTATATATCACGTTAACTTAAAGGGGCCCCATCATTTTGTTCTCAATACACATTTTCATTCAATATAGCAATATATGCCCATTTGCTCCATTTCCCACATTTATAACAAGGCATTACTCAGGCGTTATAAATATAAAAACATTTACAAACTTATTTACTCCGGAGTTCGATTTTCTGACATAGTTTTAATACAAAAGTATGAAAAGCGTTCATGAGGTTTCATGTATGCATGGTCGAGCTTTACTTTTTACTGCGTGTCGACTGCTTGATGACTCTACTTTACACAACCTTTGCACAGACTTGTTCACTCATTACCTGCGTGATATTAAAAACAATCGTTAAACATTTGTTGCTTGAAGTTCTCTCCCAGGTTCTTCTTGTTTATTTTAACTTCGTCAATAGACTTTTCCTAAATAATGCTTTTAGACCGCATTGAATAAGTTAATGCGATACAATACGTATATATGTATTCATTTCATATACATTCATTTACAATTCATTGATCATTCCAAATATGCACTTTCATATGCAATAACTCATTCAAAACTCAAATCATGCTTTTCATAAATATTCTTATCATTTTCCCTTAAACGAATTTGCTTGATATTTGGTCGCATTAGGATAACGAATCAGCCTGATCCGTGATTGCGAGGGCCAGGTATAAAAGGTTTTATAACATAAAATGCACAGTGCAAATTTGAGTTTGTCGGTAATAAAAAAATCATTTTGTGAACACATCGATACTATCCCGTGAAATTCTGGATCAGTGACACTACGTCGTTAAGTTCTGATCTTGTTTTGACCCTTATTGGTATACCAATCTATCCTTAACTCGAATATGACGGATAACATTCTATTAAGGGCATTAAAAATCAGTCATAGAAATTTACAATAGGGTATATACATTTATACTCAAATAGCACATTTCAATACTCATGCAATTTTTTTCATGTCATTTCTACAATGATTTTTTGATCATGGAAATAAATCAATATACGATTTTATTGAAAATCATTTCAATAATTGCACAAACAATTGATACTTGGCATAGAAGAGAAGGCAGAATGAACGAAAAGGTCATCACCTTCAATTCTATCCTAGAATGAAGCTTCAATTAGGGTTATTCTAGATTTGCCAACCTAATCCATCTTAATTAGAGAGACATATAATTGGCTTATTTAGGTTTTAGTTAGGGTATTTTTACTAACACACCTTCACTTATAAATTTTTCTGGAACAAGGTAGTCATATTTACCCGACTTCCTTGAGTCATTGTTCCACACTCTATAAATCTTTGTTAAAAATTAAGATAATCGGTCGAACACCCAGCTTCTATATCATCTTCCAAACATTAAGGACTATTCTATTTTCAACATAGAACCATAATTTGCCAAAAAACAGAGCTCCCTTCAGTCGAATTTCTAGGTCTAATGGGGTCAAAATTTGAATACACTTATTTCATAAAAATTTGTTCCCTAGAAGTCCAGTTTACCTAGAAATTTAAATCACTTAATTTGGATGAGTGAAACTCAACTTATGGTCTAAATACCAAAACACCAAAACTATATCATAACTAAACTATAATTGACACGAAAGCAGGCCTCACTGTGAATTTTGGGGGTCCAATTTGAATACACTTGTTTGAGGAAGTTTGTTCTCGCAGGAAGTACAGTTTCTTTAAAATTTGAATCACTCAATTTTGATGAGTGATGGACAAGTTATAGTAAAAAAAAAAAGTATGGGTTTTGGAAAATTGTGACAACATCTCCTAAAAACCCTGACATTTCCTTTGCTCTGAATTCCTCAACATGATCAAACCCTGATACACCTTGAAAAGCCCCAACTAGCTAACCCCAAAATAAACAAATATGGAATTGGAAAGTTTCTAACCTTAGTTGTCACCCAACTTGAAACCTGGCTCCCCTTTTACCCTTCTCTTCTTCTTTTCTCTTCTTCCTTCCTTCTCTTCTTTTCCTTTACTTCCACTTGCAAAACCATGGACCAAATGAGACCAATCGACTAACAAGGTTTTCTCCTTCTCCAAAATGTAGAGGCCCTAGCTCTCAAGGTGAATACTTAAAATAGGCTCCTTCTAGACCAATTTTAGTCTGCTCCATTTATGTGTAAGGCCATGTTGGCTTCAGCACATTTTACCAATCATCTTTTCTCATTTTGCATTAAGACCTTCTATTCTCTATTTGACATTTCCAACTATCAATATTCTCACTTTGGCATTTATTCTTTTCATTTTATAACCTTGGTCCTCCGTTGACATTTTACCAAATTTATCTAACTCCTGGAAAATTTTAGAGTTATTTTTTATTTATATTTATTTTTTATCATTTTTTCATTTTTTAACAATTTAAAAGTAGGAAAAATAATTTAATTATTTTATCCCCCTACACATGTTATATTGTTAGGAATTATTTTCAAGAAAGCGTTAAATTAGAAATGAGAAAAAAATACAGTGATTCAAATAACTAACTGCAAGCGGGATGGAGGGTGTACTTGATGAGAAGATTGAACACGATGTCGAAAGGATCATTATCCTTTACCCTTTATTGATCAAATCTTTGAATGGGTCTTTGGACACCTTTCCTATTCTTGATGGATATTACAGGTTATAATCAAATTTCCATAGCCCACACGAGAGACTAGGAGAAAACTGCTTTTTATATGTCCTTGTAGAGCCTTTGCTTTTAGAAGGATATTAGTTTATAATCAGGTGCCATAGCCCCTGGTATAACCTGCAGCTGTGGGTTCTAAACCTCCATGTTAGGGTTCCTATGGTGGAAACTCACCCCCTTCAAGGTAACAACCCTCAATCCCTCTTTTGTGCTTCAATGGGATTTGTATGATATTGAACACTTTTGAAAATTATTCTAAAACCTTAGTTTGGCATATTCTTGACAACGTGTTAACGAGAGAATCTTGGTACACGTTGTGCTTGATCTCAAATGGAAACTAAGAGTCCAAACAAATTGTATGAGCAAGTGTTTGATATCGTTCAATTATTGCTGTCTTACTAAAAGCTTTTTAAGTTAAATCCCCATCGAAGACCATTCATCAATGGCTCCTTGATGAGATTTTAAGTGAGAGGTGGGTGAGTACCTAGTTGTGATGAAACCTAAGGATCACATATCATTAAGCCCTTCTAATTTTACAATAGTTTAAGTCAATTGGTTAATAAATCGTCAAATCTGACCCAGATTACCTTTAATGCTACATTCATTGGAAAGAAATCTTGAGATCACTAAGAAACCACTCCTGTGAAATGACACATGGACTCCCCTTAGTATTATAATGCTTGATGACATTAGTTCCTAAGCAGCGTAATTTCAACACACAAAATAGATGAAGCATTTTGGCGTCGTTATGGGAGTGTATTTGCTGCAGTTGATCAGGAAAATTTAGTGGTAATTTGGTAGAAGTGTTGCAAATCCGATGTTCTCTACTTTTTTCCTTTAATTCTTTTTGTAGATAATATAAGTGGATACCTGTCTAGTTGGGGTAATATTGGTGCATGTCGGTTTGGGCTCGTGACGAGCTATACCGACTTATAAGAGTTATACCTCAAATACATTCGGAAGAGTCCACAGTAAGACGTTTGTTTCAAAGACCACAAAGCCTCCCGGATGGAACCTCAGGCCAAATGACCGAGGTTGCTAAGTAACTTGAAAAGACCCATGAACCTCCACGACAAGGAGATGGTTTTACACCTTTGGCAATCCTGGCGGCAGGAGGGGGAAATGTTAATTTTCAGCAAAATCAATATCGAGCTCCACCTTGATATGGAAAGAACCCTTGAGAGATTCTACAACCTCGAGAACCCTGACAAACTCATGTAGTCGCCTAAAGAGGCTAACAATTCCCTTATGAAGTTAGAGATGGTTCGTCTTCTCACATGTATCGAAATTCGGTCGAGAACCCTTACTCATTCATGAGAATTTTAAGGATGTTTGTTGCGGTGCTTTCCTTTCTATAGGATCCTTCCCTCCGCATATAATTATATGGTTTTTTATTCCCATTCTCTTTGAAGGAAAAGGCTAAAATATGGTTTCACTAAGCTTGCCCCCCGATTCAATTTTTACTTAGGAGACATGAGAAAAAATGAATTTACGATGGTCTTCCCCCATTGCATACCTGTACTCATCTGAAGCGATCAAACTTACGGCAGTGAACCTTTGCTGTGTATGGGAAAGATGGGACCTCCTCACGCTCTCCCTCACCATGGTTTGGATATTTGGACAAATTGTTGCATATTTTCACGAGGGTGTCCTCGAGATAACAAACAATACATCGAATGATGTGTCTGGGGGATTTCTGAAAAGCTCACAGGGAGGCTGTGCAATTTTTTTGATACAATAGCAGAAAATTTTGGCACTTGGGAGACTAATACCTCCCTAGATACTGCTAAAGTGCATAGTACACCTACAAGAGGAGGAATACATCACTTAAGAGAGAATGATGACTGCTGGCCCCGAAAATATGAATTTGACTAGGAAGTTAGGCCGTAGTTAGAGAAAAGTGAATGGGGTGTTTGTGTACCCAAAGGTACCTTGGTGCCTTTAGGATCTTCAAATGGAGGAGTCATGCCATCATTTGAAGTATTCATTCAACCATTAACAGCCCTAACCTTCCTCAAATCAAGAGAGCAATCCAAATAGAGAAAGCTAATGCTCTTAATTACGAAGAGCCCTTGATTCTCCCATAATTATAACTTAATTAGGGCATGCACAATTTTAGTTAGAGATAGGGAGGCCAGAAACCAATTGCTAATAACCAGGCCGAACTTCAAAAACAAAGGTTTTGAATCAAGCCCCTAAATTCCAAAATCAAGGTCCTCGAGATTTCTTGCAAATCACAACCAAAGTTCCACCCTGCTCTCAGATTAAATCAACAGCTTTGACCTCCACATAAGAAGTTTGGTGGACATTTGTGACACAAATTCATTTCAACCAACAATCTATACTGAATTTAGGTGCAGCAAATGATCTTAGATCCACGATCTTAAGTTGACCTCTTCTATGGGTGATTTCATGAAAAGGAAACTCCTTCTCAGACCATCAAACCCAGTCGAGAAATAGTATTTGGGTCTAAAGTCAACTGATGTAACCTTTGAGCATTTGAGCTATCACCACTCTTAGTGGAAAATCAATTGATAAAACCATTACGGCCTAAAGAATTGTCAGAAAAAAACAAAGATATCTGAAAAGAGCTTAAGGGATGATAATGTGTTTGACAAGCCTCATGTTCCTAGGACAGATGTTGTTGATGTTAAGCTGGAAAAAGATAAAGCCTCCCATATCCCTTACCTCTCACTTCCCTCATAGGGTTAGAGCCCCTGAAAGTGAACAATCATAAATCATGAGTTGTTCAAACGAGTTAAATTGTCCTTGTTGGATGCATTAAGCAAATTCATCACTATACTATATTTTGAAGAAGAACATTGTAGAAAGAAAGTTAAAGTATGTGAGACGCATTCATGATTGAGCAGTCCACCTCATGATTAGGAACAATTTGCCCCTAAAATACAAAGACCCGAGGCTTTACCACATTTCCATAGTGGTTGGAAATTCAGTGGGACATGCTCTAATGGACCTGGGAGAAAATGTTAATTTGTTGCCATGCCCGATATATGTTGAGCTAGGGTTAGGAGAAGTTAGGCAGAGTAATATCTGCCAATTTAGCCGACCGTATTATGAAAATTCCTAGAGGGATAGTGAAGGATGTGGTGCAAGTAGAAAAGTTCTACTTTCCTATGGACTGTTGTTCTTGACATGGCTTTGTGGTGAATTAAGAGACTCGGTTCAGTGTTCTTGGTAGGCCATTCTTGGCCCACTTGCTAATCTTTGATCATACAACATGAGGGAGGACTAATGAGCGTTATCTTTTGGTAACATGACTGTTAATTTGAATATCTTCAATGTTGTCAAGGAGATAGGGGATGATGAGGATGTTTATGAGGTATATATGATAGAATGTCTTGTGAACTATGATCATGGCATTTCATATGATAATCCTCTCAAGTCTTGTCTAGTAAGCTCAAGTTGTGTCGAGGAGGTAACCACGTCTAAATTGGAGTTTTTGCAGTCCATAATTGAGCACAGTGAGGTAATGGAAGCAAATGGGTGGGCACCTAGATTTGAAAAATTGCCACCAATTGAGGACAAAGTATTACCTTCGGAAGAGAAACCACCTAAGCTTGAGTTGAAACCCTTACCACCGCATCTCAAATATGCATTCCTAGGGGTAGAAGAAACTTTCCCGGTAATCATATCCTCCTCTTTAGAGAACCCACAAAACTGCCATAGGATGGACAATTGCAGATATTAAGGGAATTAGCCCCTTGATTTGCACACACAGGATTCACTTGGAAGAGGATGTAAAACCCTCTAAACAACCACATCCACGACTGAACCTAGTCATGAAAGAAGTTGTCAAGAAAGAGGTTTTGAAACTGCTGGATGTAGGTGTTATTTACCCTATCGCAGATAGTAAGTGGGTCAGTCCAAACCAAGTGGTTCTTAAGAAATCCCAGTCACCGCAGTAGCAAAATGAACACAATGAGCCACCCCCACTCGTCACCATAGGTCGGAGGTGCATGTGATTTATGAGGAAACCAACAGCCGGCACTAGAAAGATCATTTCACCTTTGTGGATCAAATGTCGGAGAGTTGGTGGCATGAATTTTATTTGCTTTCAGATGCAAAATTTTGTGGTACAACCTGAGCTGAGATAACCTTAGAAGATCAAGAGAAACCTAATGCGCCACCCCGCCCTTCATTACATTTGCCTTTAGGAAAATGCCCTTCTTGGATTATGTAATTCACTGTGAACCTTCCAACTAAGTGTACTTGATGGGGATTTTTAGTGATAAGGATAGAACATATTTTGAGATTTTCATAGACGATTTCTTTATTTTTGGAGATTCATATGGGATGTCCGGAGAATTTAAGGAGTACCTGATATGCTCGGAGAAAAAGTAGTACCAATTGGGAGAAGTGTCTCTTCATGGTGAAACAAGGGATTGTGTTAGGACACATAGTCTCAAGAGAAGGAATAAAGGTAGATAAAGAAAAAGTTGAGTTGATCTCAAACTTACCTACCCCTAAGTGTGTTAAGGATATACGGTCATTCTTAGGCTATGCAAGATTTTATAGGAGATTCATAAGAGATTTTAGTGCCATAACTCGTCCTTTGTGCAATTTTCTTGCCAAGGATGTCACCTTTGAATGGTCACATGCATGAGAGGTGGCCTTTGATAAACTAAAAATTATGTTAGTCACCCCATCATGATCTCCTAATTGGGACCTCCTCAGATCATGACGCTTAAAGATTATGCCATAGGGCTGTATTAGGGCAAAGGAAGATAAAAAGCATTTTAGGATCTATTATGCCAGCAAGACTTTAGGACTTACTACAATCCAAATACATAACTAATAAAAAGAGTTCATTTTATCTTTGGCTCTGAAAAGTTTAGGTTCTATATCAGGGGTCTCCCCAACTATTTTCACCGATCATGCAAAGGTTGAAGTACTTGCTCAAGGTGATACGTTTCCAGCTGACTTGCATCATCTCGCTAGTTTCATAGACAACTCGAAGGTTCACCCATAGGCTTAAGAATTTCCTTCCCCATAAGCAACTTTTTGCTCTTACCACGCCCCATTGTATGAGACATAAGAAACCATCTAAAGACGTGATAAATTCCATCCTATCTGACCTCTCAGTTGAGGAAATTCTTGGTGGACATAAAAATTACTACTTTGATGATCCCTACTTGTTTAAACACTGCCTTGATCAATCGTCAGAAGGTGTGTATCCAATGATGATCAAATAAAAACACCTCTCATTAATTCCTCTGCTTTTATGGCATTTCCGCAAGAAAAATGGCGGACAAAATCCTGCAAGCCGGTTTTTATTGTTAAAGATTTCTTTGATTTTTTCAAAACTTGTGCTTGGTGCCAACAATTGGGAGGGGTCACAAAAAGGAACATGATCCCTCTTACTTATTTTAATTTTTGAGATCTTCGACACGATGACTTCATGGGGCCTTTTCCCCTCAAAGTGGGTACTTTACATTTTATCGCGCTGATGGTGTTTCTGCTGGGTGGAGGCCATTCCAACGAACTAATGACCATAAGGTTGTTTTGAAATTTTGAAAGAACATATTTTTCTCGCATTGGAATGCTCGCAATCATTAGTGACAGTGGGCCTACTAAAATTTAATTTTTGAAAATTTGTTAAAAAAGTATGGAGTCACCCACAAAGTTTCCACGGCTTACCACCCATAAACAAATGGTCAAGCCGAATTAGCTAATAGGGAGATCAACCACATTTTGGAAAAAAACACACCCCAAATCGCGCAAGGATTGCTGTTTCGACTAACCGATGCCTTTGCAAATCTAATCAGACTGGATTTTAAGACTATTCTTGGTATGTCTCCATGTGCTAGTTTATGGTAAGGGGCATGTCATCTCCGTGGAAAATGGAGCACGAGCATATTGGGTCATTAAACTCTTAATTTTGATTTGGCTAAGGCAAACAGAGATCACAGGGATTTGAACGAGCTTGATGAATTGAAGCGTGAATCGTGATGAGGAGCTCCCAGAATCTACAAAAGAGAGGCTAAAGCCTCTTCCATGACAAGAACATTGTAAGTGGAAGACCTGAACCTCAATTAAAAGGTACCGTTGTACAACTCGCCACATCTTTCCAGACTCGTATGGAACGGACCTTTCATTGTCAAGGTAGTCTTCACCCATATGGCGCCATGGAGATTGAGAATCCGAAAAATGGGAAAACCTTTAAAGTCAAGGGCCAGCCAAAGCCATTACTGGAGAACTTCGACCGACAGAGAGTAGTGAGGAATGTAGACCCGTCTACCTGATGTGCCTGCTGCACCGTCCCTACCCTCTGTATATAGTTTTTTTTTTCTTTTTTTTTTGTATTCTTTGCCACTTTATTCATTTGGGGGCTGCCTTTCGTTTTCATAAAGGAGTGTCCAACCCTTATGTAACCCGTATTTTTGGCTCTCTCTTATAGTCTGTGGGGTGTATCGTCAGTTCATTGACGACAATGCCTATTTCCTTGGTGGGGGTGGGCATACACTAGTTTGAGCCATTTAAGTGCATGCTATTTGTCGTGAATCTGCATAAAGGTACTTCACCTTATGATATGCAAACAAGATGATCCTTATGTGTATGTACCTCATATAGTTTTACTGCACATACACAACAGATGTAATAAAACTTTTTTTTTCATATTTGGGACCATATTGACCCAAATTCTTTTCTATTCTCCAGAGTTAATCTTGATGTATCATCATTCAAACTACACAAGTAATTGATTTCCTGCCCCAAGCTCATTTTTTCTTGCTATTCCTTCAGCTTGTGCTTTTTTTTTTTTTTTTTAGCATTCCTTGGCAACTACATGCATCTTATTCTTTGAGGAACATCCATAATGTGAAGCCAGAGTGATTTTAGGCCATATTTTCTTTAAACTTCTAAAACATACCGAGTCAACCCTTTGCACCTTCAAGCCCTTGAGTTGCCACCTGCTCAAACCCTTAGGATTTTGATTGCGTGAGTACTGATGACTCAAGGTAAGCGTGAAGGTCCCGAGAGAGTGTGAAGGCCAATTCGCCAGCATGCTTTCCGCTGAGGGGTGAAGCAAAGGAAAGAAGTAAGCATACAAAGTGAAACTGAAAAATGTAGAGGGATTCCCCGAAAATTTTCAGAGTGGTACCCTTTCACCAAAATTGGTACTGGTACCAAGGCTGGAAAACAAGGTAGTAACAAAGTGGTACCGGTACCACACTTTTGGTACCGGTACCCATCAAGGAAAAAGTGGTAGTAGCAAAGTGGTACCGGTACCACACTTACTGGTACCGGTACCAATCACGAAAAAACAGGCAGTACACTTTTGGTACCGATACCACACTTATTGGTACCAATACCACCGTGTGTGAATGGGTATTTGAAGAGCCTTTTTCTCCCATTTTTTTTGAATCCTTCCATATTCTCCCCCCCAACTCCTATATAAGAGAAACCCTAACCTCACTTCTCCTCTCACCAAAGCAAGCCCTAGGTCAAACGATTTCCTCCAGTGTCTTCATCACTCTAACCCGGGGCATCCACAGTTCTTCGCACACAGAGCCTAAAAGTGCTGGACCCATGGTGGTAAGTGCTTTCGTCTCCTATAGAGCACCGGGTTTGGTTTTTCAACGCGTTAGTATGGATTGTGTTGGGTGGCTCTGGGTTGCGGTTCTATGCTCCTGGTTGGTTAGGGCATCCTCTACGAGCGGTATGGGGAAGAAGATTTTGAATGATCTAGAAAGGGTGAGTCCAATACTGCTGGAGATGGGTTGTTGGGAAACTTTTGTGTGTGTATGGACTGTACTTACAATATTCGCCAATTTGGCCATATTTATGGCGAGATCAAAGAACACAGGGAAAGGAAAGGCCACTAGCTCTTCTATGGAGCGCAGCCGTTAAAAATGAAAGGTCGAAGTATTTCTCGCAGCATTGTGAAAAAGGGAAAAGGAAGGGTTAGTTTACCTGAGTGAGGAAGAAAGTGAGAAATAAGACGAAGAAATTGAGGCTATGTTTGTCGAACTCGAACTGGTTTGCAGCGCGGGTCTAGTGTCGAAAGACAAGGCTCTCCGTGAGCGAGGAACAGGCAATTGAAACGCTGCTTTACCCACCCCATCTCGCCGTTATTCAGATCATCATAATTTGCAATGTGCTCTGAGGAAGTAAAAGGCTATCTGCCGTCCATTGTCAGAGAATTTATTCCAACTTGAGAGAGAATTTGAATATGGATTCCCTTTTGGAGACCACAATCTTGGGGAAGCAACTAATGGTCAGCCCTGACTTGATCGCTAGATTGTTACATTATGATCGCCCTGCCACACATGATAGGCCTTACCCACTCAAGGCTATTAGCGGTAATTTGATGTCAGATTTGAAACCATTAAATACCATGTGCACCAACCCAAGCATCTACTAGGGTTTCATACAAGCAAGGAGTCTATCTCTGGGAAATTAGTGCTTCGAGATGCATTGATGAATAAGGTCATTCACAATATGATTCGGGGCCGAAAGGAAAGGAGAGAAGAGTGAAGCAAGGAAGGAAACTAGCTTCGATGAGGTAATGAATAGGAAAATTATTGACTATGCTTTGGTAATATGGTGTATACGAGGACTTTCCGAGTCCCCAATCGAGATCAGCACACATCCCCCTTCCCCAATTCTAGTTACAAATTCTGGTGGAAGTCTGAAAAGGGGTTCTAGTAGAGAGAAAAGAGTTCTTCCTAGGCTAGGGCCCATCACAAATAAGATAGAAGCAAAAAATTAAGGTTTTTAAAGTTCAAAACAAAGTTTGCAGCGAAAGATTTTGGTCCAGTAAATTTTTAAAATTAATAAAAATTCTTTTTACGATCCTATGGTACATGTATACTAATCAACAAACACTAAAGAAGAAATATGATTAATTTATCAAATTAACTGTTTCATTCATATATAGTAATTACCGCAATATTTAATTCAATACTACTAATGTTATTAATTTCTCAAATTAACCATTTTCATCCATATAGTAATTACTATTAATTAATTAATTTTTAATAATTAATTAATTAACATTTAATTATCCAATAATTACATAGTTGCTATGAAACAATTTCTTTTACAACTATGTCCTCAAAGGGATTTCTTGTTAATTTAATCATGTATAAGAGCATGAGGCAGTCCTCCTGAGGACTTATAGGACCCTCAGAATTCCAAGCCCAAATTAAATATGATACTGAATTAAACTCTTTAATCAATTAATCTAATTTATTAGTTCCAATATTATTCCACTAAAAATCTGAAACTGAACTCTTGTAATTATAGAATAATTTACGTAGTGATACTCAAGCAGTCCATTGATATGATCATTACATGCAATTCAATCCTCTAAAATTGGTCCATCATTAGAGTTAGGTGAAATTACCGTTTTACCCCTCTAGTGATATCTTTATCCTTAAGTTCCATTAATTCACTAGTGAATGGTTAATTTATAAACCTGTTATAAATTAGAGTGCTCAAACTGTTTAGTTCCAGAATTAACACTTAAGGGAACCAATTATCCAGCTTCCCTCAAGAAGGGTTTGATTCCAATCAGAGATGACCCTGCCCACCCATCTCAATGGCCTCCAAGACATGGTATCGGGCCCCGGTCTTAGACGTGACCGTAACTTATGAATCAAAGGCCCCATTGAAATATACAGAGTCCATGGCTACTCAAGATTAAGATCAATTTGGTATATGATTATCTAGCACAATGGTTTAAACTTATTAATTGTAACGGTATATTATTTAAGAGTTTAATCCATGTCCGTCCTCGTCCTATGTCAATGATTACATAAAGCGCCTCCATTTTAATGTCACTACATCGCTGATCCAAATCAAGATTACCTGTGATTCTTAATGTTCAAAGGACTGCAGATTAGTAGTATTATAGATCAAAGTCCCTACTTTGATTTACTACGCATATTTAGTTTATTATCTATAATCTTGACTATCTCATATATAATCAAGTATATAATAAGATTATACATTAATAACCGATTTGATATTTCATTTAAATTATATAACACATGTAAGGAAGAATCTGAACAGAAAAATTGCTCTTCTCATGAAGGCAAGAACATGCTTTTAGCACCATGCCCAACACCTAATTTGCTCCTAAAGTAGGTGAGACATGTCTCTAAACTCTAGTCCTCTAAGTGATCCGGGTGAACACCCTTTCGTGTAAAGTCCTTGGTAAACGATCCAAGGTTTTGTTTCGACGCTATCTTCATAACTACGCCCTCTATGTACGATCTCGTATCGATGCATACTTCCTTTCTATATACTTCCTCTTGTGATTCCTTGGTTCTTTGGAGTTTGCTTTTGACCGTCTAATCGCTTGTCACAAGATAAAACAAGTGGTTTTTCATGTTCGAACTACTAAAATCAGTAGAACTTTTTTGAGCCAAAACCGATTCTTTAGCCGCTTCACAAGCCGCATGGTCTGCCTATGGTTGAATCCCAATACTAGATTGTTTGATACTTCTCCGTACTACGCCACAACCACCAAGAGGAATATTGACCTAGATGCTCACTTTGACTATCTCTGGTTGATTGAAAAACTAGTTAGAGCATATCCAATGGTTAAGGTCTCCACTGAGCACAGGGGCCATATAACTTCAAGCCCTAAGATACTGGAGTAACATGCTTCATCACATCTCGTGACCCATTCCATTGATTTGGCAAATCCATCGATTATCTCACGCATAATAGATATAGGTCTCATATACAACATGGTGCTACATGAGGTCGCTCTTACAAATGGAGGCACAGGAATCAGTCTCATATCCTTTTCCTCTTGAGGTGTCTTAGGAAATTGCTCCTTGGAAAGGATAATTCGCCGGTAGTTGGTATTAGACCTTTTCTTGGGAATCTTGCATCGAAAAATCGAGCTTGCACCTTAATAATATAAGATGCTTCGGGAAAGTAAAAAGCTTTTCTTAGGATCTCTTATACTTTGATCCCAAGAATATAGCTTGCTTCTCCCTAAATCTTCATTTTGAATTGCTCGGTTAGCCATTTCTTTACATTCGATAATGTTTCTACATCATTCTCAATTAGTAGAATATATCTATGTAAAGAACTAAGAAGTTCACCTTCTTTTCTTTTTGATGTACTTTAAACACAAGGTTCATCAACATTTTGCTCAAAACCATACATTTTGGATAGTTTCATCAAAACGTTGTGGTCTACATCTTTGAAGTTGCTCACTCCATAAATGGACCCAGTAAGGTCTTGCACTTTCTAAATTGCTGCCTTTAGCCACAAAAAAACCTTATGGCATCATGTAGATGCTTCCTCAAGATAGCTATCTGAAAAGTCGGTTTCTTTACATCCATTTATATCTCATAAATCAGACAAGTGAAGTGGATAAAAGAATGGGAATAGACTTAAGAAGTAGCTAATGGTGAGAAAGTTTCTCTGCTAGTCCACTCCCTTGTATAACCTTTCGCTACTAGCCCAGCTTTGAAAGTCTCCACTTTCCCATCTATGCCTCTTCCTTTGAAGATCCATTTACATCCTAAGGGGCCTGACATCCCCAAGTGGATCTACAAGTTCCAGATAGAGTTGTAGCACAGACTCCATTTATTGGTTCAGTATTTTGCCATTTGTCCTTGTCGTAATCATCCATGGCATCACGTATGTCAATGAATCATCCTAGTTAGGTGACCGACACTAGAAATTGTAATTTCTCATGTCCGTAAAGGGATGGTAGTCTCACTACCCTCCCATTACATCGAGGTATTAGATATTCTAATAGGAATTAGTGTCTTTGACTTCGTCGTGCTCGGCTTCACCGGTTGATAGTGTTAGTAATAAATGCCTGTGCCTATCAGATGGACATGGTATTTCACTATTTATGAGAATTTATTATTATGATGATTTGCATGTTTATTATATATAATGTCCTTGAATATTATTAATTATTCGTTAAATGTCCCTAATCAGTTATTGTTATGGGGAATAACAATAATTAAGATTTAGCATAAAGTTTAAATGATATTCATGGGAGTGAATATGTGTATGAGATATGAAATCAACTTATATCTATTCAAGGAGAATAAAATATTGGATGTGACCCGCTTCGAGATTAATAAATGGATCAAAGTCATAAGTTACCCTAATAGCAGGTCATTAAATCCTTTGACCCGAGATCGCTTATAGTTCTCAACATAAGGAATATTGTGTTTTGATAATCAAACTCGTTCTTTAATCGGATGACTATGAAGCTATGATTTGAACACATAAGAATTATATGTGGTGAGATAAGTGAGCGATTAAGATGGAATTTAGTCCTCTTATTATAAGAGAGATATTCCTGGTCCCCGAATAATCAGACCGAGAGTGGGCAGTCGCGCCTCAAAACGAATTGATGTAGATCAGTCGTCATTTGTTTTAGTCAATCACTGGTTTCGGAAAGTTATCAAAGATAGAACGTATTATAAGGTTGACTTTGTCTATGTCTTATATTATATCAAGATATCATGAGACAAAGGATTATGTCATTAGCGAGACAGGTTGTCTCGATCATGAGCTTTTCATTTAACTTAGTAAACAAGTAATGTCTCGCTAGAGCCACTTATGACTCAGAGAGGATCAAAATGTGATTTAGTCACTACCAATGAAATTTAATTGAACCTATAGGGTCGCACATTAAGAACCACAATAACGGTTATGGTTTTTCACTGTAGGTAAATTTAAAAATGATGAGATTATTTTAAATTACAAATAACAATTAGTTGTTATTTCTAAATTCTAATTTAATTTCACAGAAAGTTTAAATTGATTTAAAT
The DNA here is from genome assembly GCA_016808115.1 of Tetrastigma voinierianum. Lineage (NCBI taxonomy): Eukaryota > Viridiplantae > Streptophyta > Magnoliopsida > Vitales > Vitaceae > Tetrastigma > Tetrastigma voinierianum. The sequence goes on along the minus strand of JAEQBH010003145.1, from coordinate 172,059 downwards.
TATAACAAATAATTAATTTGAAATGGTGGTTTTTCTTATTGGATAAGGAAATAATTCAGAAGGGTTTTTAAAAAAGTTTCAAATATATAATGATATAAATTGCTTCCTTATCCGATAAGGATCTGAATTTAAATTGTTATTATTAAAAGAGTTTTAAATATATAATAATATAAATTCGTTTCCTTATTTGATAAGGATTTGAATTTAAATTGTTATTATTTAAAACAAATTTTAAATATATAATAATATAAAAATTTGTTTTTGACTAAAAACCCTAGCAAACTTATAAATATATGTGAGACATATAGTTTTAGTAGTCGTCTTTTTACTCGAAGTACAACTAAAAACAGAGAAAAAGAAAAACCCTAATTTCGTTTTGAGAAAACGAACCTGAACTAGCATTCAACAAGATCGTTCATTATTTGTTCGTGTGTGGATACTTGTAGAGGGTGGTCGCTTTTCAGAAAGGCATCACCTTTGAAGATCCGAATAAACCAAGACGCGGACTTTGAAGGCTTGACGAATCGATCTACAAGAGGTAAGTTTCGTTTACCCTACCTTCAATTTTTTATGAAACGCATGTGATCCTTGGTGGGTTAAGAGATAAAAATTTTAAATTCCGCTGCATTTATGTTCCAACCAGATTGGATATTTTGCCCATAACCCAACAGATAGTGATTTTCTGATCTGATCAGAACGTAGTTCCTCTAGTACAACCTTACTACGAGGTTTGAAGTTTGTCATATAGTCATCTTTGAGAAAAGTCGCATTTGTTGATACAAATACTTTCTTATCCGAAGGACTATAGAAGAAACCTCCCCTTGTGCCTTTTGGATTGCCTACAAACATACACACTTAAGTGCGGGGTTCCAACTTCCCTTGCCTTTCCTTTTCGCCGTGTGTCGACACCCCATATGCGAAAGTGACGTAAACTAGGTTTATGTCCATTCCACAACTCTAAGGGTGTCTTTTGGATTGACTTAGATGGAACTACATTCAAAATGTAGATCATAGTTTGTAGTGAATATCCCCAAAATGGGATTGGTAACGAGGAGTAGCTCATCATTGATCTAACCATATATAGTAACGTCCCGTTTCTCCTTTCAACACCATTCGGTGGTGTTCCGTGTGCCGTGGAGTCGATAAGATTCCATGCTCCAGCAAATGATCCTTGAACTATGTATCAAGGTATTCACCTCCTTGATCCGATCAAGAGTTTTGGTGATTACCAATTGCTTTTCAGCCTTCTCGCCATGAATTTCTTTAAACTTTCCAAAGTCTCGCATTTCTTATGATTAGGTGCACATAAACCGTATCTTGAATAATCATCAATGAAGGTGATGAAATATCTTCATAACCACCTCTAGCTTCGTACACTCAAAGGACCGTAGGACGTCGCTTGCATATGCATGCTGAAGAGGTTCTTTGATCTCTCGCCTCATAAGAAAGGTCTCTTAGTCATTTAATTTTCTAAATTAGGATTCACAAAATGTAAAAGAGTGCCAACATTTAGCTTCTTAAAGGACCATTCTTTACAACCGGGTTTATTCACAAGGTTAATGTGGCCTAACCCGAGATGCCAAAGATACATGTTATCACTATGGGAAACTTTTTGACGTTTGTTAGATTTAGGATGTTCTACTTTAAATAATTCAAATAATTCTGAATTATTTAATGATGGCTCAGTTGGCCTTAAGATATACAACCCATTTTCAGGTTTTGCATGACAAATATCTAAACCATTTCTTGAAATAACAATCTCATTATTAATAAAAGAAATACTAAATAATTGTTCATGCAACATAGAAACAGAAATCAAATTTCTCATAAAGCCAGGAATAAAAAATACATTGTTCAAAACAAGAAATTTATTCCTAAAATTTAAACGGGTGACTCCCACTACCTTTGCTAAGACGACCTCCCCACTGCCAACTCTCAGTAACGCCGTCCCTATCGCCGAAGTTCCTCGAAGAACCAAGCATCCGCAAAGAAGAATTGTAAACATGGTTAGTGGCCCCGAATCAACTATCCAGTAGTGACAAATCTACCTCTATTAAGGTGCTTCAAACTAGTAAATCATATTTACCTTTCTTTTGTCCTTCAATTCGAGATACTTACGCTCTTCCAAAGGACCTTCAACCCCGCACGGAAACACTTTCCTTAGGCTTTCGTCTCGGGGGTTGTTTCTTTCTTTCCTCGCTTTCGTTCCTTTCAGCTATGTCTGCACTACCTTATGTGTTCTTCCTCTTTTTATTCTTGCTACCAGAAGAGAAAGATGGCTTATGCTCAGCAACATTTGGTTCGCCTCTTTGGGCCTAGTCTTACTTATGGCCTCAAAAGTCTCGCAGCCTTCATTCACAGGCTGAGTCAGCGTTGCATCGCAGCTTGCCTTGCTTGATAACATAGCTGGTAGTGAATCCGCGAGAAAGTTGGTGAGGGACTCAAGGATACTACTAACTGCTAAGTACTCTCATCAATGGTGGCCCCATGTATCTCCACCTCGTGCACTGCAGTTGATCATGTTCAAACATGTTCCCCGATCGAAACTCCTTTCATCTTACGGCCATGAAGCAGCGAGCAGCTTCATGACGACACTGGTCAGATTGTTGCCCAAACATGGCCTGGAGAGATTACCATATCTCATATGCAGTCTCCATGTCCTCATGTTTCTTCCTAAGAACATTGTTCATGCTAGCAAGCATGTAACAACGGGCTTTGTTGTTGGAATGAATCCAACTATCATATCTTTCTCGCATAAAGACGAAGCATTAGGGGCTCGAGGATATTCTCAATGAGAAACGAACTTTTGGTTCTCACAACAGCAATAATATTAATGTTTGACTTCCATTTAACGGGCGATCCTACCACTGCGCTTTGTGACGCCCAAAATCGGGTGTCCGTTGACTACCCGTCAACCCGCTATCTTCATGAGACCCATACCTGTGCAAAAATGGCCACTTGGGCCTACACATCCTACTCATAAAATGTATATTTTATACAAAAATTATTTAATTACAATTTGTTCACAATTGTATTTATTACAATTTATAAGCAAAACCGTGGGTCCCTTGCCCGTAATTTTACAAAAAATGCATAAAGATAAGGCTATCTGTCGCTTTTCTTCGCCTAAGTGCCCTTGACAAGTCCCATCCCTGCACGCTCGGTACCTGAAAAATATATTCCCTCTGTCAGTGGTGAGCAATGCCCAAGAGTGGAATTTCCTTACTTGCTACTTCCCCACCTAAGTGCAATGCAATGGCACACCATACATTCAACACATGCTAATATATCACTCATGCATATATTAACATAATTAATTCCATAAATCATGTTATTCAATTTACAACGATAACATAAAATTAGCTCACATGGGCTGGCAATAATCCGATTACCCATCTTGAACCGCCCAGCCAAGTCACACCGCATCTTGGTTCTCTCATGGCACAATAATAACATAACACAACCCCCAATACGCAAACATCTCGCGGATCCAAACCATTCCGCAGATTTTATTCACTTCTGGCCCAAATCTTTGAACCGAAATCACGGCCATCTACGCCTCAACAAACCCTATCCATCACATAACCCTTAAACAAAAGTAAAAGTAAGTAGGAGAAAAACCCCATTTCTCGAGTTCGTCAAAACTCCCCACACGGCCTCGACGCGAAGCTTTCACTGTGAAGATCAACTCTCCCTCTTGCTCTGCTTCCTGACACCGGTCCGATCGTCGGGAAACTTAGAGTGAAGGTGGAGCATCTTTCTCAAAAAAACCCTCTCTTTCTCTATCTCTCTTTCTCGGTTGGTCTCCCTCTCTCTTCCTTTCCCTCCCAAACTAGATTGGTCAAGATTGGGACAAGAGAAAAGTCCTCTCAATGCCACGTGTCAAGCCATCATTGGCTCAAGTGGATTACACCCTTATCCTTATCCACCCACTTTGAGATTCCCTCTAATGGCATCATGCCGTGTGTCACCTATGACCCACACTTGATCTCAATTTTGACTACATCTTCACTAGACACGTGGCGCCTCTTGGCCACCCCGGCAAACGCAAGGCAAGTGTCATGCATCCTCTGGTGCCTCGGGAAACGTGAAATTCGACCGGTCCCTGACCGACGAAATTCGACGTGGTAGCTAGATTTCGTGAGATGATTCCAACGGTGAAGTCCGTTTCATCATCCGAGATCTAGAAAAATTCAGGATTTTGAACAAAATTACCATTTTATCCTTCCTTAGGAAATATGGATTTTCCGGGGTCTCACATCAAATGTTATTCAATTTACAACGATAACATAAAATTAGCTCACATGGGCTAAGGCACAACCGGCTACCATCTTGAACCGCCCAATAAAGTCACAATCAAAAGATGTTATTCTCTCATGGCAATAACACAACATCACACAATCACGCAAACACCACAGGACTATCCAAACCATTCCGTAGATTTATTCACTTGGCCCCAAATCTTGAACTTCGAAATCACGGCCATCCGTGCCTCAAATAACCCCATCCATTACATAACCCTTAAACAAAGTAAAGCAAGTAGGAGAAATACCCCTACATTTCCGGAGTTTGTCGAAACTCCTTGGGTCACTACCTTGACGCTGCTTTCTCACCGTGAGGATCAATCCTCCTCCGCTCCGCCCCCGACACCGTTCCGATCGTCGGGAAACTTAGAGAGAAGGTGGAGCCTCTCTCTAAAAAAAACCCTCTCTTTATCTATCTCTCTTTCTCGGTTGGTCTCCCTCTCTCTTCCTTTCCCTCCCAAACTAGATTGGTCAAGATTGGGACAAGAGAAAGTCCTCTCAATGCCACGTGTCAAGCCATCATTGGCTCAAGTGGATTACACCCTTATCCTTATCCACCCACTTTGAGATTTCCCTCTAATGGCATCATGACGTGTCACCCATGTACCACACTTGATCTCAAGTTTGACTGTAGACCGTGACGACACGTGGCTTTTACACCCAAAACTTGCCAAGTGTCATGCACCTCTGCGTTCGAAAAACGCGGAAATTCCCACCGTCTCGAATTCACGAATTCGGACGCGGTGCTGGTGGATTTTGTGAGACTCATTCCAACGGTATCCTGCTTCGTCATCCGGAGATCTGAAAAATCTTTTCGGATTTTGACCGAAATTACCATTTTATCATTTCTTAGGAAATATGGATTTTACGGGGTCTCACACAGTTTTTCATTAGCGAGTAAAGCGATAATGGGGTTGTTAGATGACATGATTACTGAAGTTTAAATTACTCAAACAATTACTATAAATGAAAATAAATATCACAAGCTTTGGAAAAGTAAACTATGATGCATGAATGCGCAAATAAGTAAAACACATAAAACCCTGGCATTAATCCACGATAAATTGATTCAACAATTAATATGGGCCGTAGGGTTCGTCATACCAATTTCAAATCAACTTTGAGACTATCTCAAAGTAATAAGCAAAAATCAAAATATCTAATATTTTCTTTTACTTATTAACTACCATTAAAATTTGGTCGAGGTATGATGAACAGTTTAACCATACCTCGCGGAGTGTGTGTGACCCATTATTTCATTTAATGACTTTAACTCAAAATTGCCGGCCATAAGTAGAGACAACCCCGAAATACATCACTCAATCTCTAAGGAAGTCGACCTCATATTGAATAGATACAGAAACCCCTCCGTAGGGAGTGACGAAATCTAAGCATTGCTAGCCCCATTCATATCTCACAAGGTTAAAAATTAATAATGGAGACTATAGGGTATATTGTCATATAACATTCTCCTACTCGTATATAATTAATTACTAGGATTTGAACTCTAATCAAATTATGAGTTCAATCCTATTAGTACTAAGTTAATTAGACAATCTAACTATAAACTCAAGTGGGCTCAACTATTAGGTAAAACCTAGTATATAAAATAGTTGGGCCTAAGTCAAATTTACTATTAATCAATAAAATCTTTATTTTATTAGCGCGAAAATCAAGCCAAGATGATAATATGAAACTTAAATCAAGATGCACAAGGATACACATAGACAATCCTAATTATCATGTTCAGAAAAATGATATATGCAAAAGCATTAAATGTGTGGGTATTCATGTATGGCATGTTGAATGTATTGCGAACATGTTATCAATCATCAATAATAATAAAGAATAAAATAAATAAATACAGAGGCGTGTCTTCGTATTTTCAAATTACAACCCTTTGTAAATAAAATAAATAAATAAATAAATTATAAAGTTGGGCTTTTGTGAAGTTACTTAACCTTATCCGTCAAACTCAAGCCCCGATCTACCAACTCTGATTCAATAACCCAAAAACTTCTCGGGGTAAAATTCAATAACTCTATTGACAAGGCCCAAGCTCCACTTATCCAATGACCCCAAAACAAATTTTTAGGGCCTTTGATTTGGGCCTTCACAATCACACCCTGGTCCAACAAGCCATAGGCCCAAAAAATAAAGTAATGGTAAAGAGCCAAAAAGCACAGGAACTAAGTTGTTTCTCAATATCTGCATCCTCGAACATCTTTCCGTATTTACATAACTTTCTTTCTATGTCCATATAAGATGATTTCAGCTGTATAGAAAGCTGAGATAAAGTACTACAATCCATTTGTTGATCACTTTCAAGATCTTGATCTGATCTTCTTGTGTGCGTATTTTTAAGCAACAAAATTACAAAAAAACTATGCCCCACATGCTATAAGCAAGATCTAAAAAATCACCAAAATCTAACCAACCTTAAAACACCATACAATTAAAGACCTTTAAAATTCCATACATTCAAACATTCATCAATATATAACAATTATACATCCACAAGGATTTATCAATAATGCAAGAATGCCTCACATACATTACGGCATATACACATAACGCCCCTGATACCGAACGGCGTTTTTAAAGTTCAAAACAAAGTTCGCAAATGGAAGGATTTTCGTCCAAAGAAATTTTAAAATTAATAAAACTTTTTTTACTGTCCTTGGTACATGCATACTAACTAACAAACACAAGAAGAATTTAATTAAAATTACAGATTTTTTTGGCAAGTAGGGTTGACAACTCAATATCATTTTATTTATTTTTCCCCTGTTTTCCACGATCTTCCAAGCCGTTCCTCTTCACTACAGGGTATGTGTGGGCGTATAGATTAACAAAGGTTTTGTTTTTAGAACTTTTGATATTCTCAACACATGAGATCAAGAGGGTTAGATGGAGGCAAAAAAGAGTGAAACTCTTTTTTTTTTTTTTTTCTCTAATTTTTTATCACCCCTTAATGCCTAGGGTTTTGCCTCTATTTATAATATTTCTTGAATTGATCTCAACCATTGGATCAAGTGACATATTTAAATATAGAATTAAAATTAATTCAAATTAAGTAACAAAAAATAAATAGGATTAATTTATCAAATTAACCGTTTCATCCATATAGTAATTACTATTAATTAATTAATTCAATAATTAATTAATGTTATTAATTTCTCAAATTAACTGTTTTATCCATATAGTAATTACTATTAATTAATTAATTCAATAATTAATTAATTAACATTTAATTATCCAATAATTACTACATAGTTGCTATGAAAAACAATTTCTTTTCTAACTATGCCCTCCAAGGGATTTCTTTGTTAATTTAATCTTGCAAGGTTTTACAGAGGCGCAATTTCCTCGAGGACCTATGGACTGTAATTTCAAGTCTAATAAATTTGATAATTAAATTAAACTCTTTAATCAATTAATCTAATTTATTAGTTCCAAGATATTCCACTAAAAATCTAAAATGAACTCTCAGAATTATAGAATTTACGTAGCGATACCAAGCAAAACATTGATATGATCATTACATGCAAATTCAATCCTCCAAAATTGGTCATCATTGGGAGCTAGGTGAAATTACCGCTTTACCCTCTAGTGATATGTTTACTTAAGTTCCATTAATTCACTAGTGAATAGTTAATTTATAAAACCCGTTATAAATTAGAAAGTGCTCAAACTGCTCTCGCCTGCACTAACACTTAAGGGAACCAATTTATCCTGGCTTCTCAAGAAGCGGTCGGATTCCATATCTATAGGACATGTTCCCAGCCACCTATCTCAATGGGCCTCCAAGAGACATATATTGGGCTCGTTTTAGACAAAATTTAACCTATGAATCAAAAGGTCTCTATTGAAATAGACAGAAGTCCATAGCCACTCAGATTAAGACTAACTGCATAAGGATCATCTAGTGATACGCTTAAAATTGTTAATTGTAACAAATATATTATTTAGAGTTTAATCTGTCTCAACTCTCGTTCTATAAAATAGATTACAAAAGCACTCCATTTTATCGTCACTACATCAAGAATCCAAATCAAGATTATCGTATTCTTAATACCGGATTCTCATTAGTAGTATTATAGATCAAAGATCCCTACTTTGATTTCATTACTTTATTAAATTCTAGTTTATTATCTATAATCTTGATCATCTCATATATAACTATATACTAAGATTTATAAGTAGTTACATTAATAAACTTGGGGATTTTATGATATTTACTAAATTATACAAACACATGTATAAAGAATCAAATATAGGAAATTGTTTTCATAAGCAATACAAATTACATGTTTTTAAAGTAACGTATGCCCAAAGTCGTATCGCCGAAATAAGCCTTATAAGGCCTCACAAGACATCCTCCCGGCCAAGCTTTCCTCAGCATCATCATCAGTTTGCTTAGTCCGATAGAGTACATCGCCTTTAAAGAGGATGGATGATAGAACAAAGGATGGTTTAATGCACTGGGGAAGGTAGCAGCCAATCGCAGCCTCCTGTGCTTGAAAGTCACATCCTATGGAGGAGAGCCCGCCGTTGTGGTATTAACTCCCTTCCATTTTCAAGGGACTCGACGAGCTAGATGACCGGGGGGTAGATGAAGACGCATTCTCTCACCGGAGGGGAGGAGGACCTAAGAGGTGGCTTCTCGGGGTTAGGAATAGCAGGTGCTGGCACTGGGTGTAGACCCCACCCATGTCATGCCAACACCTTTTTTTTGCTTCTGCACACCCATTTGTGTAACCCATGGTCACATGTTTAAAAGACCTTTTTGATTTTAGTTATGTAGGGTGTTCCTTATTGACTTCTATGCATGTTAGCTTGCTTGATTATGTGAAATGTTTACAGTCTTAATGAAGTTCATTCCAGTTTGGTGATTTCATTGCATCCTTATTTAAGATCTATGATCCCTTCTATGAGAATCTCTGTTTTGTAACAGTTTGTTATTTTGTCTATTACCTTGGGACTGTGGTGTTCATTTAAGTTCAAGTGGTTGCATACTTTGTCATGTTATAGCACTATGTTCATATTTGCTCTTTTGGGAATCTTGCAATGCCTAACTGCACCTTAGCGCACTTTGTTGAACCTCATAGTCGGTAGGCGTGACTAGTTCAAATCTTGCTAGGGACTAGTAAGATGTAGGTTAGGGGTGTGTTGGATACATAAAAGTGCGACATTTATATAGGGTTTTAAGCCCCTTAGCTCATGTTTTTCTTTCATTTTGTGTATAATAGGTGCTTTAGACCATTTCTACGGTTTTTATGCATGTGCAGGTTGTTCGATGTCCCGTGCACATTTTCGTAGTGGTTTGGTTCCAAAGAACAAACGTAGATCATCGTTGTCGATTATAAACGCTGTCGGGAGGCCCCAGTAGTCTTCAAAGTGAAGCAGGGGTAGTCAGGAGGCGCGGGTATCAAAGACCAAAGATAGTGGTATCTGTGGCACCCTACAGTCGTTTGGAGTACTGGGCAGCACTTTGGTACCTGCATTCACAATTAACTCGTACCGTACCAACATGCGATCTTTACAGATTTGAGCTTTAATTTCGCTAATCTTGGCAAGGGCACGCCTGCCTTCAATCACCACTTCGAGATCACTAATGAGGATCGTATTTGGGTCCACTCTTAAAGGCGCAGAGGAGGGAGGGATTCTAAGGTTTTGGCTCTAACCTTTGGCGTGTTTTCTTATTTTTCTAGGGTTTTCACAGAGTAGAGTACTTTCAGCTTTTCTTCGATTCCGAGTTTTAAGCATTTGTAATTTTTCAAAGCTTGGTTTTATAACTGCGATGATTTAGAGACTCTGCGTTTTTTATATCTCAACTTTGCCATTGAAGTGTTATTTCTCAATTCCCAATTACTAGTAGTGTTCCAACAATTATGAATCGATTCTCAGCTTTAATGGAGTTTTAAACCTCCATGATAGGGTTCTAACGGTGGAAACTCACCCCCTTCAAGTTAACAGCCCTCAATCCCTCATTTGTGTTTAATGGGGATTTATCGATATTGAACACTTGTGAAAATTTTCTAAACCTTAGTTTGGCATCTTCTTTGACAACGCAGGAACTGAAAGATTCTCACAGACGCGCAGCTTTTGATCTCAAATGGAAACTAAGAGTCCAAAAAATCAAGCTCGAGCAAGTGTTTGATATCGTTCAATTATTCTTTGTCTTACAAAATTCTTTAAAGTTAAATCCCCATCGAAGGCCATCTATCAATGGCCTCTTCCATGAGATTGTAAGTGAGAGGTGTGTTACTTAGTTGGTGGTGAGTGTAAAACCTAGGATCCTATCCGCCTTCTAATTTTAAAATAGCTTAAGTCAATTGGTTAATAAATCAATCAATCACAACCCCCAGATTTTTACTTTTTTAATCGCAACATTCAGCTTGAAAGCAATCCTTTAAGGATCACCTAGGAAAGCACTCTTGTGGAAATGACCGTGACTCACGTATTATAATGCTTGGACGACATTAGTCTTACGTCAGGAATAATTTCAAAGACACGAAATAGATGAAGCAATTATGCAATGGGAGCAGTTTTGGGACAAAGAACAAAGAAAATTTTCAGAGCAATATACTATGCTAGCAAAGCCTTAAATGAGGCTCAAGAGAACTACTCAACTACAGAAAAGGAGATGCTAGCAATGGTGTTTGCTCAGGAAAACAAGACCATATATTTTGGGGTCCTATAAGGTCATCATACACACCGATCATGCAAGAATTTAAATATCTAGTGGCAAAGAAAGATGCTAAAACCAAGACTGATCAAGGGTACTACTAGAACTGATTTAGAAATCAAGGATAAGAAAGGAAGTGACTATGATAGTCGATCACATTTAACAAGAATCACACTGTGAGAGGAAAGAGGGACGTAAATGTAAGAAAATTCCTTTGATAAGCAGCCTTTTTCTGTGTTAATTCCAATTACCTTGGTATGCTAATATTGTTATTTATTTAGCTTGTGAATCATATGCCACCGCATTTCGCCAATTATTAAAAGAGTTGGAGAACTGATGCCAAAGTATATATGTGGGATGACCCACTATTGTTTAGAAAAGTAGCACGATCATTAGGAAGATGTGTGCCAAAAAGTTTGAAGAAGGTGAATAATTGATAAATGGGTCATGTACAACCATATGAGGACACTTAGTGAGCAGAAATTAAACCTGTAAAAATTCTCCAATGAAGTTTAACGTCACTTATTCAGAGATCAATAATGGGTTAAACATTGTGATAGATACAGAAATGGTTAACATAATTAAAAACGAGATGCCCCTGTAGGGAATCCTGGTGGTGTAGATTTTTGATTTATGGGGATAGATTTTATGGGACCTTTCCCACCCTCATTTGGAAATCAATATCTCCAGCGTGACTCAGTATCCAAATGGGTGGAAGCTATACCTTGTCCAAGGAATGATGCCAACACTGTAGTGGGATTTATTCAAAGAAATATCTTTAGCAAATTTGGAGCCCTGAGGACAATCATCAGTGATGAGGGAAGCTATTTTGCAAACAAGCTATTTATAAAACTCATGAGCAGATATGGAATCAAACATGTTATGGGATTGGCTTATCTCCCTCAATTAAACGGACAAGCAGAAAAATCCAACAGGGAGATAAAGAACATATTGGAAAAGACAATAAGTACCAGTAGGAAAGACTGGTCAGTCTAGCTAGATAATGCACTGTGGGCTTACAGGATTGCTTATATATCTCCTATTGGAATGTCCTCATACAGGATAGTATTTCGAAAACCTTGTCATCTCTCTCTTGAGCTTGAATATAAAGCTATGTGAGCCATCAAGAAACTGAGCTGTTATTTCAAAGCTGCTAAAGAGAGGAGGCTACTTCAAATGAATGAACTGGAAGAACTGAGAAATGAAGCTTATGATAATGCCACAATCTACAAAGATAAGAAAAAGAAATGACATGATCGAAGATTCCAAGGAAAGAGTTTAGAGTGGGAGATCTAGTCCTACTATAAAATTCCAGCCTAAAACTTTTTTCAGGAAAACTCTAGTCAAAGTGGAGTGGTCCATACACGAGTCAGAGTAAACTTTGTAGAAGTGACACTAAACCACCCGATTAATTAAAGTAAAACAATGGGACACACTACTTGGGAGGAAGACCAAATGAAGAAAAGTCCCAAATTTGAAGAGATCAATAGAATTGATGAAATGAGAACACACTATAGCAATGTCTAGCTAAAGACATAAAAATGAGCAGCTACTTGGGAGTCAACCTAAGAAATTTCCATTTTCTTTTAGTGTGATTTTGTTCAATTCAGTGTGTTTTGAATAGTTTAGAAGTATAGTAGTTTTGTTAGAATTTATTTGAAATTTATTTAATCACAATATGATGAATGTCAGGATAATGAAGTTATAAGGATATATGAAGGTCATTTTTGCAGCATCTCTAACTAGATTGAGTTATGCATAGTTAATTACAAAGGGAAGTTTACTTCCATTACTTATTCTATGAAAATGATGCATATACTAAGTTTGGTGGAGTGTAATTTATTTGAGTTGGAAATAACATAGTAGCTTAGTTGTGTGAAAATTTATGCAATACAATGAATTTATGCTGAATTGATTGAATTGAAAATCTAAGTGTTACTGTTCATGCTTGAATTGAGATTTTTTTTTTTTAATAATGATAAACTTATATTCACGAGCATGAACTGAAATTGCAAATAAAATGGGGAAAACAAGTAAAAAAATTTTACTTGAAAGAAGAAAACTCATTAATGTCACGACATCGACAACAATGTCGTGACATCGATTCCAACAATTTCCCCAATGTCACAACATCAACATGTCAATGTCGCAACATCGCATTTATAGAAGAGCAACACCAAGATTAGCCTTGAAGAAATGTCGTGACATCACGACATTGCATTCCACGCTCTCTACATCCGTAAAAGCCAACTCGTTCCTAAGAAATGTCAGACATAGCAATTTCAATGTCGCAACATCAGTAGAAGATAATTAGAGTAACTGAAAGGAGAAACAAGGACATTACTACGACATCAAGTCAATGTTGCGACATTAGAACTCCAATGTCGCGACATCACAACTTCAATGCCGTGACATTACAGTTTAGGCAACCGACCTATAAAAGGAACACTTCGAGAAATTTTCATTCTCAAACCTAATCTCTCAAACTTCTAAGCCTTACCATCTTCAAATTTCTTCAAAAAGCCAAACCATGTCGAACCCTCACTCTCCACCCTAGAAGAAGTTTTGGGAAACATCGCAGTAGAAGTACTGGGGGAGAGAGCATAACAATAGGAGAACCTGAAACCGCTATAGAGGAAGTAAGAGAGGAAAACGAAGAGGAAATAGAGTTTATGGTGGAAGAAGGAGGCTGCAACCTTTATATCATTAGTGGAGCATAAGATTCTGAGCTGGCGCCGGGGCAGCTGGGCTTTGTGGAGGAAAGAGGTTTCAAGTAGCTGGTGTCGCCATTCAAGGAGGAAATTGAGATACGGGGCTGGGAGAAAGTGACATAGAATAGGGAGCCAAGGGTAAGGGCAATCGCAGTATTTCACGCCAATATGGCTGAGCGTAAGAACTTGATGGCGGGTGTCATGGAGATGGATCCTTTGGGGAAAGTACATTCAACTCGCGGAGCCGGGGAAACCGCAGGTGGAGCGCAGTATGACTAGCCTGCAGAGCCCAAGGTTTGAGGAAATCATCAGAGAGTTGACAAATGGTATGGGACATTGGCAGAGGACCAAAACCATCCATAACGCCTACATCAACAAAGGTGATTTGATTGAGGCGAATAAGATATGGTTATATTTTGTCAACTTTGTTCTCACCCCCTCAAAGCATGTCTCAACTGTGAGACAAGACTGTGCCATACTCTTGTATGCATTGGTTAAGGGGTGTTGTCTGAATGTGGGGAAGATAGTGGAACAGTCCATTTTTGACTACGTTGAGAACAATTTCTCAAGGAACATCCCCCATCTTGCTTTGATCACTCTCCTGTGCATTAAGGGGGGTGTAACATTCAACGAGACAGAGGAAAAGTGCCCAAGAGCCTCTCCTCTCACTCTCACTAGAGTCCTCAAAACTCCAGCACAAGGTGAAGAGGTAGAGAGAGCAAGAAAGAGAAAGAGAGCAACTACATAACTGCCATGGGAGGCAACCCCTATAGCTGAGGAAGAGCCGAACCAAAGGGGGATTTTGAAGACTCACCAGCAAACCCGTGGCTCAACAGAAAGCGTAAAGAGGGAAGAGAAGAGAGCAACAATTATGAGTTGTTATCTCTACTAACAGAGATGAGAGAAGAAATGAAGAAAATAGATGAACAATTTAAGGTTATTTGGTAGATTGAGGACAAAATCAGGCCATAGAGGACAAAGAAAGAGAAGAGCCCGCGCACTCTCCAGAGGGATGAGGAGTGGAGAGAAAATTGGATGTATGATAGCCCAAGGGCAGAGCTGAGAGGAAAGGAGAGGGCATTTGTAAATGATCAACTAATGAGAGATTAGGAGCTGATCAAGATCATGGAGATCAGGGAAAAAGATATGGAGAAAATCTGCTCTAGAAAGTAGAAGCCTTTGGATATCTCTACAAAGAATACCAAAAGGAGATCAAGGCATAACCCAGAGGATGAGAATCTGATACACCTCAGATAGAGAGAACTCTAACACAGCATAGACCAAAGCAATCAACATGACAAAAACACTGTCAGTATGGAGAGCATAGACTGGCAATCTCAACATGATAAAAATAACAATAAAGGTGAGCTTCACAATCCCAACGCCATTAGGGTGGAGTGCAAAATGAGTCACTGGGCTAAATACATTCAAACGACAAGAATGCATCTCTATGTATGGGAGGAAGTGCTCAATCGGAAACCCCAACCCTTGAGTCACCCCCTTTAATGTCAACTATAAGTTTGAACTTGTCAATCTCAAGCCCTCAAAATACCAAAGAAGAACAAAAAAAAAGCTCTATCTCTCTGTCTCTATCCCTCTGTCTCTATCCCTCCATCTCTCTCTATCTTTCTTTGTATTGCTCTATCTTGTAATCCATTCATTATACTCCTTTCTCTCTATAACCATGTTTCGAATTGTGCGTAGAATTTTCTTATTATTCTTATTTTCTTTTAATTTTACATGTCTGAGATCTATAATAAATATGAGCTTGTATTTGTTTTTTTGAATAAATGAGAATGCTGGAGAGAGCTGTAGTGTTGAATGTAAGAATGCTGTAGTGTTGAACTATGATTGAAAATTTTTGGATGTCTATTGCATATTTTCTAGAGAGAGCTCTGATTGCTTGTTTGATGACTGTGAGAAATTTGTTGAGATGTTAGTGTTATTGCTATTGATCAAATGAACTAAATTAATTAATTAGAATGAACTGTAAAGTTGAACATTAACACAATAATCTGTATTAAACCAAATAAAGAAAAAGTCTGAAATGCAAATGGGTTGAAAAATTGAAACTGGGTTTTAAGTTGTGAAGTCAATGATAGATAAGCTAAATTTTTAGATTTTGAAAAACCAAAATTGAAATCAAAGCTAATAAGGCTACTAATTCTAGTAAGATTGAACAATACAGTTTAGAAAATGACTAAATTAACACATTGGTCTTAAGTACCTTGAAAACTGATTGTGCTTGGGTTAGGAAAACTTTATGCGCCTTACTATTAGTAAATATCAAAAGGTCCTAGAACTTGATGCATTATTATTCAAGGTGAAATCCTAGGCATTGCAACCAATAGCCTTTCAAAAAGCCTACCATTTGATATGCTATATGCATATACCTTAGTACCTATTTTGAGCCTAATGCCAATTTCATCATTAGAGCCACAAAGAATAACCTTAAACCTTCCTCAAGTCTCACCTTACAGTAAAGAACCCTGAATTTACCCAAAAATGCAGATCAGAATAGAAAAAAATGATCAAGAGGATAAGTTTGAGGGAGTACAAATTTGAATTGAAATGAAGGAGGAGAATTAAGGATGTGAAAATAAAACAATTGAGGAAAGTTGTATTAAAGGGGGTGCACAACAGAAAATTGAGAAGTTGAAAAGAATGACAGCTTAAAGGAGGAGTGAGTTTTACCTTGTAGCCTACTGACCTTGAGCAATTAAGTCCTTAGGGGTGTTCTACACCTAGTACCCTAATGCTAACTGTTATGAGAGTTATTGATCCAAACCTTATTAAGGGGTAGTAGAAAGCTTAAAAAGGTAAAACATTGCACCACTCCAAACCTGAAACAAAATAACAGAAAAGAGCTACTAGAGCAGATTTGAAAATAGCAGTGGAAAGGAAAAATCCACAGAGGAAGAAATGCAGAAAAATGCACCATACCAGGTTTGGTTGTGCTTGAAAAGCTATTTTAGCAGAAAAATAGGTAGGGGTGTAATCGAATGAAATGAGCCGAGTATTAGGTAGGCTCTGGGCCAGCCGACTCTGGGCTTTAAAAGAGAGCTCAAGCCAATTCAGTTCCTTAATGAAATGGCAAGTCGAGTTCGAGGGTGTTTCGAATCGCTCTCGTTAATTAATAAACGAACGAGCGAGCTTCTAACGAGTTAAACGCCGAGCAAATACTTATGAAGAAATTTCTGGCTGGTTACAACTCCTATTTAAAGAAAATGTTCATCTAAAATAGCCAACATACAACTAAATTAAAAAGAGAAGACAATAAAAGTTCAATTAACTTGATTAAAGTTCAAGAGTAAAATATTCATCTAGTTCATTTGTAGGAAAAATTTGTTGTGCATCAAGTTTTCTCCATGTTCACGAGCCTGTTCAGGAGCTTGGTTCACGAGCTTGTTCACGAGCCTAGTTAACGAGCTTGCTCATGAGCCTATTCATGAGTCCTGCGAAGAGTTGACTAGTTTGAGGGTGTTCAGCCAGCCTGCGAACTTATTAGGCCCCTAAAATGCATGTTTAGGCTTGGCCTCGCTTAACTTAATAAACGAGTCTGAAAGAAGCTTCTTAACGAAATAACGCGCCAAGCAGCTCATGAGTAGCTCCTACCGATTACCCTAAAAATAAGATGAGCAAGCAGGAAAATGTTGAGAAATGTATGTAGTCCGGGTAAAACTTGAGCTTCAAATGTGTTCTTATCTACCCAAAAAGCCTAGCCATACATGACAAGATCAAAAGACTTATTTGATTATGAGGGTTGTGTTATACCTACATTAGTGGAGAACAATATGACCAATGTTTGCAAGAGATCTGCTGCCATAAAAGATATCATTCGTATAGTAATTCTCATAAAGCTAACTAATATGAAAATTAGTCATAAAGGGAAGACCAACACACACTCACAAAGTTAAGAACTATATCTGTTTATTAACTATGAATTACATCCTGTATTGAATGATCTAAATTGAAAATTTTGCATCTCCAAATGAAGCTTAATTAGAATTGGATGTCACAACCTAAATACTACTACGCTCAAAATGTCGATCCGATTTATAAAATGATTGAAGTGAAAAATGTCCTTAAAAATAAAATTTTATTATTTGAGGACAAACAAATAGCCTTTTCTTTGCTTGAGGACAAGCAAAACTTTAAGTTTGGGGGAGTTTGATGAGTCTAAGACTCATATGTTTTTAAGCCCATTTTTCAAGTATATTTTAGGCTTAAAAGTTCAATTTAATGTAAAATTATGGAGTTTAATGTAAAAGGGCCAATGCTTCGACACTATGTGGAGAAGGTCTTGACACTACTACAATGTCGTGACATCATCAGGACATTGTTGCCACACCAAACCAATGTCGTGACATCACAACTCAATGTCGCGACATCGCCACGATACGACTACGACATTGGCTGTAGTTAGAAGAATTGAAATGTACAATGTCGCAACATCACAATTCAATGTCGTGACATCAACAAGGATTGTTAAGTGGTATTATCAGTTGACCAATGTCGCAACATCACCATGACATCAGAACAAAGACTCAACCAGTGAAGACATCAGTTGAATAATGTCACGACATCAAAGCAATGTCACGACATCAGATTAAAGCATCATGGAGGTGAAGTTTAACGGACCAATGTCGCGACATAGCCACGACATTGTTGAGACATCAATGTAATGTCGCGACATCGCCACAACATCATTAGGACATCAATGTAATTTCTCTCGCCGGATCGCCAACAAGATCAATGCGTCGCCTACATTGAGCAAGACTATAAGAGCGTACTATCAATGTCGCGACATCAGATCAGCAATGTCGCGACGTCAACCATGACATTAACAAAGGGCTTTAGAACATCAAGATTTAATGTCGCAACATTAGCTTAAGGTGGCCGGCGATGAACTTCTAATCGATCGCGTCATAACACCGTGGTTGGGGCAATGTCACGGCATTGTTTAAATGATATATTCAACAAGTCCAGTGTCGCGACATCAACATGACATCAAATTTCAATCACAATGAGCTAATGTCGCGACACCAGAGTCAACCCACGACATAGTAGTTTTGATGTCGCGATGATGTCGCGACATCGCCACAATAGTAGTGCTAAGACAGGATTTTTCTTGGGATTTTTGAACGTCGTAATTGTAGCCTCGTTTTTAAGGCCCAAGACTTGGGCCTATAAACAGCTTTCTCCTAGGGTTGTATGCAGCCTTCCAGCCTTTTCATCAAGTTTTGTGTTTTTGGGAGAGCCAAAGTCTCATTGTATATTTCTTTTTTCTTTTCTGTTATTTCCTTTTATGTTTGGTTCATTTTTGATTTAGTTTTTTATTAGAGTAGCATCCAACTAGAATCGAGCTGGATGAATGTATTTCAAGCTTTTATTTTTGTCTAAACTTCAATAGAATCTGGGAATTTTTTTGGAATTTATTTATCTTCAGTTTTGATTACAATCTCAATGAATTTGTTTGATTAACTAGTCATTGTCATATGTGATCCAGATTTGAAAGGCTAAGCTCCCTCTAGGAAGAATCTGTTGTTGGGATTATTGATTATAATATTTTAATGATGTTTTGGGTATGAAAACTGGAGTGATTTAACTAGCATTACTCCTACATTGAACTATTCTAAATATCAGTGCTTGGTACCCAGAAAGAGCTATATCATTGCTCTGATTTCTAGGAATCCCTCTAGAGTGACACAGAGATGGAATACCTAAGAGCAAAAAGCAGTCACTTGGGGTTAAATTACACTGATGTTATTTGAACTAATGCACTTTTAGGATTACTTTGATATATCACTGGTGATGATCTAACCTCTAACTTCAAGGTTCCCTCTTGGGTGACAGCAGGAGTATGTTCCCGAGGCATATGATCCACCTACTGATCTAGCAGTTTAATTTTGAGAGGTTTCACCTAAGTTGAGAGGAACAATCTTAACCCTGTGTTAGCATAGATTCTAATCAAGGGGAGAGGGAATTATTGTCTAATTGATGGTTGAGATACCATTTATTTTGGAGAGGGTTTGCATTATACTATCGATGGGGGCAAGTAATTTCTAGTTCTAAGAGATGATTGTGAATACTGAAAAGGAAAAAAAAAGTTAGATCTTAAAAGAGGATCAATTTATGCACGTAGCTCTTCAGACTCATTGTCTAGAGATAGAAGTGTGTGGTGTCGGAGAGTGAAATGCTGTTAGAGAAATCACCGCTATTCAATTTGCTCGAAAATTCCAAAGTTCATATCCCATACTTTTTATTTTATTTGGAACTTGCAAAGTGATGGTCACAACACTATTTTCATTCCCAGTGTTATTTTAGTCCAGTGAACTCTCTAATCATGTATTTTAGAATTTCATTATTTCTTTGATTCACTTTACTTTAGAAGTTAAATCTATCCTAAAATTTGGAAGTTCAAATAGTGAGGATCTTAAGTAGTGAGAGTAGTTAATCTTTAAATTTTCTAATTCAACCGTGGAATGATATCCGACTTAAAAATCCACTTATTACTTCAGAGGACTCAGGCACTTGCAAGATTTAGACTAAAACCAATTTAAATTGCAAATTTTTACCTAAACAGTAGAAAACAGATTTTATATATATTCAACCAAACAAGTTTTTGGCATGACGGCTGGGGGATTGAATAATTTCTTGTTGTTATGCTATAACTCGCCGCTGTCTATGTTGATAAAATCAAAGCCACGCCTCAATCAGCCGAGGAAAGCATGTAGCCAAAGAATTTCACAAGACAAGTTTATAAGAATCAGACAAATGAAGTATTGGTTAGAGAAACTATGAAGGGTGTTGGATAAAGTGAAGTGTCCGTCTGAGCAAATGATCACATGTGTGGTTTCAATTCTGCAAGGTGCATCCTACGACTGGTGGAAACTTGTTCTAAGACATCCACTGATTCCAGACCCGATTACTTGGGATTTCTTCGTCCATAAATTTTAGATGAAGTTTATCACAGATGAATATAGAGAGGCCAAGTTGAAGCAACTTGTGAATCTGAAACAGAGAAACCTAACAGTAGCAGAGTATGAGAAAGAATTTAGCCACCTCGGTAAATATGTTTCAGAACAAGTCCTTACTGAAGCATTTCGATGTAGACAGTTTAAGGATGGCCTAAATGAATCTATCAAAGGTACATTAGGGTTGTTACTTCTTTACAACCGGTGAATTTCTATCAATTGGTGCAAGTGACTATGAGGGTTGAGAAATCTAAAATGATTAGTCTGGAAAGGAATCAGAAGAGAGGGTTCTCCACGGGTTGTCCCTCCCCAGGTAAAAGAACTAGAGAATATCAAGCTGAATTAGTGCATAGTTATGCTACTAAAGGAAGAAGGCATGGACCTACAACAACATCTAGCATCGGTAGGGGCATTTCAACCGAACAAGGTGAAATATTTGAATGCCCACACTGCCATAAACTTTATTCTGGTAATTGAAGATGGTTAACTGGAGGGTGCTTTCGATGTGGAAGCACGGATCATCTCTTAGAAAATTGTCCGAGAGAACTTGAAGCTCCTAGAAATCCACCAGGAAGTGGCAAGGGAGGATCAAATGCACCTCTAGCGACTCATGATCGAGGTAGAGGACGTAGTGGTTTGAGACAACATAGAGGAAGTACTGTATTAGAGACAATAGATAGCCCTATCACTACAACCCCAGCCCAAGCCTATGCTATGAGTGCTCTTGAAGATCAAGATGCACAGGAGGTTATAGCTGGTATTTTCTATCTCTATAACATTGAGATGCATGCCTTAATAGATCCTGGTTCTACACATTCTTATGTATGCACCGAGCACTTGTTTGGTAAAATGCCATCAGTAGAGCAATTAGCATATGACATACATGTTACCAGTCCCTTAGGGCATAGTATTAGTGTCAATCGGGTTTATAAGAACTGTCCCATAATGATCCATGATAGAGAGTTCTCTAATGATCTAATTGCATTGCCTTTTAAGAGTTTGACTTGATATTGGGGACGGATTGGTTGTCTAACCATTGGGCAATAGTTGAGTGTGGTAAGAAAATTGTGGTGCTTAAATGTTCCGACCAGTTGGAGGTGATAATACATGGTATCCGATCTGGCCCATTGTCTCATGCAATTTAAGCTATGTATGCTCGACGATTTCTTAAAAAAGAATGTGAGGCCTTCTTGGCATTGGTGCTTGACTCTAAATGGGGACAAGTAAAATTGGAAGATATACCGATGGTGAAAGAATTTACAGACGTGTTTCCTGAATAGCTACTAGGCCTCCCACCTGGAAGAGAAGTAGGCATGTCTATTGAAATTCTACCGAGGACAACTCCTATCTTCAGGGCACCTTACCAGATGGCTCCAATTGAATTAAAGGAGTTGAAGAATCAACTATAGGATCTCCTGGACAAGGGATTCATCGGACCTAGTGTTTCTCCCTAGGGTGCTTGATGAGTGTAAAACTCATCTATGTTTTGAGTTCATTTCACATGTTGTTTTGAACATTTTATATCCATATTCATTTAAAATTCATAACATTTCCAAACTTGGTTTTGCAGGATTTTTGATGGAAAGCAAGTGATTTAGTAAGAAAATATGCAAAATGTTTTCGAAAAAAGAGTTAACCGGATGTTTCATAGTGCGTTATTGAGAAGATAAATTTTTCTGTATCACCTAGAGCATCAAATAGTTCAAATATACTCATGGTTACATTCTACATTCAAAGATATTTCCAATGACACCTCACATACCCAAATCTGAGTTAAAACGAAGAAGTTATGGCCTCGATAAAGTTAGACAAAGTTTTATGTCGCGACATAGAAAACTATGTTGTGACAAAGTTTTCTGTTGCAACAGAGAAACTATGTCGCGACATAGAAAACTATGTCGTGACATAGAAAACTATGTCGTGACAGTTTTCTGCTGCAACAGAGAAACTATGTCGCGACATAGTTTTCTGTTGCAATAGAAAAACTATGTCGCGACATGGTTTTTTGCTGCAACAGAGAATCTATGTCACGACATAGTTTTCTGTTACAACAGAGCAAACTATATCGCGACAGAAAAAACTGTGTTGCAACACAAAAACGCTGGAAAAACCAAAAAAGACTGAAAATGGATATTTTGGCTTGTTTACAAGCCCATTTCACCCTAAGACTATATAACACTTGTTTTTAGGTTTTTAGGGCAACGGGGAAGGTGGGAGAACACCTCTCATGGGGTTTCTCTCTCTAAACTGGCCATTTTTCTTAGTTTTGTTGCATATTTTGATTTTTAATAGATCTTAGAGTAGTTTTAGAGCATATTTTATTTCTATTGAAGAGATTTCGGTGCTCTATAATAGAGATTCAGATTTCATTACTGTTCAGACAAAGATTGAAGTTAAAATCTGGATTTTTTCTCTCACTCCTTGTCTCTTGATTTCTTTATTCATTTTCTTACTTTTTGTTTGATTTGTGATGATTGAAATCCAGTAATGGGACATTAAACACCCTCTGTGGGATGGGGGATTAATTGTTGAACATTCCAGTTTGCAAGCCGCTTATTTTGTGGGTTTGAAGACCGAATTTATGTAACTGCACTGCTTCACACAATTAACTGCCTCGGAATATTAAGAGTTTATACTCGTGAAAAGAGTTACCTGCTCGATTTCCGTGAGGCCCTCTAAGTGACACAAAGATGGGAGATTCCCAAGAGTAAAGAGCAGTAACTTGAGGGTACAAGGACTAATGTTATGAACTAAAGAACTTCTAAAATATTACTTTGATAGATCACTAATTTACCATGAAGAGGATTAATTAGACGATGTATCAGTTTAATGTCCAGAGGTCTCACCTCAAATTGATAGAATGACCTAGATCTCGTGTTAGCATAGATCTAATCAAGGAGAGAGAGAACTTTATTAGATTTGATGACTGAAATACCAATTAGATTTGAGAAGGCTTGCATAATCCTGTCTATGGGGGCAAGAATTCTTCATCCTGTATGAAATGGTCAGAAGTATTGAAAAGAAAAACAATCAAATCTTAAAGAGGGTCAGATTTTACAAGTAACTAATTAGACTCATGTCTCTGAAAGGAACATGGATATCTAATTAGTGAAATGTATGGTGTATGGCGAAATTCAAGCTATACTACTTTGCTCTTGGACAATCCAAAGATTCAACTCAAAATTCTTTGCCAAGGAAAAAGCAAATCGCTTTTGTAAATAATTATCCCCATCCCTAGTACTCTCTTCATACCTTTGGAATTGCTAGGTTTTACGGCAGATTTAGGATTAGTTTCAAATCTATTTTTATTTCAATTAAATTGATTTTATTCCATATCCATTGGCTTCTCTAAATAGTGAAGCACATATTATTTCTTGTAATTCCAGGTGATCAAATTCCAAATTGAGAACCTCCAATCCTTGTGTGTATGATATCCCACTCCTGCAGAGTCCACTTTATTACTGAAGGACCTGTGCACCTATGGAGTGCTGAGTATTGCGTAATACTTTTCATTTCGCTTTGAGAAAGCTTACTTTTTGTTTCAAATCGCTTTTCGAGTATTTGCTGCTCAATTCTCGGGCCATATTTTCATATATACATCATTTGGTCTCAACAAGTTTTTGGCATTGTTGCTAGGGATTTTAGTTTAGTCCTTGGTAACCGTGTCGAAAAATTTGGTCAATAGTGCGTCGGTTTTGTTTGTTAAAAAGAAATATGGTTCGCTGATATTGCATCGACACGAAGAAACAAATAAGATGACAAAGAAAAACAAATACCCGTTGTCGAATTGAAGACCCTTTGATCGCTGAAAATACTATGTCTTTTCTGTGTTAACTAATCGATACATCAACTTTGGGTAAAAGATGAAGATGTGTCGAAAACATCATTTATAACCCGATATGGTCACAGGAGTTTTTGCAATGCCTGGTCGACTCAATGTCGTCCAATAACATATATGGACTTGATGAATCGGGTGCTCCGACCTTATTTGGACCAATTTGTGGTGGTGGTCATCGATGACATCCTGGTGTATTCCAGGGATGAACAGGAACATGAACAACATTTGAGGATAGTTTTGCATACTTTAAAAGAGAAACGATTGTATGCAAAGTTAAGCAAATGTGATTTTTGACTTAAGGAAGTTTCGTTCCTAGGCCATATTGTTTCGACAAAAGGCATTAGAGTTGACCTGGCTAAAATTGAAGCTATTGTAAATTGGAAACCGCCTCGAAATGTAACAGAGGTGAGAATTTTCTTGGGTTTAGCTGGATATTATCGATGATTTGTAAAAGGATTCTCTATCATAGCTTCTACACTCACTAAATTACTCTGGAAATGGATGAAATTTGAATGGGCTGACAAATGTCAAGCCAATTTTGATCAACTGAAGAGAATGCTTATTCAAGCACCGATGTTGACTCAACCTACCCTTGGTAAAGAATACACCATGTGTAGTGATGCTTCAAGGAATGGACTAGGGTGTGTATTGATGCAAGATGGCAAGGTAGTGGCATATGCCTTAAGACAAATGGGAACTGAGTAATTTAAATTATCCCACGATAACTGAATTGCCAATAGTTTATTTTGGAAAATATGGCGACACTACTTATATGATGAAAGATGTAGAATATATACAGATCATAAAAGTCTCAAATACTTGTTAACTCAGAAGGAACATAACTTGAGGCAACGACAGTGGCTAGAACTGTTCAAAGACTATGATTGCATGTGGTGGCGAATGCCTCAAGCAAAAAGACGATTTCATTTTTGTCACTACAGCACTGTAGATGGAGATGTACACCAGATGGAGATTTATTAGCTCAATTGAAAGCTAAACCTGACTTGAAGTAGATGATAATTAATGCTCAGAAGAATGATGTCGAGTTGCAACAAATTGTACAATTAGTCAGAGACGGAAACAAAACTAACTATTTAGTGGTGGATGATGGAGGTTTATATTATAAGAAAAAAAATATGTTTACCGACTGATAAGGAATTAAAGAAGAAGTTGCTGCCTAAAGCTCACAATACCGTATTTACCATGCATCTTGAAGGTAATAAGATGTACCAGGATTTGAAGACACAGGCGGGGCGATGAAGAAGGATATAGCGTATTGCGATCCAAATGCTCACTGTCAACAGTGAAAGCCGGAAGACTTAAGTACCGTCTAGTATGTTAAATCCCATTCCAATTCCACAATGGAAATAGGACAACATTACTATGGATTTTGTGACCGACCTTCCCCTCACATAAAGGAAACATGACTTAGTATGGGTAATTGTTGACAAACTCATAAAGTCAACTTATTTCTTACCAGTTCGGCTTGATTATTCCATGGATCGACTAGTTGAACTATATGGGAATGAGATTGTCCGATTACATGGTTTTCCATTGTTAATTGTGTCTGATTGAGATCCACTATTTACATCGAAGTTTTGGAAAGAATTACAATCGGCTTTGGGTACTTGACTTAATTTTAGCACAACTTTGCACTCGTAAACTGATGGACAATCTGAAAAAGTGATACAAGTGTGAGAAGACATGCTACGAGGATGTGTGCTGAATTTTCCTAGAAGTTGGGATAGGTACATTCCACTAATGGAATTTTCCTATAACAACAGTTATCAATCAAATATTGGCATGACATAGTATGATGCTTTATATGGCAGAAAATATAGAACCCTTGTGTTGGACGGAACTAAAGGAGCATAAGGAAATTGGTCCGGACATAATGAAAGACATAGAAGAAAAAGTTCAGGTTATTCACCAATGGTTAAAAACTGCTAATGATCGACATAAGTCGTATGTGGATTTGAAGAGAAAAAATATCAAATATGAAGTCGGAGACAAGGTCTTCATAAGAGTATCACCATGGAGGAAGATACTCCAATTTGGCAAAAAAGGGAAACCGAGTCCAAGGTTTATCGACCCTTATGAGATTTTAGAAAAATTTGGAGCAGTGGCTTATCGTTTGGCTCTCCCTCCTGAGTTGTCTAAGTTACATGATGTTTTCCATGTATCAATGCTTCGAAGATACCATTCGAATGAATCACACATCTTACCGGTACAAGACATACAAGTTCAACCGGACTTCACTTATGATGAGGAACCAAAAGCCATTCTTGCTCGAGAAGTGAAGCAATTGCGAAATAAACAAGTTCCACTAGTAAAAGTACTTTGGCAATATCATGGTATCAAGAAGTTTACTCTGGGTTAGAATCAACAATAAGTGTATAAAATTAAAATCACAGCTTTTTCCATATAAGCATGAATTTCGAGGCGAAATTCTTTAAGGGAGAGCAATAAGCTCCACTTGTGCCCTAGTAGTTTTATAACATGTCTAGGGTATAATGGAGGTAAAAAAATGCGTAATCGGTTGGTTAAAATAGTAACTAATGAAAAAAAAGATAATCAGGATTAATTAAGAAGTCAAGAGTAAATTGATAAATTGTCAATTTAGGGACCTAAAGACATAAATTAAGAAGTTTTGTATGTAAATATATGATTTAGAAATATTTATATGTTAAATGTCTAATTAAATAAAACTGGAAGGACTAAAAACAAAAAAAACAAAAAAAATTAATTAAACCAATCAAATGTGGACACACTTAATTTATGGAAAAACAAAGAAGACGGAGGAAAGCTCTTCATGGCTTATTTAAGCCATAAAGGTCGGTTGTTCTAAGAGGAAAAACACTCCACTTTCCACTAGCTATCCACCTCACTCAAAGTAAACAACGAGAAGCAGCCGGACAAAGAGAAGGAGAAAGAAGAGAGAAAAAATGGTAGATTTGAAGCAAATAGGAGCAAATTAAGGTTTGGGAACCTAACTCTCTCTGTGTATGTTTATGACATATTAAATTGGTTAAGATGTTGAGTTGATGGTGTAATTGTGATATGAGTCAATTGTGGCCTTTAATAAGGAGTAAAGGTGTGTGAATTTGTGTGTAGGTGTTTAAGGGGAAACTATGTCAAAATTTCATTAGACACGTGTCCTTGTTTTGGCGATAATTTGGCCTACAGATTTCCAAATTGGATGATTCTAGTTGGAGATGAAATTTAAGACCCATAGCTACGAATGTTTAGAAGAGACCAAGAACTAAATCTTGCTCTAAAACCCTTGAACCTAATTATGATGTTAAGATACTGATTATGTTCCCTCAACGAGAGCAGTTATATTGTTTAGGCCATATATTGAGTTCTACTGATCTAAATTATGTAAATCAAAATTCTACTTAATTTAGACACCTAGTACAATGACTTTCATTAAGAAATTATGGTCAAATTATATCTCTATCATTCCTAGAAAAATTTCAAATATAGGACACAATTCTGTTCTTGAAAACTGTCCAAGAGTAGTTTTGGAATTTCTAGGCCATACCTCATAATTTAAAAGTTCAAATGACCTGATTTTTTACCCATTAGAAACTTAAGATATAGGTGAACATTTGGTTAAAAGACCACTTTGTTAAAAGAAAAAAAAAATTATAGTTGGAAGTTGACGTGAGAGTTGCCTCGTACTATTCAGACAAAATTGGTTTATATTATAGGTAGAATGGATTTACAAGGTGGGGAAGAAAATTCTCCCCAATCAGAGATGGCTCTTCACTTTCGCCTGTAAATGAAATTTTACATGCCTAAATGTTACTCGATCCTTACCCAAACTTCCTCACTATGTTTAGGTGGTAATTTGCTTAACTTTATTAAATGACAATTTCTTAAAAATGGAATTAATACATTAATGTACATGAATTTAGATAGTTTATTAAAATGATCCAATAAATACATGAAAGAACCTTGTATATGTGTAAATGTTAGCATGTTATAACATATCTAAGGGTCTTGAAGAGACCAAGAACTAAATCTTGCTCTAAAACCCTTGAACCTGAGTATGATGTTAAGATACTGATTCTGTTCCCTCAACGAGAGCAGTTTATGTTGTTTAGGCCATATATTGAGTTTTACTAATCTAAATGAGGTGAATCAAAATTCTACTTAATTTAGACACCTAGTACAATGACTTTCATTAAAGTATGGTCAAATTATGTCTCTATCGTTCTTAAAATTTTCAAATATGTGATATACTGCTCGAAAACTCGGCTCCAAGAGCTGGAATTTAGGCCATACCTCCTAATTTAAAGGTTCAAATGACTTGATTTTTTACCCAATTGAAACTTAAGATATAGAGGAACATTTGGTTAAAAGAAAAGAAAAATTATAGTTGGAGGTTGACGTGAGAGCTGCCTCGTATTATTAAGACAGAATTGGTTTATATTGTAGGCAAAATGAGTTTTCAAGGTGGGGAAGAAAATTCTCCCCACTGTATGCCCCTTCACTTTTGCCAAAATGTGAAATTTTACATGCCTAAATGTTACCCTTACCCAAACCTTCCCGAAGGTTTTAGGCACTTGCTTAACTTTATTAAATGACACTTAAAATGAATTAATACATTAATGTTACATGAATTTAGATAGTTTATTAAGATGATCCTAATAAATACATGAAAGAACCTTGTATGTATAAATGTTACACGTTGTTATAGCATATATCTACTTTACATATAGATTTGTATCCTATTAGGAAACTTGTCTTATAGAGTTGTAATCTATTAGGAATGTTAGATTGGCTTTTGTATATATATATTCATAATGGATCAATGAAAGAGCACAAGGAATTTATTCCTCAAATTCTTTTGTCTTGTTGTCTACATGGTATTAGAGCCTAGGATTCAAATTTGAGCCATAAAAAAAAAAAAAATCTAAGACATCTCGGAATACATCGTAGGTCGCCGAGGCTAGTGTTTTGAAACACACAATTCAAGGGAGCATGGGGCGACAATGTCCAGATAGCAAGGTGCGCCAACCTTCGGCAACTAAGACCACCAAGTCCGGTGGCTAGAAGGTGCCCTCGTGAGCAACATGCGCTACCAACATCGCCGACCGCCGATGGTCCTTCCCAGCCACCTACCTCCCTTGTCCGATGCTTGTAACACTGATTTTCAAAACATTTTGTGTTCGAAAACCTTGTTTTTCTAGGTGTGGACCCTACCCAATCCATAGGCCAGTGCAACTCACTATTAATAGAAAACCCGATTGATTTCGAAGTTTTGTAAGTCCGTCCCAAAGGAGGAAACAATTTTTGCTTGGAGTCGCCACTTACTTTTCTTTATTTTAAAAAGGGGAAAACAAGCAAGAACAAAAACCCAATGACTCCACATGGAAGTCATATGCGAAAAACTAGATTCCGGTCCGGTGGATCAAAGTTACTTTATCGAGAAGGTACCTCATATGAGGTAGCACCTATCTAGGCCTGGAACTCGGTCTCTTCTAGTGAATTGGATATGTGGGATCATATGGGTCAAAGATCAATCAATCACTTAGGCTAAACAGAGGACCCGAATCACACCAACCTACTCAGTATCTAATATGCATAAACACTCGACCAAACAAAACAATGGGTGCGTACCTATGGTCCTTAGCAAAGCGCTGCATAACAGGTCAGTCAACAAGCTCAAATTCACCACAAACATCAAAGTCTAAACACCATGTATGCATATAAATGCAAATACCAAAGCCCAAGCATGTAACTGTGGTCCCTAGCCATGCGCTGCAGATATGGTTAGTTGATAAGCACAAGCACATAGCATGCATCCATGATCAAGTAACCAAAGTTCATGCTCAAAATGGAAGTGAATGGAAAATGAGGGGATTCAGATGTTTGTTTCTTTCCACTTTCTCCAAATGACAATTCACTAACCACAATTACCACCTGGCCAATCAAACTCGACCTAACCCTAAGTGTCCTAACTCCAGAGTGGGTCCCCACCCAAGCAACAGCTTGCACCCCAAATATGGCCCACAAATGCATTAGTGCAAACGGGCTTAAGCCTCAAGGGATTCGGGCTTGAAAAGTGCTAAAATAGGGGGGATGCCTATAAGTTGTCCTACACAACCAATTGAACCGGTTCTCAACTAGTCCAATCGATTGAGACAAACCCCAGCACCCCACTAGAATATTCTTTAATGAATATGAACGCACCAGCAAATGAGCCCATGATTCTGAGCCCGAATGAGTGAGAACTAACTGAAATAAGCTAAGATGCCCTAACTGCTATCCCTAGAAAAACCCACGAATCGGGTTGATCTAGTTCACCACCGGTTGGAGCCACTGTGAGGTAAACAAATTTCAAATTTTCAGAACATTTCTCACAGACTAAGGAACCCAAAAAAAGCAACAGTGTACAATTCCGACTTCGGATGAGTAAGAACTTATCTAAACAAGGCAAAATGCCCTAACTGCTGTTCCGAAAAACAAAACTTAATGAACCGGATGATCCAGTTTCCCAACTAGTTGAGCAAATTGAGAGCAGTTCTCAAAAAATTTTAGAACTTTCCTCACATAGTAAGGAATCCCACAAAATAAAGGGTGTACAGTTCTGACTTTGAACGAGTGAGAATTGACATAAAAGATGTTGAGTGCCCTAACTGCTGTTCCGGAAAACAAAACTTAATGAAACGGATGATCCTGTTTCCCAACCGGTTCAGCCGATTGAGAGTTCTCAAAATTTTTCATAATCTTCCTCATAGATTTAGGAATCGAAAAAAACAAACTACAATTCCGACTCTGAATGACTAAGAACTGACACAAACGATACCTAGTACCTTAACTGTTGTTTCAGAAAACATAACTTAACAACCAAATCCGATCCTGCTTCCCTACCAGTTCATCCCTGCGAAAGGCAAGCTTCAAAATTTTTCAGAATCTTCCTCACATAGTTAGGAATCCAACAAAAATAAAGTACTATAATTCTGACTCCGAATGACTGAGAACTAACACAAACGATGCCTAGTACCTTAACTGATGTTCTGGAAAATAGAACTTAATGAATTGGCTGATATGGTTTCCAAACAGGTTCATCCGGTTGAGAACAGTTCTCAAAAATTTTCAGAATCTTCCTCACAGAGTCAAAAATCCAAAAAAACAAACATAGTACAATTCCGACTCTGAATGACTAGGACTGACACAAACGATGCCTAGTGCTCTAAAACAAGGTTGCAAACATCAAAGGCAAAGACAATGCAGAAAAGGAAAACAAAGAGAAGCATACAACTTCTGGTATCCCAGGATTCACTTCGCCATCCCCTCCCTCAATCTTTCCTTTCTACTTCCAAAACCAGGCATCTACTCCTTCAAACGTGGAACAAAATGAGAGACCACGCCTTACCAGGATCTAGAGAATCTCTATTTCTTTTTCTTTCGTTCTCCTCTTTTTTCTTTTTTTTTTCTTCTCCTTCATGTTTTTTTGTCCTTATTTTCTTTTCTTTTCTCTCTGAACTCACTCCATTTTGTGCACGTTCAGTCCTGGGAACTCCCCCAATCAGTCTAGGACTTCCCCAGCTCCATAAACACTCTTCTAGTCCTAAGGTCCATAGTTGGCCACATTTACTTCTTTCCATAACCACCAAGTATCCAAGTAGACCGAAGGTGGGTTGCAAGAAACCCATAACATGGCCTAAAACTGGACCCAACCCATGCCTAGGACTGATCTCGGGGCTGGCGGGCTGGAAACCCACAGATTTGGGCCCCAAAATCTCCAACAAAATAGTGTTCCACGCAAGCTTCGCCCAATGAATCTGGCCAGATACCCCAACCAACATCCGATTGAGAAAAAATTTGAAAATTTGACAGAATTTTTCTTGAAGAGTAAGGAATCCAACCAAAGAAACAGTGCATGATTTTGAGTTCAGATGAGGGAGATATTCCAAAAACAAGATTAGGTGCTCTGAATTTGAACCTGCTCGAATAATGAACTTCAAACAAAATCCGTTGATCTGGCTGAGACGGTTTCCAACCGGTCGATTTGGTTGATAAAAAATTCTCAAAATTTTCAGATATTTCTTCAATGAGTAGGGAATCCAATAAAAGAAACGGTGCATGATTTCGAGTTCAGATGAGGAGATAATGATCGTCAGCACCAAGTGCTCCGACCGACATACTCCAATAAACTCATCAAAGTTAAAACATCTGGGCACTGCTTCGCGGCACGATGCCAACTAAAAAAAGCCACGGCGACACTCCAAAGTGAACTACATACGTGACTCAATGGACTCATTCAAGCCTACCCGAGGCTCTGAGACCGACAAGCCTGGGTGCGGCCCTAATGGTGCTATATGAGAACGATGGGTGAGTGTGACACCCATAGGATAAATGCAAGTGTTGAGGGAAAAAATTGAGGGTCCACAAATATGCCCTTCTTCAATAGAGTGAATGAACAAGTGAATCGTGGGTGCGAAGTATAAGTGATGCAAGAGTGAAATGAACTCTAGTGAAGAACCCAGATGACTAACAATTTTGTCCCCACCTAGTACCGAAGGTTAACGGAACTGAGTCGCCATGACTGAAGGACTAAGAGAAACCCTAGCACAATGCCTAGGAAGATGAGTGATCCGGACACAATTCTAGTGAAGATAGGAGAAAGCCGGACGCGATGCCAAAAAAGATAAGCGATGCTCGGACATGATGCCGAGGAAGATGTGGAAAATCCGCATTACCCGCGCCGGTGATAATGAAAGCCGCTCGATGTCGAAAAGATAATATGGCGCTCGCTATCACAAGGTCGGAAAAGATAATGAAAGCCGGATTTGATGTCGAAAAAGATAAGTGATGCTCGAACACAATGCCGGAAAAGATAATGAAAACCGGACGCGATGTCAAAAAGGATAAGTGATCGTCGAACATGATGCCGGAAAAGATAATGAAAGCCGGACGTGATGCCGAAAAAGATAAGTGATGCTTGGACACAATGCAGAGGATGATGAAGAAATTCCGAACACAATGCCGAAAACGATAATGAAAGTCGGACGCGATGTCAAAAAAGATAAGCGATGCTCGAACACGATGCCAAGGAAGATGAGGAAAATTTGGACACAATGCCGAAAAAGATAATGAAAGCCGGACGCAATGCTGAAAAAGATAAGCGATGCTTGGACACTATGCCGAGGAAGATGAGGAAAATCCGGACACGATGCTGGAAAAGATAATAAAATCCGGGCACAATGCTGGAGAACACAAAACAAAAGAAAGGGATCGAATCCGAGCACGATGCCGAAGAACCCGAAACAAAAGGAAGGGATCGAACTCAAGAACACCTAAACAAAAGAAAGGGGAAGAGACAGTTTTTTTCTTTTTTAACCAACACCGGCTATGCGCCTGGCACAACCCGGCAAGCACACATGTGTAAAGCGGCACTTTCTCGCTCGAACACAGGGTTACAATGTCGAGAACCTAAAACAAAAGGAAGGGATCGAATCTGGGCATAATGCCAGAGAACCCGAATCAAAACAAAGGGATTGAATCTGGGCGCGATGCCCAAGAACCCAAAACAAAACGAAGGGATCAAATCTAGGCGCAATGCCAAAGAACCCGAATCAAAACAAAGGGATCGAATCTAGGCGTGATGCCCGAGACCCCGAAACAAAAAAGAAGGGATCGAATCAGGGCGTGATGCCGGAGAACCCCGAAACAAAAGGAAGGGATCGAATCTGGGCGCAATGCCAAAGAACCCGAAATAAAACAAAGGGATCATATTTGGGCGCGATGCCCGAGAACCATAAACAAAACGAAGGGATCGAATCCGAGCACGATGTCAGAGAACCCGAAACAAAATGAAGGGATCGAATCTGCGCGAGCCGTGAGAACCCAAGAAACTAGGGATCAAATTCAGCACGAAGAAACCCGAAACAAAACAAAAGGATCAACTAAAGGCGCCTGAGAACCCAAACAAGAAGATCGAATCGGCAGCGCTAGAGAACCGACCAAACACTGATCGGGTCTGGGCGCCGATGTCAAGAACCCGGGGAACAAAAAAGAAGTGATCGAATTTGGGTGCAATGCTAGAGAGCCCGAACTGCGGAAGGGATCGAATCTGTGCCGGCGCCCGATAACCCGAAACAAAAGCGGAAGGGACGACCCGGGCGCTGACGAGAACCCGAATCTAAACAAAGGGATCAAACGTGTCCAAAGGCGCAAAGAAAGGGCTATGCCCCAATCTAAGGCATCAATACCTATGTCGTAAAACCCACCCACCGCATTACGTTTCAAAGTCAAAGCCGAAATATTACAAACATTCATTCCTATGAAAGCCCTCAATAATCCATAACATCCAGATCCACAATAAACGAGTAGGGTATGCCCTCGTATGTACATCTCAAGCTCAAATATCTCATGAAAACCCCAAATACATCACGGAAAAACCCAACTGCCTGTGGCGAGCAATGACAATGAATGGGGGAATGCCCAAAAATATCCTCGTTGAGTAAATGAATACGGTAACTGATCCCCGATCAGCTCTCAAAAGCGCTCTATTGTATGAAGAAACCAAGTTGAATATGAGACTTACTCAAACTCTGATGCCTAAAACATCTTTAGGCGAAACAGACTACCTGTGTACATGTGTAAGATCCAAAGCCAACATGAAATGATGGGGTATGCCCTAGCAGGAACGACAGCATCAAGCTAAGGCCACCAACTCCGTCCCAACTCTCTGTGATCATCTCAGATCTTATCAGCGGACCCGAGTGCTAACCGAATGGAAAGGCAATATGTGACCCTTTGGATATTCCCAAGAATAGAGACCGTTGACATTCCATATCAACTGGCAGAGATCTAAACCCGCCCATATAAAATGCAAGAAGCAAACACGAGACCTCATGGCCTCTGGGCAAGGTCTACCACCCGACCCGTAATGTAGGCCAAAGCGTGGCAGGAATAAACATGTGGGAAACAAAGTTCAAATACCCAATAGATTATGCCAAACCCTTGTGTGCGCAATGCCAAATGTCTAAGAATTATGTGAGCAAAGCGACTCGACCAACACCTAAGTGAACAATGCCATGCAACAGGTGATGTACACCAAAAGACACATCGTTCATGAAGCGAGACGACGATTGATGAGGATAGAAAAAAATGAAAAGGGATGTAGAAGAAAGTAGGGAAAAAATGTGGGATACAAGTGTAGCGATGTGTGATGATGACGAACCACTCATCCAAAGGATGCCAAATTGAGGCAAGTCACCATAAGATGGGAATAGTGATATGGATAATGACCTAGGGAACCTAGTGCAAAGGAAACCTAAACCTCACTCCCAATGTGTCTCTTGGATTCATGGAGAAAAGGATCACACAATGCTCTCACTCTCTTTTCAGAAGAAAAATAAGTCCCTCAATCTAAAATGACCTCTGATGAACAAGCCATGATACCGCCGGCAAACCATGCTAATCCTAAATACCAATGAAGTGAATATCGAATGAGCGTAACTTTTTTCTTCTTTTTTCTTTTTCTTCATTCTTTATTTCCTTTTTTTTTCTTTTTTTTTGCTCAACAACCAAATAAAGTAATACAATGCCACACTAGCAATACCCAACCAATGAACCAAATCAAACCCAAATGGTCCCCTTCAACCAAGACTCCCAAAGATCAAACCTATGGGTGGAAACGGCGGTGTGACCACCTAAACCTATAGCTCCGAGACATGAGCGCATATCATCAGCACAAGGAAAATAAAAGTGAAATGAAACAAGATGATAGAAACAAAACTTAATGGCAAGCAAAGTGAAAATGCAAAATGGAGAAGAAAATAAACAGGTAATGATGCAAGAAAGAACAAACGAAGAATGACACAATGCTCACAGATCCAATTAATAAATACAAAGCGCACAGGGGCAGGCCCCCAACCCTGGTCAAAAAAGGTATGCAAAGCTTAATGAAAAAAAGGCTACAATAAATCAAGGTGGAGGCTCAAAGGCTACCAATAGGATATATCAAATGTACGGGTGTGCAATAAGGAATACATATCATGATGGCCACCCATCCTCCGACCATGATCCACGTATGTAACTTCTTAGGCCGATCCCACCTAGACTAGCCCCGTGAACCGATTCGCCTAGGTCCGTCACCAGCCGTTTCTCTCGTCACCCGACTACAAACGACCACTCCAAGTCTGTCTAAACTTGTCTCTAAGGTCGTCGATCAACTCTCTAGGGACTTCAAGACTAGGTCGCTTAAACCTTCCAGTTTTTACCTTTTTTTGAATGCACGGGTCATCTTCTTCTGATAGGCTTGAACATGATCTCGCCTAATCTCC
Organism: Tetrastigma voinierianum; assembly: GCA_016808115.1. Classification (NCBI taxonomy): domain Eukaryota; kingdom Viridiplantae; phylum Streptophyta; class Magnoliopsida; order Vitales; family Vitaceae; genus Tetrastigma; species Tetrastigma voinierianum. Next base: position 135,233 of record JAEQBH010003145.1, on the reverse strand, counting down.
TCCCTTCTTCATCCAAAAGGCTAAGTTGATCATAACGAGACTGGGTCCACTCGCCTCGAATGGCTGCTACTCTAGTTCTATCTTTAAAGATCCATCTCACCCCAACAGTAGCACCGCTCCATACCCATACACCAAAGATTTACAGAAGCTTCACAAAGGTATGAAAAAGATGTATGATAGTTCCACACAATGCAAAAAAGGGAGCTTTTTTGACCAATCTCGAGAAGTCTCGATCATCTTTCTCAAATCATCTTGATATTCTTATTCGCAGCCTCAACTACCCCATTAGTATGTGGCCTGTACGCAAACGATCTGTGATGCTGAATGCAATACTCCTTAATCAATGTGTCCACCTCACCCCTGAAATGCACCCCTCTATTAGAAATCAGCTCGTAAGGGATCCCATATCGGCAGATAATGTGCAATTTGATGAATTTGGCCACCCTGGCCGCTGTCAATCTAACATAGGAAGCAACTTCCACCCACTTGGTGAAATAGTCAATGGCAACTAAATGTACCTCGTCATCGAAGACTCAATAGATCTTCCTAATAATATCAATACCCTATACCGAAATGGGCAAGTGATGAGTGCCAACTTTAAGGTGGCATCGTATCAAGTCTTCGTGCATCCGACACTTTGGACATCTCTATTAAATTGCAACAACTGCCTCCATGGTAAACCAAAGTAGCCCCACATGATTTTAATGCGGTTAGCATATGATTCCCGGGCATGGGCCACAAACTCCCGCATGAACTTCTCATCACCGACCCATAGAAGCACTATTTAGACATAATTACAACATGCCATCGCCGATTCTATACAAGGTATCCCTACAAACAACAAACTGTGGCCAAATGTGTATCAATGCTCTCTTATCCCAGTCGGTACGACTCGGTAAGCGCCGCGATGATAGAAAACCGATAATATCATGGTACTGCAGGCTCATCTTGATCCTCATTCCAATCAAACAATAGTAGCTGGTGCGTACCTAGTCTCAATCAACAATGGTCTCACCGCTATCCGGAATCACAGAGTCGGCGGCTAACGTCAAGAAATCTATCGGTATAGTCACGCCGTCAACAACACGAACTGCGGTACTATCACCTGAAACCCGCTTGACCGCTGAATAACCAAGTTGGAATCCCCGTGGATCTCCAACTGTCTAACTCCAAGATCATGTGCAGTCTCTAGGCCTCTAATGCAAGCCTCATACTCAACAATATTATTCGTCAACCAATGATGATAAGAGAATGTCAACTGGACTAATATAGGAATATGATCACCCTGAGGTGATATCAATAGGATACCAATGCCAAACCTCGACTGATTGGCAGCGCCATCAAAGTACAAACGCCATCCTGCGATATTGGTCATCACTGAAACAAACTCGCTTCAATAGGGTAAATCATCAACTGATCATATCATTTGATACGGTGTAAAGAAGCCATAGATCTACAACAACACTTCCCTTTACTGACATTTATGTGTGACATACTGAATATCAAACTCTGTTAGCAGTACTAACCATCTCATGAGCCTACCGGTCAGAACAGGCCTATCAAACAAATACCTCAACGGATCCAATCGTGAGACCAAAAGTATGGAATACTTTGTCACATAATGTTTTAGTCTTCTAGTGGCCCAAACCAATGCCAAACGGAGGAGCTCAATCATAATGTATGTGCACTCATACTCTAGCATCCTCTTACTCAGATAATAGATGGCTCACTCCTTCCCTGAATCATCGAGCTGAGCTAGCATGCATCCTAAGGCCATGTTTGAAACTGACAAATATAGAAGCAAAGGGCGCCCTGGTATAGGAGGCACTAAAACTGGAGGAGAAAGGAGACACTCCTTAATCTTCTCAAAAGCACGTTGGCAATCATCATTCCAAACTGTAAGCTAGTTCTTCCTCAAAAGACGGAAGATAGGCTCACATATGTCTGTCAGTTTAGCAATGAAACGATTAATATACTGTAATATGCCTAGAAACTCTCTGATTTCTCACCCTGGCGTATGCCGGGTGATGGCTTCTTATCTTTTTAAGATCAACTCCTCTATAAATTCCTCGCTTCACTAACAATGTGTCTCCAAGAATTTCTAGAAGCTTAAAGGTACTTCTTGGGTCCAACCTCAAATTAAACGCCCGATCTTCTCAAAGAACCTGTAATGTCAGCGGCGGATTCGGCTCTATTCCTGACTTCACTATCATGTCGCCCACATATACCTCGACATCTCAGGCATCATGTCATGGAACAAGAGTAGTAGCAAATTTCTTCGATAAGTGGCTCTACTCTTTCAACTCCAAAACGGCATAACCATAGCGCAGCGTTACCCCACTCAATAATGAAAGCAGTCTTCTCCATATCCTCTGTGAGCCATCATAACTGATTATACCCGTGAAAATCCATCCATGAAGACAACACACCGTGTCCCATGGGCATGTCAACCAACATATCAATGTGGAAGGGGGAAAATCATCCTAAGGCCGCTTTGTTCGCATCACAAAAGTCTATACGAATCAACCTTTGCCATCCTTTAGAATAGGGATAACATTAGCCACGACCTGTGGATACTCAACCACCGACAAGAAGCCAACACTGCTGCTTATGAATTTCTTCCTTAACCCGCAAACTCCATCGAGGGTGAATCTCTCACTTTCTCGCTTAACTCCGCCTAGCATGGTAGAATGCGTGATACTACACTATAAGAGCCGCGCTCGATACGCCCTCATATGACCATGCAAATACATCCAAGTATGACTTGAGCATGTCAATCAATCTACTCCTCTCATCAGGAGATAGGGAAGAGCCAATCCTGATCTCCCTAAGCTGATCTGGTGTCCCAAAATCTATCAACTTTGTGCTACAAGTAATGGGTATAACTTTCCTATCCTCCAGACTTAATCACACTGACCGCCACCAAGTGGGTCATCCGTATCTCCCACATCACTATATATATGTGTCAGGTGTCGGCTATGTAATCAAAGGAAAATGTTGTGACACAAGCAAATACTTGAAAATACTCATGTCATTATTACCATCGAATATCAAAGCGAAAGTGACAACCCGACATAGTGTCAAAAGAAAGAGGTGGGTCCATATCGGACTCTCCTCAATGTAAAACAATATGAATAAATATCGCAAAAACAAGTCCACCTCATCATCTATCTCTAGCATAGAAATCCAAACATATTTTAAACGTAGGGTCTGGTGAGGGCCGAGATCCGCATCACGGCCGATCATGTCCATCAGACGCAGCATCATAAAGTGTCACATCCTGCAACTAATAATATAAAACTCAAACATGTTAAAGCAGTAATGGGGCTCAAGTGTGGGTCAGTGACGAGGATACCGCCTTTATGCCGATCATGTCCATCTCGCTTCATGTAAGTATCGTGAAGGAGTCACTTCATTAGTATCATCCCCCAAATCCATAGATAGGTCATAGTCAAGGACCTTCTTGAGGGAAACACATGAACACCTGTAGCTTAACATTGGGTGGGGTCAGATTATCATGGCACCAAGTGCCTTAGTAGTCTCAAAACTAAAACACATCTGCCCCAAGGTCTGCCGGATGCCTTGGACCCCATTTGTCTCTAAAGCATGATCAATACCCCCTATGCGGGGTGCATGCTCTGATTCTCTAATAAAGTAGTCAATAGATGATAGGTATTGTTATATGGGCGAAGGGATAATCGAGATGGAACCACAGGCAGCGGCGCCCTCGTGAAATCACGTCCCTATGCGGCCGCGCCATGTGACGTGCATCATCCTCTGTAGGAGTCTAACCTAACCCATAGGGTATATCATGATCAACTGTAAAAGTAAACTCGCGTGGCCCTTGTTGGCGACGACTCAACCCCAAGCCAAGCATATAGGACATGCCTCTCATCATACTAAGTACCAAAGTGTTGTTGTGTTAATCGAAAGACATAGGCACCACGTCTCTGCTGTCATCCTCTAAACCGACAACCTAAACCTCATTGAAAGTAAACCCGGTCAAATGTAGGTCATCCTTACTGTGGTTGATATGTAACACAAGCTCAGAAGAAGTAACAACATCTTTGTCAAACTGTATCGTGTTAATGCGCCACTCGTGTATGAACTTCAACTTCTAATGAAGGGAAGATGGTATAGCACCCGCCTCATGAATCCATGGGCGGCTAAGCATGAGTTAAGGATGACCCGAATCCTGAAAACTTTGAAATAGTATGGAGTATTTAGTGGAACGATCATGGCGTATTGTGCGAGTGTGCCCATAAATGTCCCTCGGAGTCCCATCATAGCTCGACAATGCGTGAAGAAGGCCCCGAAATTAGTTGGCGAAAATCATAATGGCGGGTAACTAATGAGCGGACATTCAGGCGAGCCATTGTCGATGGGACCAGAGCGACGCGGCGGCTTGAGCAGCGAATCCCGATGAATAAGAATTGAACATAATCTGACTCTCGGGCGATAAATCATCATTAGAAAATGCAATGCATGTAGCGTAATAGGGTACATCCAAAAGTGAATAAGCCCCTTAGGGAGTGGTAAGCGTGTCAACTCTGATCACGATTAAGTCTTTCGATCAAATGCATCTCATGGTAATGGATGGGGTCAATAGGCTTCAGATGAGATATACGAGCTGTGTAATGCGCGGTGGCGTAGAATCTCATCATCCTCTCCACAGACATCCTCTCAGCTTATGTGCCGGCCAAAATGGCGCGTCAGCGGGTGGATCTTTGAGCTGCCCTCCCATTTAAGGTGTGACAATGCGAGACATCCATATGGAACAGGCCCATACTCCTCAGGAACAAAATGGAACTGAATGGTGTCATGGGAGACATCTGCTGAAGTATATGGATGCGATTGAAGTGCAATGCAGGAACCTGTCCCGGGATAAGTACGAATGGCCTGAGGAGTTTACTAACCGAGGTGTATCCATTAAAATCTAAGTACGTGTATAAGCGTGTTTGTGGCTAAACACACGGGGGTCCGGTGACATTCGATCGGCAGCGGAATACATGTGGTCGTGAGTGTCTCGATGCCCGCAATGAGTGTCTCTCTGCAGGAATTGAGCATGAGTAAAAATGGCCACTTAGAGGCCCATACATTCATGCTCACCAAAATATAATAACCAACTATATTACAATAGTTTGAGAGTTAATTACGGCTCTTACTCTGAGAACATGCATCGATCATAATGTTTCATACATGTTTTACAAAAATATATAATCAAAGCCACATGTCATCTTTCTTCTCAAAAGCGGCCTCTAGTGAGCGTCGTCTTCCCGAATACTCCCTATACCTGAAAGGGGGATCCCACGATGGGGTGATTAATGCCTAATAGTTGAATTTTTCTACATTGGGTTACTCCCCACCTAAATGTTCATGCGTGCAAACCTGCAACGTTCAGTGGTCGTGATTCCTACTCGAATGTCTAAGTACTTGATCCATTGCCTCGAGTCCTCCAGGCTCCCTCACATGCTTATGCCATGTATGAGAATCGTTTCCAAACAAAAATATTTGTTTTGTTTGTGGGCAACCCTCCGATATTAATACGTTGGACAATCCTCCGAGGTGAATTTGTTGGATAACTCTCTAAAACAATTCATGGGCCTCTCCGACATGAATTGTTGGACGATTTCCCAACACAATTCTTTGAACAACTTCAGATGGGAGTATTGGACAACCCTCCAGTATTTCATGTCATGCACTCACACCTATTCTAGGGTGCCCCAATGCATATGAAATGCAATATGCCAATTCACGACTATTCATGTTAATATATCAAGCATGCATATATTAACAAAATTAACATACAACAACATGTTATTCATCGTAAGCAATAACACAAAAATCGGCTAACATGAGCCAATAGAAAATTACGGCGGAGTTCAACTTGATGCTTGTTCAAATCATCACAAACACCGCAATCGGGACCACCCCGAAAGAGGCGGAGTCTCCATACCCGACACGGATGTCAGGAAATAATCACGAAATTTCCGGCCATTTGGCTCCATGGTTCGGCTCCCGAACACATCAACCATTTGTATGAATTAAGACAATAACTAAACCAAGTAGAGCAATACCCCCCTACCTCCGAAGTTTTGTCAGAAACTCCACGTCTGGTACCAGTGAGGACTCGACTTTGCCTCTTGTCTTGTCGGGATTCGATGGACCGACAGAAAATCTAGAGAGAAGGTAGAGCTTTTCTCTCTAAAAGCTCTTTCTTTCTCTCTCTTTCTCTCTTTTTCCCTCCCAAACCGGTTGGGAGAAGATAGGGGTCAAGTGGGATGTCCTCTCACTTTCCACATGTCCAATTCTCATTGGCTCTCAGGATTTCCCTTATCATAGCATCCATGCCATGGTTCCATCCACTCACAAGGTGCCATGTGTCTCCTATGGCCCACACTTGAGCTCATTATTTGACTAGCTCTCCACTTGACACGTGTCTCATTTTGAGCCACTCAAAATGTGCCAAGTGTCCCTCACCTCTCGGTGCCTCGAAAAATATGAAATTCAAACTGTCTCGGAATTCGATGAAATTCGACATGGTAGCTAAATTTTGTGAGACGATACCAATGGTGAAATCCGATTCGTCATCCGAGATCTAAAAAAATTCTAGATTTTTGACTAAATTTTATCATTTTACATTTTTCTAAAATATTTGGATTTTCCGGGGTTTCATAAATCAGCTGTGGAGCCTCTGCATCCCATCCCATCATGAATATCTCATTTCCTGAAAACTCAACCAAATGTACACCACTCGTGGGTAGAGGTATAGCTCTAGCGTCATGAGCAGGGAGCGAAGAGCGGAGTGCATAGTCAGCTACCCGGTATCTGATCAGCGAGCCACGATCGATCAAGTCTTGAATGGCGTGTCTCAGCATCACACAACTGTCTATATCATGGCAAGCTCTCTGATGGTAGGCATAGTGAAGATCTGTCTTAAATCCTGGTGGGGTAGGATGTGGTGGTGGCCTAGGTGGTAGTGGAGCAATCAAACCCCCTTGAGCCCGATCCTACGAGAATGCTCGACTTAGTGGCATCTCGGTATTATGGCTTTGCACAGCCGGCCTCGATGGAGCGATGCTTTATGCTGGCGATGAATGCTTGTCACGAGTGGCTTCTGATTTTCAGTGTAGCATATCTTGTTTGTGGTGGTGGATGTAGATAAGTAGCCGTATCGACATATAGGGAACAGCGGCTGTACTAATTCGTTATACCATCACGGTAAAGATATTTCTGCGGTTGTCCTATGAGTCTATGGCCAACGTGAAAACACACGTGGCTCGATATACTTGGAAATACTTACCAATATTTGATGATGGGGCCATGGCTTCTTCACCCTTTGAATGCGGAGGGGGAAGAGTACGCCCCGTAATCCTTTAGTATGCGCTTCCTCGATGCCTGAGGGCTAGGCTTGATGATCGAGAGTACGTATGTGGAGAAGCCCGCGTAGGATGCCCACAGTGATTGAGGGCTGAGAAGGCGCGCATAATCATGCGATCGATCGCTCTAAGGGTCCTATCTATAATGTATATCTTCTCCCCTTCATCGAGAGATAAGTAAAGTGGCCGACTCATCCGACCTGCGCTTGAGGGGCCTCACAACACCCTCGGGATACGTCATTTATAAATTAAAGAATATTAATCGATAAACTCACAATCCCCGTCGACCCATGTCCTATGTCTCGAAGGGTCCAATGGGGGCAAACCCAGTGAGCGGCACCACTCTCGATGTGAGAGGGAATAGCATAATCATTTATTACTCTTCCGATCCCATGCACACATATGACGATATAACTACAAGTGAATATGAGGCGCCTATACTGGAGTGTATCTCTCAATGTCCGACATGTGAAACTCAACTGGCAAGGTTGCCACTGGAAGGTTATCATATCCGTCCCAACCTATAACTCCATCATAAACATGCAGAGACCTGATCCTCTGCTCAATCCTATCAATACGAGCCTAGGTGTCATTAATAATCTATGCAGGGGCTACTACAAAATGTGGTGTGGTCTCAGTCTGACTGTGTAGTACAAATGCTCTAGCCCATGGGCCTAATTGAATAAGTGGTGGTGGTGGAGGTAGAACTGTATAGTCTTGCGGTACAGTGGGTCCAGATGGTGGTGGTGGTGGTGGTGGTGGAGGTCTGACTAAGAGTCATGAGGGTCACTCCACGAGAAATTGACAATGGTTGGAGCTGATGCCCATCAATCCTGTCTTTGAATCGAATATGGCATCCCGAAGAGATGCCATGGTATCAATAATCTCAGCGGTAGTCGGCATTGAGCATCTTGGGGTCGTATCTCTATGACGATGTCTGCTCGCGACTATGTGAATCTAATCTCTAACGAGTGCCTTCGATCCGGATCGAAGCTCGGGAACCCAGGTTGGTCTCAATCAACAATCCTTTAAAAGGAAAAGGGTATGTCAGTCCCCGTGACCATTAATCCTAAAATCAAACCAGTAATGTATGACTGAAATCCTCTAAGAGAATGAACTCACATGTGATGTCAACAGCTAAATTGATATATGGCTTCACAGGCAGGAACGGGATTTTGACATGGTGATACCTCAGGGGTAATGTGGCTCGAAAGCTGACAACGGGAAAAGGCAAGTCCTAAAAGCTAGATGACTATACCCAGACGGGATACGTGACCTAAGATCCTAACTACCAATCAAAATGACACACTAGCCACACATGTATCCATGAAATCCAGCTTAGGGCTATACAGGTCTTCATTGTTCGGATATCCATAATCTCCACAATGCTCCTAAACATTGATATAGCCCCTACGCTAGACCCTGCTCCAAACTCTTAGCTTGGTCGAAGACAAACAATTGGGAATGACTCCCCCGAAGCAACTGTGGCAATCGATGAGGAATAATCGGCAAGAGACTAGTGATTCGAAAACAAAGGGGATACAGCGTGCCTGCACAAACACAAAAAATCAAGCCGGAGTCATCTCAGAGGAGGTAGTCATGCAGCAATCAATCATGCGTAAAAAGCAAGCCTACCACATAACCTACACACAAACTAACCATATATGCCAATCATTAACATATAGCTAGGTACCAATCAACCATGAGCAAGCATGCTAGAATCTAGTAGGTGAACACACAAGCACAAACAAACTACAAGTGTATGCCAAATACCAACCAGTTAAGTGATCATCAGTCATTTGTGTAGCCTAAGTGTCTATTGGTCAATGAACCATGTGCTTCAATATACCCAACTCAAGTTGAAGCTTGACCCTCTTATGAAACCAGAGATTCTAGGTTCGATCCCTAGTGGAGTTGCCAATTTGTGGACCCTACCCAATCCACAGGTCGGCGCAACTCACTATTGATATAAAAATTAGATTGATTTTCGAGCTTTGGAAAATCCATCCCTAGTGAGGAACAGTTTTGCTTTGGAGTCGCCACTTACTTTTATTTTTATTTTATAAATGGGAAAAACAAGTAAGAACAAAAAAACCCCAATGACTCCAGTATGGAAAAAGTGGTTTGCGAAAACTAGATTCTGGGTCCGGAGATCAGGTTACCTATTAGGAAGGTACCTCATATGAGGTAGCACCCCTCTAGGCGAGGCAGTGCTACACTAGTGAATTGGATATGTGGGATCATGTAGATTGAATCGATCGATAAAACCGAGGCTAAACAAATGACCAGAATCACACCAACCTACTCAGTATCTAACATGCATAAACACTTGACCAAACAAAAACGATAGTGCGTACCCACATGGTCAGTAGCTGAGCGTTGCATAAAGAGTCGGTCAGCAAACTCAAATGCACCCTGAAACATCAAAAACGGAAACACCATGTACACATATAGAAATGCAAATACCAAAGCCCGAAACTGCGTACTTGTGGTCCCTAATAAATACCCATTGTGGGTATGGTTAGTTAATAAGTACAAGCACCACGGCATGCATCAACGATCAAGTAACCAAAGTTAGTGTTCAAAAATGAAGTGAATGGAAAATGAGGGGATTACGATGTTTGTTTCTTTCTGATCTCCAAATGACAATTTCACTAACCTTAATCACCAATTCACAATCAAACTCACCTAACCCCAAGTGTCCTAACTCCAGAGTGAGTCCTTCTAATTCAAGTTAGGCTCAGCTTTAGACCCCAAATATGGCCCACAAATGCATTAGTGCAAACGGGCTTAAGCCTTAAAGTTCGAGACTTCAAAAAAGTGCTAAAATAAGAGAGGATGCCCATAAGTTGTCCTGCACAACCAGTTGAACCGGTTCTCAACTGGTCCAATCGATTGAGACAAATTCTCAAATTTCACTAGAATATTCTTTAATGAATAAGGAATCTAAAAAAGCAAACAATGCATGATTCTGAGCGAATAGTGAAGCGGCGAAACAAGCCAAGATGCTAACTACATCAGGAAAAAGAACCTAATGGCTGGCTAATCTAGTTTCCCCAACATTAAGGCGGTTGAGAACAAATCTCAAATTTTTTTAAAACATTCCTCACAGACTAAGGAACCCAAAAAAAGAAATGGTGTACAATTCTGACTTCGGATGAGTGAGAACGATCAAACAAGGCGAAATGCTCTAGCACATTTGTTCAGGAAAAGCAGTTAATGGCAGGATGATCGGTTTCCCAGCTGATTTAGTGGGTAAAATGGTTTATAAAATTTTTCAAAACTTTCCTCACATAGTAAGGAATCACAAAATAAAGGTGTACGAGTTAAACTCCAGCAGTGAAAACTGCTGCCACAATATCTGAGTACCCGATTGTTGTTCCGGAAAACAAAACTTAATGAACCGGCTGATTCGGTTTCCCAACTAGTTGAGCCGATTGAGATCAGTTCTAAAAATTTTTCAAAACTTTTCTCACATAGTAAGGAAACCCACAAAGCAAATGGTGTACAGTTGTGACTCCGAACGAGTGAGAACTAACACAAAAGATGCCGAGTGCCCTAATTACTGTTCCGAAAAACAAAACTTAATGAATCGGATGATCCGGTTTCCCAACCGGTTCAGCCAGTTGAGAGCAGTTCTCAAAAATTTTCAGAATATTCGTCACAAAGTCAGGAATCTAAAAAAACAAACAGAGTACAATTCTAACTCTGAATGACTGAGGACAGACACAAACGATGCCTAGTGCTCTAAAACGAGGCTGCAAACATAAAAGGCAAAGACAAGCGCAAAAGAAAACAGGAGAAGCATACAACTTTCGTACCTATAGGATTCCACGACTATCCTCCTACTTTTCCTTCTTTCTTTTACGCCCCCAAAAACAGATATCCACTCCTTCAAATGTAGGAAATCCTTGAAAATGGGAAGACCATACTGCAGGATCTAGAGAATCTCTATTTCTTTTTCTTTCTTTTTCTTTCTTTCTCCTCTCTTTTTTTCCTTTTTTTTTTCTTCTCCTTCGCACTTTTTTGTTCTTCTTTTCTTTTGTTTTATCTCTGAACTCACTCCATTTTGTGCACCTTCAGTCCCGGGAACTCCCCCAATCAGTCTCGGACTTCCCCAGCTCCATAAACACTCATCTATTCCCAAGGTCCATAGCTAGCCACATTTACTTCTTTCCTTAACCACCAAGTATCCAAGTGGACCCAAGGTGGGTTGCAAGAAACCCATAACATGGCCCAAAACTAGACCCAACCCAAGCCTAGGACTGATCTAGGGCTTATGGGCCCGAACCAAGTAGGATTTGGGCCCTAAAATCAACAAAAACAGTGTTCCACGCAAGCTGGCTCGACAAACCTGTTGTACAGTTCCCAACTGGTCGATCCGATTGAGAAAAAATCTGAAAATTTGATAGAATTTTCCTTGAAGAGTAAGGAATCAAAAAAAAAAAACAGTGCATGATTTCAAGTTTGGATGAGGGGGATATGCCCAAAACAAGCTCGAGTGCTTCAAATTTGAACTTACTTGAATAATGAACTTCAACCAAAATCCATGAGCGGTGAGCCGGTTTCAATAATCTATCAGGTTGGTAAAAAGTTACCAAATTTTTTTTAGAGAATTCTTCAATGAGTAGGGAATCCAACAAAAGAAATGGTGTATGATTTTGAGTTCGAGGAATGAGAGTATGATCGAAGCGAGAAGCCCGAGTGCTCGAAGTCGACATGCCAATAAACTCCGTTGAGGTATAACCTCGGGCGCACTTACAGCTGCATGGCACGATGCAGATAACTAAAAAAGAAGCCCACGATGAGCACTCGGTAGTGAACTACATAATACACACTCAATGGACCACATCTTAGCCCGCTGCAGAGGCTGGAACCGACTAAGCCTTAAAGGGCCACAATGGTGCTATATGAGAACGATGGGTGGTCGACACCTGGGATAAATCTCACGAGTGTTGAGGGACAAAGTGAGGGTCTACAGCTAGGGTTTTTCGTGCCTTTCTCCTTGATTTCTTCAAGATTCGAGAGGTGTTTATAGATAAAGTAGGACAGGAGTTCTATTCTAGTGCAGTGTTTTCGTGTAAAGGTAGTTCTTTTCATTACAAGATCCTATTTTTTTTGGTATTTTTAAAATTTCAAAGGCTTGTTCTAGTTAGATATGCTTCTATGACTAACATGAAACCCTCGAGAGAAGTTGTGTGTCATTATTGCCACAATCCAGGACATGTACTCTAGAATTGTAGGAAACTACAGAATAAAAAAATCGAGATTTCGATTATGTACATAGAGTAGAAATCTTTAATTTATCCTTTGATTAGTACATTTATTTGTCAAGTTTGGTAAAACCAACACATGTTTATTTCCTTTTCCTCCCACGCTGGGTTATTAGATAAGACCATCGACCACATGACAGGTAATTCCAGTTTATTTACTACATTTTAGTCACACCCTTCTACCTCTACTATTACCCTTGTAGATGGGTTAACATCTTGTGTCCTTGGGTCAAGGACAATTCATCCGACTCCTACGATGGCTGACCTCTGTTATGAGATTTACCCACGGTACTTTCTTTTAATTTAATTTCTATGAGTAAACTCACTCGTACTCTTAATTGCAGTATCTCATTCTTTTCTGATCATTGCTTGATTCAAGATCTTTCAATGAAGTGGATTATTGGTCGAGGACGCGAGTCTAAGGGTCTCAACATCCTTGAAACAAAGGTGCCAAAGTATGTTGCTTGTTACTTATAGAGGTTGTTACTTTATTTGACTTATTATTAAACTTGGGTCATCCTTTTCTCCCTTTGTTAGAAGGAACATATCCTTAGTTTTCTAGCCTATCCTCATTGAATTGTGAGTCATGTTAATATGCTAAGCTTCATTTAATGCATTTGAGTCTCAGAGTTAATAAACGAGCTTTCGATTCGTTTGAGTTAGTTCATTCAGATGTGGGGTCCATGTCTCAGGAGTGGTGTCCCCATTTGGTTCATTTTTACGGCATTAAGATGATTATTGGCGAATAACTTGGTTATATTTAATGAAAAACCATTCGGAGTTATTTTCTAACTTTCGTGCCTTCTTTGCTAAAATTCACACTCAGTTTCATATTTATGTTTAAAATTTAAAAAGTGATAATGCTAAAGAATATATGTCTGAACAATTTAAGTCATTCATGCTTCAAAATGGCGTCCTTCATCAGACATCTTGTGTTGACACTCCTTCCCAAAATGGAATTGCTAAAAGAAAAAAGCTTGGACACCTTCTTGGAAACCGCACAGAGTCTCTATTGTTTCAAATACAATTGCCCCGAGCATTTTTGGGCGATGTTGTTTCCATATTTGTTTTTTGATTAATTAGATGCCTTCTTCTGTCTTGAATTGGGTCACTCTGTTTCAAACCCTTTTTCCCCATAAATCTTTGTTTCCCACTGAGCCTCGAGTGTTTGGGTGTACTTGTTTTGTTCGAGATGTTCGTCCGCATGTGTCTAAACTCGATCTTAAGTCATTGAAGTGTATCTTCCTTGGTTACTTTCGAGTTCAAAAGGGGTATATGTGTTATTGCCCCACTCTTCAACGTTACTTTGTGTCTACTGATGTTACATTCTTTGACACTACCCCGTTTTCCCTTTCTTCTTCTATTACTAGTCAGGGGAAGGATGATGATTTATTAGTGTACATTATTGCCTCCGCAAGGGATCCTCACTACATTTCACGAATTCATAAGCATAAAGTGACTCAGTATGATACCGGTCTTGAGAACCTCTAGGCGTAGTCCCCAGCAGTAGAACAACTTTTTGTCGGCTCAAAATACAATCTAAAATGATGATCTTCCGGTGCTCTTCGTAAAAGGTAGCGTCGGTGTACTCATCCGATCTCTTCATTTGTTTCTATAACCATTTTTCGTCTTTCTCTTAACTCTTTGTGCATCTCTTGATTCAATTCTCTTCATGTGTATCAGTGAGGCTTTATCTCACCCAGGTTAGCATAGTGTTATGATGGAAGAAATGCAAGCTTTAGATGACAATGGTACTTGGAACTTGGTACAGTTATCTGTGGGGAAGAAAACCATTGGATGCCGCTAGGTTTTTGCAGTTAATGTTAATCATGATGGTTCAATTGCTCGATTGAAAGCACGACTTGTAGCTAAGGGGTATGCTCAGACCTATGGCGTGGACTATTTTGACACTTTTTCCCCTATTGCTACAATGACATATGTTCGGTTTTTTATTTCCCTGGCTGCTACTTATCATTAGGATCTCTACCAGCTTGATATTAAGAATGTCTTTCTACATGGCGACAACGCCCGGAGGGTTGTTGTAGACGCTTTCGAGAGGGTTTGTTTGTTTAGGGAAACAGGAAAGTTTGTTGTCTTCAGAAGTCTCTGTATGGTTTGAAATAGAGTCCCTGTGCGTGGTTTGGTAAATTCAGCCAAGCCGTTGAAGAATTTGGCATGCAAAGGAGTAAATTTGACCACTCCGTCTTCTATAAGAACTCCAGTTCATGTATCATTCAATTGGTCGTGTATGTGGATGATATTGTTATCACTGGGAGTGACTCTAAAGGCATCTCATCTCTTAAGTCCTTTCTTCAAGCCAATTCCATACAAAGGACTTAGGGATGCTAAGATACTCTTGGACATTGAAGTTATGCAAAGAAAACATGGAATCTTCTTATCTCAAGAAAGGAAATATGTGCTTGATCCCTGTGTGTTTGAGAAATTTGGAAAGTTAGGGAGTAGCGCGATTTCCTTATGAAACCCGAGCATACACCTTCTTGAAAGCGAAGCATTTGAGGATTATGAGAGATATAGAATACTAGTTGGGAAGCTGAATTACCTTTCAGTAACTCGTTCTGATATTGCCCACTCAGTCAGTGTTGTAAGTTAGTACATATTCGCTCCAACGGTCAACCATTGGGCAGTTGTTGAACAAATTCTATGTTACTTGAAAGGAGCCCCAAGACGTGGTATTTTATACGATGTCCCATAAGCATAAACGGGAATTGAGTGCTTTTCGAGGCGTCTTAGGTGAGGCGGGATCTAAAGAGGACATGAGGTCCACTTCAGGGTATTGTGTGTTTGTTGAAGAGAATTTAGTCTCATGGAAAAGTAAGAAATGGAGGGTTGTCTCTCGATCTAGTGCAGAGTCTGAATATAGAGCGGTGGCACAGTTTGTGTGTGAGATCATGTGGCTTCATCAACTCTTGATGGAAGTCGGTATTGAGACACCAGTCCCAGCAAACCTTTGGTGTGACAACCAAACTACCCTCCATATTTCTTCTAATCCTATGTTTCATGAACGAACTAAGCATATTGAGATAAATTGACATTTCGCTCATGAGAAAATACAACTCGACTTGATTTCTACAAGATATGTGAAGACTGGAGAACAATTGGGTGATATCTTCACAAAGGCCCTAAGTGGGGATCGGGTTAGTTATCTATATAACACATTGGACATGATTAATATCTATGCTCCAACTTGAGAGGGAGAGTTATAGCATATATCTACTTTACATATAGATTTGTATCCTATTAGAAAACTTGTCTTATAGAGTTGTAATCTATTAGAAAGGTTAGATTGACTTTTGTCTATATATATTCATAATGGATCAATGAAAGAGCACAAAGAATTTATTCCTCCAATTCTTTTGTCTTGTTGTCTACACATGTTAATGAATATTATATGATAATTATGTGACATGGACTCCACTATATGCATGATTACTATACGATCATAATAATTGAATGAAAGTATGATATTTATGTTACTGATACTAGTATAATGGATATAGAAACCATATATCACGAAATATCTGCTTATGACGGTAATTAGATTGGCATGCCTATAGGGACTACCGTCACTACAACTTACTATGTCACGAACCCCATTTGGGTCATTATTTGGACCTAGTTTGGGTCACTTTCTGAAGCTAGTATGTTATTGTAATGTACTAAAAGTACATACATGTACCTCTTATGCATCAGTATCCCCTTCTCTTTGAGCTATGCGTGAAACCTTTTATATAAAATGTGTTATGAGTAATGAACAATATGAGCATGAAAATGATTAATGAATATAAATAATGATTACATTGCGCCTATAGGCGTATCTTATGTCGATTAATAAATGAATGTTACAACTATGTTGTGTGAAATATAATCATATGTGTGATGTTATTGACAATTGTTGTGAGTGGTTGTCCATATCATAATTGTTCCTCACTAAGCTATATGTTTAGCACGGGTGTTCTATCTGTGTAGGTATCAAAGTTAAAGTTGACGTCAAGAACATCTCGTAACCACCAAGATCGACACAACAGTAGGAGTTCATCATCGTAGGTATTGAGTTTTGTGATATTAACTCAACTATAATATTTCGTTATAATGAAAGTAGTTAAATATGTATTAGTACAAGTATGCAAAACAAGAAATATATATATATAAGTATGATATGTAAATGATATTTGAACACTACGATAGTGGTGTTTTATAATATTATGTTATATGTGGACATGAACTTTAATAATTTTAGTAAGAATGATATTAAGGGGAATTCTATCATGGATAAATGCATAATTCTATCATAGGTATTGTAAACTAAACAAGTTAGAAACTCCTAGCTTTGTGGCATTCTTCACTTAACATAGTGCAACCTACCATATCGGTGAAGGGTACACTATGTACAGGTAGGAGGTGTTACAAGGCAAGTTTGAACAACTTGTATCAAGATTGTCTCATCGTGAGAAGCGTCATGCTGCTTCTGCTAGTAAGAAACGTCAAGCTTCTTCGATCGATTCCAAGTTAAGTGCCCTTTTGGAAAAAGGGGCCGCTCAAGCACCCTTGCCCCCGGTTTCGAGCTAGCAAAAATTATTGGTTTTAAATACTACAAAAATAAAAATGATAAAAAAATTAGTTGAGTGACTAAGTTGACACGTGACCACAGTTAAGGGACAAAAACGCCCTTTAACCCTAATATCAAATATGAAATGACCACTTGAATTGTAGAAAAAAAATGATTTCTAAATTATTAAAAATGCCTTTAACGTGTAAAATTTGTGCCTTTAAGGTGCAAATTTTGTGCATATAGTGTGCAAAATTTGTGCCCTTAGCTTTAGTTTTCATAATTTTTAAGTAACATTCATTTTTTGGTGGAAAAAGTTATTATATTAACAGTTTAATTATACAATAAGTTTGTAAATTAATCATAAATGAGAGAACAACATCAATGAGAAACAATCACATGAGAAAGAAAATTAATACATGACATTATACTAAAAAACAAAGGTCTTGAAAATGTATTCGATCCTTCCGAATTGGTTTTCAAAGCTTCAAAAACTTGAACTTGAGGTCCTAAGAATGTCTCTTTGCCACTCATGCATCCTAAAGCAGAAAAAAAAAAGTTTTAAAAGCCGTGCAAAACACCAAAGCTCAAGCAAAACATGAAACATCATTAACAATGGTTAAGGACTTACAACTCGCAAAATGGGATAATTAGAGTTAGTATATACTAAAAGGACCTCAAAACATACAAGCTAAACACAAATGTAGGCCATGTTTGAACTCATTTTATCTCTGTACATTTTGCTCAAAAAAATAGTTGCAATTCATGGTTTTGTTTTTCAAGCAAACCCTCTAGTCCTTGATTTCAAATTTTCCATTAGTTTTTTTTTTTTCATATTGCTGTTTAAAAATGATAACAACAATTTATTAGGACAGAATCAGAAACACACAATTTACCCAATTCACTAAATAAAAACTTGTAATCAAGAAAAGAAACTAAGAGATGTGACTACATTATTTAATATTTTTCTGGACCCTCAAAAAATTAAGTACAATGGTTGGTGTTAATTCCTCAATGCCAATAAAGAGTTGAAACAAACAGTTTAGGATTTTGTCTATCAGTTACGAGCAAAAGTTGGATCATCCAGATTACAAGTATTATTTTAATGACATCATTACATGAGACTTCTTAATCCTTAATGTCCTTCTTGGAAAAAGCATATTCTCTTTATCTCTTAGCATCTACCTCCCAACGTTGTGGGATATTACTTGAAAGAAACAAAAAGTATGAAACAAAAAACATGAACAGGGTTTCACTACTCCAATCAGTCACTAGGTTAATTAAAGGTATAAGCTATAATTATTTTCGAATAAATGTGTGAATATTAGTTTGATACAAATTCGAAATTTATATTTATATTTTATTTATTTGAATTAGTGTGTGCAAATATATTTTTCTACTCAAAACTAAGAAGTGTAGGCCTCAAAGTGGAGTTATTATTATTTAGACCATTATTAGAAAAATAATTTTTATATATTTTTTAATTATTTGTTTGGGTGAAAGTGTATCCACGACTGCTGAAATAGGTTTAGAATTCATATTCAATTATATACTTAAAAGAAAATTTTCTTATTTTTCCTCGAGTATGAGGATGAAAGTTCCTATGATATTATCGTGGAAGGGAAATATAAAATAATGGATACTGTTAATATACAAGAATGGATGCATTTTTTGTAATAATTCTAGGCCCAAGAATTTTGGGCTCGGTCTTTTCAGCCTCGTGGAAATTGCCCAAAGAATGAAAAGGCAAATAGGACCTTAGACGGCCTGATCCAGAGTATCATTTCATCCCTACAGGGCCCTCATGAAATTTATAGGCCCACTGAAAGTACACGTTTTTTTATTAAAAAAAAATGAATATATTGATTCATATTAGCAAACATTTAATTATGCATAACTAATATTTTGTTTTTCCTTTTTCCCTCTATGGAAGCTCTAATCGTCTCTCCCTCTGTTATCTCTTTCAAGCCTTTTTTCGTTAGACAAGATGGGTGATTTTTTGGTCATTATTGGCCAAAAATCACCGCTTACATCATTTATTCTTTATATTTGAGTTTTAACTTTTAGATAATGGCTGGCAGTTGAAATTTGATTGGGGGTAGTTATCAGGGCGGCGTGGCCCCATTCACCCTCAATTAGTTCTTATAGATTAACAGTAAGCACATAATTAGTTTCGATAGGATCTGAGGCTAATCAGACGATGGGAAAAACATAAATCGTAGCTTTTTAGAAAAAACTCTATACAAGTATTCAACTTCCATTTTTATCCTTCTCTCCCTATTTATTAGGGGTGGGCATGGTTCGGTTAACCTAACCATGCCACTAAAAGTAAATCAATAGTTGATTTTCAGCTTGTTATTTATATAAACAAAAAACCTAACCATAAATACAATAAAAATGCAACAAAAAGATGAATAAATTGTTGTCAATTCATTTACAATCTCATGACACTTGGTTCATTTATAATACATCCAAATAATATATGAAATACATGAGATTAGATAATTTAATCACTATTTTTTTTAATCAACCACATGTTTTAACAACTTTAATAAAAAAAACTACATCCAAAATAATCACAACCTATATGCTTTGGTTTGGCGAGATTAGATAGGTCCAAAGAATGTTTTATATTATATATTGTTATATACTACTAATATAAGTATATAACCATGAAATATGGTGTATAATGTCTTCCTTCAGTTTTAAAAGCAAACATTATATATAATATTATTAATTAAAATTAAGGAATTTATTGATGAAATATCAATATCACATTTGTAAGATTATTTTTCATATATATATATATATATGGAATTTATAATATACAACAATGTTGACCTATATATAAATTTATTTTCATAATATATATTATGTACATTATATTTTATAATTTTAGTATAATATTTGTATTTTTTTTATTTTTCGGTTGGTTAATCAAAACCACGGTTTTTATATTTGGTAAACCTAAACTTAAAGTGAAATCGAGAATTGTATAAAAAAAAAAACCAAAATCGAACCAATCGGTTGGATTAGCCTATTTTTTGGTTTGATTTACCGATCGAGTTGAGGACTGCTTGGGTTTTTGTATCTTTATTTATTTGGGAAGGTACTTGATTTATTTTTATTTTTCAGTCTTGTATATACTATGTAAATTATCTTTTTTATAATTATGTATCATTTTTGCCATAAAACTTAATTTTATTAAATGATAGATAAATGAGATTATAAAATCGTTAAAAAATCCCTTTATCTTCATAATTTTTATTTAAAATTTGAATTTAATAAATAATGGAATTATAAAAATATTTTAGGTTTTATTGTAGTTTGTTAAAATTTTAAATTTTTATTATTAATTAAATCATGATACAAATATTTTTATTTTTATTTTCTTTATAAAGCTATATTTTTACTATTTTATAGTGATGGTCCTAATGGATAAAATAAAACATATATTATTTTAATAAATTACGATATTCATATAAATATCATGTTAAAAATATTTATTCATTTAATAATTTTTTTTTACATATGTAATAAATAGTCTTTTAATAAATGTTCTAAAAGAAAAACATTGAGAACAGAGAAAATACTAAATTTATAGGACAAGAACAATTCTCCAAGACCACAAAAATGGTGTTTCTATGTTTTCAAAAATTATTTTCAATAACATTTTTTTAAAAAAAAAGAACCAAACGGGGTCTAAAATACCGTTTGTTTATTATCTTTTTCTATATATATTATATTTGTATATCTTTCAATCACGTCTATATAGGTAATTAACCTTCAATCAACTACTTCTAATTAGCTACTTTACTAAGCAATAATTTATAATCAGCTATCAGCTACCCACACCAGATATCAGCTATCAACACTAGTTACCAGCTATCGGCTGAACCAAACAGGCCTAAAGTAGTTTCTTCCACACTGATATGGGTTTGCTTTTGTTTTTTCTTTATATTTTTATCACTAACCTGTTGTGGCGTGTTTTGTCGCCTACTTGTTGCGATGGGTAGTTGTGTCAATGGTTAGCTCTTTGTGTATTTTCGTGTTGGCGGTTCAGATGACAAAATTCGATCCGACGGAGTTTTCATATTAAATAATATTCATTAGTGTGCTGCAAATATGAAATCTAATATATTCTAAGTATTTTTTTTATTATCAAATGTGTAGCTTAAGCATATCCTTATGCTATTAACCTGAATGTTGCGTTATCTTTTAAAGTTTTTTGCACTTTTTATTCTATGTTTTTATCGATAGTACTGCTAACCTTAATCAATTAAATGACCTCTTTTAAAAATAATAATAAAGGGAGGGAAAATGTAAGTGAAAGAATATAAAAAGGAGAAGTAGAAGAAAATTTTTTTTTAATCTAATATATTATTTTTATTTGCTAATGCAACACTATTTTATTTATTTTAATTCATTAATATAAAAATTACATAATTTAAGAATATGTAAAATTTTAAGTAATTTTGTTTATATTGGATTTTCTTTATTTTTCAATAGACATTCAGACAGAAAATATAAATTTGGTTACGATTTTTTATTCCCTTAATACTTTCATAAACCAAACTCAATCTAAAAGAAAAACAATAAAAGGAAAATGTTAAAAAAGAATTAAACTAAGTAAAACATATTTAAAGTAAAATATAAAAACAAATTAACTTTTCATCTGTGAGGTGTAATACTATTTTATTTGTTAATTTCCTTTTGTTTTCATTTATGTATTAAATTTTTTGAGAATCTAACATAACTATAAAGAAAAAGAAAATTTTTAAGTGATAAATAAATAAGTGATTTTATTTTGGAATTAAGGCCATGTGGTAAACAGCTTAGCTAAACACTTATTTTATAAGAGCTTATTAAATGAAAACTTATGTCATAAGTACTTTATTCAATAAGTTATTTATATTTGAATTCATATTTTAAAAAGCGCTTATACATTATTTTAAGGTGTTTGGATCAATTAGTACACAAACACTTATAATAACTGAAATTACTAAAAAGACCATCATAAGCTCTTATAAAATTGAAGTGTTTGAATAAATAAATACTTGTCATAATTTTTAAAAATTTAAAAGAACTAAAAATTAATATTTTATATATCATGAAACCATTATCAAAAATTAAAAATAAAGTAAAGATTCATTATATATTGAAAACATTTATCATTCAAATGTAATTACAGTATAAAAAATAGCTAATGAACCATTCTTTTCTCTTCATTTTTGTTTTATATGCATCAGAAAAGTTATAAAAATTAAAATATTATAGGTTTTTTAACCCCGGTAAAATCTTTTTGGGATCTTTTTTATAAGTGGAGCATTGATACGTGAAGTCAGTTATTTAAGATGTCGAGGCGCAAAGCCTCACCAGGCCAGAGAGCGCTGAGAGCATATTTGAGGCACGAGTTTTTTTAAGTAATTTACACCCTACCTAATATAAATAAAAATTATATATCTCATAAAATATTGTCTATAGTTTTTATCTAATAATAAAATACAATAAAGTAAAGCACATCAAACATAAAAATCAAACATCACTAATGTTTTTCATAATCTCAAACATTTCCAAAACAAAATTACAAATATTATTAGCTCTTCCCATCATCACAAAAATTCTAAGTTTCAAAACAAAATAAACACCCATGGATATATTTGCATCAAATTCTAAATCAAGAAAATAATTAACAATATCATTCTTCCTATTATCAATAGAATTTTTACTATTTTTTAATTTTATGTCACAAAATTTTTCCTATTTTTTACATAATTTTTTTTCATAAATTTTACATAATTTTTAGGAATTTATTTTCTATTTTTCATTAATTTTTTAAATTTTGTTCCTATTTTTTGCATAATTTTTCAAAAAAAAAAAACCCTATTTTTATATAATTATTCGAATTTTTCTTTTTCTTTTTCATATTTTTTTCTCTTTTTTTTTGCATAAATTTTCAAAAATTTACCTATTTTTAAGAATTTTTCTTAGTTTTTTTACATAATTTATCAAAACAACAGTTTTGTAATTAAGATGATTGATTTTTAGGTTCTAATATAAGCTTTTAAGCTTTTTTTTATAAGCTTTTCCATGAAGCTTGTTGAAATCAGCTAAAATGGGCTTATAGGTGATTATAAGTTATTTTTATAAGCTATTCCAAATGTTTATAATTTTTATCAAAAGTACTTATATGAGAAGATAAACTCAAATAAACTATAAATAAGTTTTCCCAAATGCACCCTAATTATATAAATAATGTCACAACTTTTTAAATTTTTTTTCTATTTTAGCTTCTTTTTTTTTTTTTTTTCAATCAGGTGCTTAAACTCTCAATTTTTGTTAAATTAAGAGTTTAGACATTTATTAGAAAAAATATATATTTACATAAAAAAATTGAGACACTATTATGATGAAAGAGACTTAATTATTATTGAGAGAGTTGATGTATATATATATATATATATATATATATATATATATATATATATATATATATATATATAAAAGGACAAAATAGTAAAAACATAAACCTAGTAAAAGGAAACACTAAAATACTCTAATACGTCTCCTCGAGAATGATTGTCGCGAAAATACCTTGTGAGGTGGTAGAAGTCGTCGTGGTAGTCGCCCAATGGAGACATAAACAACACCTTGACTCGTACGGCCAGACGAGTCGCGAGCAAGTGATGTCAAATGCGAGTGTTTCGGCGGGAATGAAAAAGCGAGTTAGCGGATGAATGGTACAACTAGCATTGTCGAGTGAGCGGGTTAGGCGACAGCATGGCTGGGGTTAGAAGTTTTAATGACAACGATTTCACCCATTGTAGTTGATAAGCGTGAGAGATTTGTAATTGCCGCGACACTCGATCGGTGGAAGAACGAGCAACAGTGCGTTGCTTTGTAAAAGTCTAGGAAATTGGATTATCACCAAAGGAAAATAAGAAAAGCCCCCATTGATGTACGACCATCTGGGCTACCAGCCTAATTCGCATCAAAGAAACCATGCAATGTCAGAGGAGTGTAGGCAAGAAGTTTGATACTAAGGGATCTCGTGCCATTAAGATAATGAAGCAGACGTTTGACCACTCCCTAATGGTGTTCGGATGATGCGTGCATAAACTGATAGAGTTTATTCAGGGCAAAGGAAATATTCGGCTGAGTCATCTGGAGACGTTGGAGGCCACCAACCACCTGACGGTAATAGTGGCATTGACCGACGTAGCACCATCTTTAATAGTTAGAGAAGTACCTATGAAAAGCTATGTAGAGACAGGTTTGGAGCCTAGCATGTTGTGTTTGCTCAAAAGATCAATAACATACTTTTGTTGAGATAAGAGAGAAGACCAGCTAAGAGTGGCCCCGAGAAACCTGCAGCTCATGAAGAAATATAGCACCAAGATCCTTTATTAGGACAACATAGAGTCGATTCTTAGAATAATAGTGTGTCGACAAGGGAGGGGTCACTATATGTAATAATCAAATCATCCCAAACATAAGCTAGGAAGCAAGGGGTGCATTGCTGCGAGTAAAAGAGGGAAGAAGTCGACAAGGGGATGTGACAAGCTGAGAGGGGTAAGAGAAGGTATGGACTTCTGGTACCAAGCTGAGGCTTGTTTGGGATACATAATAACCTTGTGCTTAGAAAAACATAATGAGGATAATTGGCATTACGCATGCCTTACGGCTGTGCTATATAGACCTCCTCAGTGAAATGCCCATTGAGAAAGACAATATTTAAATCAAGTTGGCGAAGTCCCCACTTGTGATTGAGGGCAATGCTAAGCACAGTACGAACGGTGATGGGATTTATCATCGGACTGAAAGTCTTGTGAAAGTCAATGCTCATTGCATTGATGAAGCCTTTGCTTAACAAGGCAAACTTTATCTGGAGTGTAATAGAGTCGTCGGGATTTTGCTTGACCTTGAAACACCGGTTGTTACCCACTATATTACGCCGGGTCTCGGGAACTAAACCCATTCTAGTTTCGGATGAGAGCATCATATTCTTCCTGCATCACTCGAACCCACTTGGGATCCTAGAGAGCTTGGGCAACAGTGCAAGGTTTAGAAATAGTTGGAATGATGGTGGTGAGGCCATATTTTGGGTTGGGTTTGAGGATGACATTTTTAGAGCGGGGTTGCATGAGATGATGGTTTAGTGGGGAAGAGAATAGGTAAGGGGTCGGGAGGATGACGAGGTGAGGGTGGGGAGGGTTCTGGACCCAACAAGCCCCGATGAAAGACCGGTGTTGGAATGGTGTTAGCGAGGAGGCGGGGGATGTCACCCGAGGGGTTAGGCTGAGAGGGGATAGGTGGGGATGGGGATGAGCTGGGAAGATCGGGTGGGTGAGATGCAGTTTGGCGGGAGGACAGGTGGGGTGATAGGGATGAGCTCAATATATCGGGTGAGGTTGGCAGTACAGGTGGGTGAGATGAGCTCGGCAGATCGGGTGGGGTGATGAGGTCAGCGGTGTTGGATAGTTACCCGAGGTGAACAATGAAGCGGACAATGTAGAGTCTATGTCTATCATTAGTGTAGTGGAGGTCGGAACCTGGCAGGAAAATGTTTGCCTGAGGAACTTCACATGACGGGACACAAAGGTTTTCTTGAGGATAGGGTCAAAATAGAGAAAGACACTCCGAGTGAGGGAGTAATCGAGAAAGACACACAAACTGGATTTGAAATCGAGTTTGTGGGAAGAATAGGGACGCAACCAAGGAAATCATAAACAATCAAAGATACAAAGTTTGGATGAATTCGAGGGCTTTGTGGAATAACTTTCAAGAGGAACCAAATTAATATTCATTTTAGGTATATATATATATGTCTCTTTCATAATATTGTATTAGAGCACTAAGCTTAACAAAAAAAAAAAAGACCACAATAACCTAATTAAGAATTGGCAAGTCACCCATCATGCTCTCTTACGTCACATGCTCTTGGGCGCTGATAGCTACGATCCTTTTCCACCACTAAGTCGTGCCTCCTCATTTAATAGAAGAGTCTTGGCAGGGAACGATTGTCTGAATTTGATCGTCTTCAATGTTAATGCTTAAGCACTGCTAAAACTCACAACCACGAATTATCCCACGTGGTAGCTTCAATTCACATCTCTTCTATTCGAGTATGATTTATTTAGCTTCATCGACGCGAGGTAAAGTAATTGTCGCCGGCCAATGATAACTTTACGTGCCGCATCCCCTCCCTTAATATGGATGTTCTGCGGCTCGAACAAGACCCGATTCTTTGATACGGTGTGGGTCATATTGTCACCTGGTGCAGTTCATCTCTACACCGGCCTCTCAGACGTATGTCTCCCGCGTGCCGGTCGGATCATGACTCATCGCGAGAATCTTGTCAATCCTTGTGGAGTAATCGAACTGTGCAGGTGCTTATGCAAGATGTCAAACGCAATATTGACTCTCTTGCCCTTATGAATAATACATGTTGACTTTGATGGGCGCTCTGCACATGTGTTTTGAGACGGACTGGCATGGCTACTCAGGCCACCATCCCGTACCTGGCCCCGAATACTCACACTTTTGAGAATTGTTTGAGCTCGCAGTTACGAGAGGCCCAAGCGCGGATTTTTTGTTCCTTCGCATCACACGCCTTCACTCGGCCCCTCGTCTTAGTTACTTCAATGTCTCTTCATATCGTTGAATGTTTTGTTGCATAATTAATAATCTATTTTGTAATTTTACTAATGGGTGCAATGGGAAAAACTCTTTCTGTCCTATGTTTTTCATCTAAACATGTAAAAAAAAAAAAAAAAGATCAAATTATTGTAAAAATTAAACATGAAATCCTCTGAGTTTGAAGCTTTTAGAAGAGTTAGTAAATTGTCACGGTATCAGCTTGGTTTGGTAAAGCTGTTCTACCTCCATGCAGCTTAGATATTTCATCTCCATTTGTGTACATTGGAATTTAAAAAAAAAAAAGTTTTGTCTTATAATAGTACTTTTAAAATAAAAAACTACCAATATGATACAAGTTTGAAAAAATACCTAAATGATGCCCAAAATCGTGAATTTGGTGATTACACGGTTTTAGCTATTTAAAAATAAATAAATAAAATTACAGTCATTAACTACGGTTTTGAAAATGATGCACTAGTTTGAACATTTTTTTCAAACCAATATTAAATAGACAAAACTCAAAAAAAGAAGAGGGGTGATGAAAAGTGACTCACATGGCCAGCTTTGGATGCAAGTTTTCTTTTCTGTTATTATTTGGGTTTTGTTTCTTATTTTGGTGTGTGGGTAGTACGGTTTAAAAAATCAGATATATCGGTTGATATATCTTCAATATATCCGATATCGGTGGACATCGATACGATATTAGCAAATGATAGTCCATTGTTAGAAATTTTGTTATTTTGTCGATAATATCATCAATATATCAATTTTGATCGATATATCCTGGATTTATCGGCAATGAAGATCACGCACTCACGTGATGTCGTTTTGGACGATTTTTTTGGTGAAATATCGGCGATATATCAAGATATATCATGAATATTATCAAAATATCATCCGTTTTGAAACCCATGTCCCCTTAAATTTTGCTTTAAATTTTACATTAAAGTTTGTCTTAAATTTTGCTTTGATAGTCAGGGGTAAACCATTATATATTTTTTTATCTCAAAATTTAATAATATCTATTAATATATTTTAATATATGGATTATCTTTATATTTTATAAAGTTAAAAAAAATCGTTATATTTTATATATGTATTTTATTATTGATAGTATGTATAAGATATGAATACTAAAAATAAATTGTGGTGTATGTTGTTGAATGCATTTTAATTAAATAATTTGTGATTTAGTGTTTAATATATCTCATTTATCATGTTGTAAAGAATTATTATAATCTCCGCTTTTATTTTTATATTTATCTATTTAATTTTGTTTGCTTAAATATATAATATGTATACTATTTTTTATATTTTACCCTATTTACTTTTGTTTACCTTAAATATATAATAATAATCTAAATATATATGTATATAGTATAATTTATACAATATAATTAAATATATTTAAATAAAATAAAAAATTATGTTTATAGAATGAAATCAATTATTCATTATATTTATATATTTAAAATCGAAATATTAATATACACATTACATTTATAAAATAATATTTTACTTATTTATCAAAAATTTAAAAATATAAACCATTTTAATGGTGTAAATAATTTATATTTTAATGCTTCATTTATATCAAAACATATATTTTAATATGTACAAATTTATTTTCATCCTTAATGGTAGGAAGTAGCGAAATAGTATGATATTGAGGTCATAATAATGATAATAATAAAGGGGAGGGAGACTGGAGAACGATGCATGAGGCAAACTTCTGGCGGGTGTCCTTCACTGTCTGCATATTTCTAACACATTCCAGGTCTTGTCAATTCTGTTTAGCAGGCTCAGGCCCTACTCCTCCTCCTCTTCCTTCCACAATTATATTTTACATTTATCAATTCTCATTCTTTCTCTATCCACTTCTCTCTTCTACGTTTAAAAAAGTTTAAAAATAATAATAATAATAATAATACCTAATTTAAATGGTTAAAAGCTTAAATTGATATAAGGAGGATAAATGATTTAAATTATCAATGATGATAAATTTATGAGAATATAATATGATATTACGACTTGATGTAAAAAGTAAATAAATATATATAAAAAGGGCAAATACGATAAATAAGGAGAAATTTTTAAAAAATAAAGACTTTAAATTTCACTAAAGATTTAATAAGTCTTTTCTATAATATATAGTATATCAAATATCAGAACTTGACATTTTTCGTCAAAAGAACTTATAAACAACATCTAAAATATACAATAGCAACTGCAAACCTAAAATTTTAGTTAAAATCCAAGTAGAGAATAAATTACTTAATTCAAAACTTATCCAAGATTTCAATGTTGGATATATAATAATAATAATAATTTAATATTTTTTAAATTAAAAAAGACAAGATTATTATTATAGAAGGCAATAAAAGAGACAAGCTCTTGTTTTGCAGGGAGAAAGTGACATGGTATCATGTTTTGTCCTTTTCCAGTAGTTACTAATAGGGTGCCACTTCCTCACTTCATCTGACCTCTTGATCTCACTCAGCATACTTATCATTTTCCCTAATTCATTCTATTTGAGGTGTTGATCTATTCATTTTTGTTCTTCTTCTTTTTAATTCTTTTTTTCTGCGTTAGTAAATACTAAACCAATGGCAATGAAGAGCCTCTCCACCTTTTTTTTTTTTTTCTCTTTTACACTTTTTTTTGGTTAGGATGGTATTATGAGGAATTTTTAATATGAAAAAAAGTAAAAGATAGGAATCAGGAATAGAGAAAGAGACATGAACACCAAAAAAAAAAGAAATAAAAAATACTAATCAAATTAATCTTGAAGGGTAGCTCAGTTTATTTGGGTTCACTTTAAAATGATTAGCATACTATGAGTTTTCCTTGAGGCTAAAGATTTACTTGATTGTTAACTACAATAACCTTTTGTTATATATAATTATTATTAAAATCAAATTTACGGTGTTTCTATGATCCATATAGTTTTTGGATCGGCTTTAAATAGTTAAATTTGTTGTTAATTAGTAATCTGATCGATGATTAAATCTTTTAGAGGATGACCAGCGGCTTGTCGAAATGATAATATAAAAGGATTGAACAGAGAAAGTACAGCGTTTGATAATCGGCGTCATGAAATCTTGGGTCAGGGTTTGTCGTATTACAATGGTAAGTTTGATCTAATAAGCGCTGTCGAATCAGCTTTCAATAAGTGAAATCTTGTGCAATATGAAAAAGAACTACAATGACAAACGTAACTACCCGCCGCAATAAGTCGGTGACCAAAATGATCACAATAATAGATTCATTACGACAAGCAAGCACTTAAAAAAAATAAAACGAGCAGGATCGATGTGAGAAGAAACTATTTTATTGGAAAGAAGCTGGATCTTAAGAAAGGGGAGGGAGTATGGAAGGGAGTAATTTGGATCAGAATGGCCAAAAGTAATCTCTCCTCTCTAGCGAGCAAGGGCCTGAACGAGTAAACACGGAGAGGGGTGGCTAGGGTTTCCAGAAAAATTAGTTTTTGGATCAACTTAAGTAATATAAATTTAACTTGGGTTAATTTATTTAATAGCATTCTTTATTACTCTAGCTATAATTATTAATTTTGATTGTTTTAATTAATATCTCACTCATTTTAAATTTAATTTTAAATAAATAGATTTCTCTTGAATAATAAATATATTTGATTTGAAATATTAATCATATAAACTTATATAAGAATAATAACTCAACTTAATTATAAAAGAGCAAATTTTGATTTCGAAATAGGATTGAAATAATTTATTTGATAACTAAACAATATTTTAGTTTATATATTTAATATAAATATCATATTTGAATAAACTTAAGTAATAGAATATAAGTCGGTATATTTGATAGCTAATAGTTAAAGGCTGATCGGAGGCGTAGGGATAGAGTGTCTGAAGTTCGGATTAGAATGGGACCGCATTTATAAGGAACTGAATGCTATGTTGTAATGAAAAGTAATAGAATGTCTAGTTTTCATATTATAAGAACTAGAATTACCATGGTATATTATTTCGTGGACTCAATACAAGTGGGAAAACTAGCAATACCGGTGGTTTTGTCTTTGGTTTGTTTTCGATGGTTATCCATTTTGAGTCTTTTAAAAGTTATTAAGAATTTACCTGACACTTTGACTTGAGTCTTATCAAAATTAATTCGAAATAAATGCAAGGTGGATCAAACCTTTGTTGAAGATATAGACACAGGACATCTTGTTATCCACTCTGAGATGGAAGGGATTCCTTGTGTTAGTCTCAATGCAGAGACAGGTGGAAAAAAAGTGGCATGGAATTAAGACAGAAGAAAAGAAAGAAAGAAAGGGATGATGAGCTAGATCTTTGCTCCTGAAAACATGCACATGTAAGTAAGTAAAAGCCAGCAGAAAAAAAGGCCTTTATCATTCCTATCAGCGGCCAATAATATATATATACATAAATGTGATGCATGGATTCAAGAGATGAGAAAAAGAAGAGTTGATCGCATTAGTAAGCCACCGACAGTGATCTTGTGAGAATCACAGCCTAAGTTTCTCAATGTGCCAGCATTCATTGCACCCCTTTAAAAGGTAAGTCGGCTTCGTCCTTCTCTTCCCCTTCTGTCTCTCTTCTTCTTCCTCTTCTTTCTCTCTCTCTCTCTTTCTCTCTTTCTCTCTCTTCTGAATTCATGCCTGCATGTCCTTTTCTTCACACATTGAAACGTACCTCATCCTTCCCCAGACTTAATAAACTATATAATATGCAAATTCAAAAGCTTTTTCGTCTTATATATACCGGTCAGGGCGGGGTGGGGGAGGGGGCCTGGGGGAGTTAATGACTAATATTATTTCTTGGGATTTTCACAAATTAATTATACTTTCATTGAACAGTAAATTGATTGCTTTACTGTGTGGGATATATGGGATGTTTCATTCTGTGAAAGTAGTACTGTTTTTTATTTCTTCAACTCCGTTTGCAGATTCAATGGTAGAGATCGATTGCTTGCTGATTATCATAAATTGCGGTACTTACTACTTTATATCAAAAGTGCTACTTCCAATATTCGCTGCAGATTAAGTCAACTACTGTTAATTAATCAATTATTCCATATTCACTGATCAGTCCAGAAGTTAAAGATCTGCTTTTTTAAGATTATGTTTCTGGTCTTGATGTAGGGCTCCGAGATAAAAGGGAATGAAGGATAAGGACAGACATTGATTTCAGTGACCAAGACACTTGATGACCAAACAGAGACATGTTCCTTTGGGATCTCTATAAAGAAACCTCTAAAATTTTATGAGTTTGATAAAGTATTTTAAATTAGGTGCAGGTGATGTTTACTTTTCTACTGTAATCTTACCAATATTGAGTTCAATTGATATCTGAATGGAGTTTAATTGTGGTTCTTCATTTAATCCAGTTTATAGGTTTCTTTATTTGTAATCCTTTTACAAAAAAGATATATTTTTCTTTTCATATTAAATGTTGGACATTGAAGTCTCTATTAATAGGTTTCATAAACTTAAAAGAAATAAAATTGAGTTAATAAGACATAATTCAAGTGTTAAAGAACCAAGGCGGGCATAGGGAGGGAAGAAGTTTCAGGTTCGAGTCATATTGAGGGTAAATTTGTGAAAGAACATATTTTTATAATGTATTGTAAAGTGAATAGATGTAAAAAAAACAAAACAAAATTGATTATTAGATGCCTCTTAACCTAAAAAATAATAATTATGTGTGTTCTATCCTACATAGTCTAGATAAGATATTAGAAATTAACAATTGGACAAAACCTTTCAAAAAAAAAAAGGACAAAAAATTAGTTTGTCCTAAATATCTAAAGTATAAACTATTACAAAAGTAAAAAAAATATTTCAATGTTTTTTCTTGAAAAAAAAAAATACTTAAATGTTAGTAATCGAACTTTATATCCATACAAAAAATACTTAAATAAGATTTTATTGTCTTTTTACAAAAAAAAACAATAAAATCTTATTTTCTTTTCATTGAGTTTTTTCTCTCACATTTCCAAAAACCAAATCTAGTCTTTGCTTTCTATTCCATTACATATTTTCTCAATCGACACAAAGCATAGCCTTAGCAATAAAGTTTCCCTTTTACATGAAATCGAAGTTCAAATATCATAAAGTTATATTTAGTTTCCATAAATGTTTGAAACTGTAAAAATCAACAATCCAATTCTGGATCAATCATTCTATTGAATTATATGTTTTTTTTCACTCCATGCATGCATTTGTTTCATTACTTTTTCAGAAAGCATGCTTGGTCCCAAGGGAATTATAAGTCAAAGAGGCAAAAACATAATGAGGTTGCAGATGGGGGCATCCTACAATATTGACCCCTCATTCAAGTAGAGTAAGGTCACATGCGTTGATAATTGACCAGACAACTAGACAACTGCATAATAAACACCTCTTTATATGTGTATGTCCCTGCCTTTGTCAAAGAACCTCCTTTTGATATCTAAATCCCTACGCTTTGTGCATATGCATGGAACCTAAACAACGCATTCACTTATATTGGATTTCAGTCTCAAATTCTTAATTAGTAAAGTAATTCATTTTGTAAAAGAATATTGTATATGATAATTCCTGAATTTTATATTATTGTAATATGTATTAGACTTTCTTATAGGATAAGGAAAGATTCCTTATAAAACAAAGAAAGTAGGGGAAAATGATAAGAGAGATGGGCTTGTGAAGACTGTACGATGTAGAAATGTGAGGAAGAATGTGGATATCCGGTGGAGTGAGTGATTTTCTAGTTCATGGTATGGATGCAATGAATGAGGAACATGAATCGTCTGTTGTATAACCTTTGTAATACTTTCTATTGTATAGTGGAATGATTTTTTCTCATTCATTGATGTAAGCATAGATAGCCAAACCAAATTAAAATCTTGTGCATCTTTATATGGGTTATTTATCTTTATGTTTTTGAATTAACAATATTTGCATGAAAGTTTCTACTGGCACAACAATTTCATAGAAACCAAACATGTAAACTATTATTAAAAATTGTCATCAAAGAGAATATCGCATTGAACTAAAGCATGGGTGAAATATAAGCTCTTCATTTACGTGGAATTGCTGATCAAGTGACTATTTTTTATAGAAGATTACAATCAAATTCAATGTATAAGTATTTCACATGTTAAGTTCCAAAGTTTCAACTTTGTTAAACTCTATCATTGGATGAGTCATCTATTTATTTTTTATTTTGCTTAGACGTTACTATACAACCAATATGAGTTAATATAAGGAACCCACTTCGAATATGTTAGCATGACAACAGAAATATTGGTGATTTATTAATGAGAATATATATATATTAGGGTTATTCCTCAATTGTTGACAATGTGATGGGATAAGAAAGTTTCTAATAGTAAGGTTCATCTTGTACTATTTTTCTTATGAAAATCTGCTCTCTTCTTTATCCATTTTGCAGCTCATCCAAAAAATATATGTTCCCTATATGATGTCATATATATATATATATATATATATATATATATATATATATATATATATATATATTAAAAATGAATTGCAGAGAATGATTTTATTACTTAAAAATTCCCTCGGGAAGATAGACATATAAAAGCATCAATTGGTTTGAGTGTGGATTCCCCCAAGGTATTGGAATTCTTAAAATTATATCCAGGGGGTGGTACATATATAGGATGCCTAAGAAAGAATACAAGGAAAGCTATATCTTATGTATTCTTCCATTGTC
This sequence comes from Tetrastigma voinierianum, assembly GCA_016808115.1. NCBI lineage: Eukaryota > Viridiplantae > Streptophyta > Magnoliopsida > Vitales > Vitaceae > Tetrastigma > Tetrastigma voinierianum. The sequence goes on along the minus strand of JAEQBH010003145.1, from coordinate 100,651 downwards.
ATTTACATGACAAATTTGTTTTCTTTGGATTAAATTCCAAATATGTAAGGGAAGAGCAGGAGGAGGGCTCAATACCACATTTTCAAAGTGCTTCAACATCAAGTCTTTCATCAAATTCCCATTTCAATCCCTTATTTCAACATCATACTCTCACATCTACTTCTATTTCAGATCCCTTCATGGGGGAGGACCCATCATCTCCGCCATCCTCTCTCTCTCTCTCTCACTCTCTCTCTCTATCTGGTTACTGAAAGGAGGCCTGTTTCTGCAAACCTATATAGAACCTCTGGTTTCTTTAATGTTACTGTTCATTGATTAAGCCAACATGGTCCAAGTAAGTTTAAGAACGACTTGTTCCATACCCAGTTAACTAACGTGCGCATGGCTTCCACATGAAATAGCATCAAACAATAAAAGCAGTCTCAGTTTCCAACAAAAATACAAAATCTAGCACAACCCATCATCATGTTGCATACATAGTAAGCTGAAGAGGAAGGCCTGCACACACCACCCACACCCCCCCTCCCCACATGGGGTTTACTTAACTTAACTTCCCCTTGTTTTAATTCTTCAGTGGAAGGAACTCAAAAAACTGGTGAGGAGAGAGGTTGTCATTCATGGCAGCAGCAACTGATATCTCCCCCTCTTTTTCATTAATGTTTTCATTTCCATCGCCGCTCCGGAGGGGGAACAGCTGAAGGGTCTGGGATTCTCCGCCCTCTTCTTCATAGGAGTGATCGGCGCCGACACCGAAACCGGCCAGGTGATTATGACCAAAACCAGATCTGTAGGGGCTATAAAGATGTTCAGATCATTGAGCCTTTATGAGCTTTAGGTCCATTCATTCCTAACTCTGCAGTTTGCTTTGGTTTGTTGATGTTGTTGTAGTAGTAGTAGTGTTTATGAGGTGGGCGGTGGGAGAAGGACAAGACAACTGCATCATCTGCCAAATAGCATTTCTTTCTACTAAGCTTCTTCTCTGCTGTAATTCCTCTTCCTCGAATTGGATCCATCCATCTGTTCTACATTCTGCTGCCGCTTTTGCTGCCCTTTGCATTGAAAGAGATTCCTGATAAATAATCAAAAAGGGCATGCAAAACATGAAAACCCAACTCACATGCAGCTGAAAAATAAAGCCATTATGATTTTTTGTTTTTAATTATTGATCAACATTTACCAAAACATATGATGTCAATGGACCATGGAAAAAAAAGAAAAGAAAAAAGAAAATAATTGAGAAGCCATGCGTATATCCTATAATAAGGAAAGCATTGTCCTTTCATGGGCATGGAAGGGGGATTGGAACAAGCTTTAGAATTAGAATGAGATGTGTATGAATAAGCACAAGACCCAAAAACCTAGCTTGTTTCAAAACAGCAGCCCCGACAGAAAGGAAGGAGTGCAGCTTTTAGACCTTTTCATTTCCCAACAAACAAAGCTTTTGTTGTTCCCTACGATTATTCATCTTTCATCCCCACAGCTTTTAAACGAATCTTACATGAAAAATTTGTAATCATATGGTTATTATCTCGGATTAATTGCTTCTAATAGGCTTTTAGAGATCATAGGTAAAATCTTAGGTGAAAAAGAGTGTTAGTCTAGGGAGAAGAAGACAAAAGCAAGTTAAATGGACCTCTGTAAGTATACTGCAGTTTGTAGAGAGTGCCCAGTTCTTGGTCTGTTCTTCATAACCTGTCCTGCTTCCTCCTGTAGACAAAAAGAAAAACAAAAAAGAATGCAACTTTACATCTCAAAACAACAAATCGAATGGTAGAAAAATTCCAAAAAGAAAAAAAGAAAAAAAAAAAAAAGAAAGAAAAAGAAGCATTTAGGATCAAACACCTCTTCCTCATCATTCATCTCCCATTCTTGTCTCTATTGCATGAGATCAAGTACTTTCTGATAAAAAAAATTAGGGAAAATTTTTTTTTTTTGTTCATTTTTGTGACTTTAAAGTTTTACCTGATTCCTTCCTCTCCGTGCTTTCAACATCGCGATTCTGCTCATCAGGTTCAAGCTGTCGGCGCCGCTTCTGCCGTTCCCTTGCCTTATGGTTCTGAAACCAGTAAAACACATTCTTGCCCTCAATCTTGCCATATCTCCTCAGTTGGGCAGTGATATGCTGAATTTGTTCGGCCGAGGGCGTTCTCGTCCCGCGCCGATATAATTCTTCTAGAGTCCTTAGCTGCTCCGGTGTCGGATTCCAACGTGAGCTCACTACCACCGGAGTTGTATTGAACTCTCTAATGTTGCTTTGCTCTGTCATAGCTGACAATGGAGCCAATGCATCAAAACATAAGCTACACCCAAATAGGCCAGAAAACACAGAAATACCTAAGAAATTAAACACACCGAGATGGTGATTCGGTCAGATCAGCCCCCGTGGATGCGATTTAAACAAGAAGAGGCGGTAGTTGCAGCGGCGGTGGTAAGTAATGGTCGCGGAAAATCAGAGGCCGGAGCTTCCGGCCGTTGAATGAATCCGGCATGTTCAAGCTCTCCGCCGTCATTGTAACCCATCGCGTCCACATTGTAAGTTAAGAGGAAACGATTTTGAGTGTTGAAGCCAGAGTAATGAACAAAAGGGTGAGTCTGATAATGTGTGTTTTTTGTTTCCAAATAAGCATATAATCACAAGATGTATGACATTGCCTATTGGGGTGAAATTTAGGGTTTTGAGTTGGAGATGAAAAGGGGAGGAGGAAGGAAGGAAGAAGTATAGAATATAGGATTCGGGGTAGAGGTGGGCTATGCTATGCTACACCTGAAGAAGATACTAGAAATATACTACTAGTACTTCACCGAATCTGTTTTCTTACTGTAGAAGAAGAAATCAGAAATGAATTAAGTATATTTGAGTGGTGATGAAAAGTGATTGAGTTGAAATGGGGAGAGGGACGGAATAGAGACGTTTGAGTTTGAGGGTTTCAGGAAGATTCGAGCCAATAGATGAGAGAAAGAGAATGGTGTTGGTTTAAATGGAACAAGTGAGGAAGACATGAGGAGGTTGACTGGGCTCTCTATCGCCATCAGGAGAGAGAAAGAAAGAAAAGGGGAGAGGGAGGGAGAGAGAAGAGTGTGTGAAAATGGACAAAAAGCTTGAAGGGGTGTAAAAAAGCAAATAGAGAGGAAGAGGAGAAGAGAAGAGAGAGGAGCGTGAATTACGGGAGGTATCAGGAGAAGCGAATGAAAAACGACGTGACGATCATGAGGGTTATCATAAGCCTCATCACCTTCTTTCTCTCATTTATTGTTGCTCTCACTGTCTAGTGCCTTTCACACTAATTCTCAATCCGAACTGCCCCCTCTCTCTCTCTCTCTCTCTTCTTTGTCTCGCTCTCTCTTTCTCTACCATTGTACGGCTCTTTTTCTTACATTCCTTTTCTACCCTCTTCTCTATTCTCTCTCTACCTCCAATCTCCATTGTCCTTTCAATAATATAGCTCCCTTTGTTTTTATACCATATAGATTATTGTCCTTTAGGTTAACCTATGGTGATAGTATGATATAAGACCTTTACGTGCTATCAAATTTGCAGGGTCTGATCTGGAATCTTCTCTGCCTTCTTCTGCTCTCCTCTTTCTTCTCTCTTCTCTCCTTATTTTCATTTTTGAGATGTCCATGTCCATGAAGATATAGGGTATAGCCCCCCTTAGCTAGCTTCAACTGTTTCACCCACTGACCCCATACCCCCATTATGATGGAATGATTCAATCATCCTTGAGTGATTAGTAGTGTACATGCCCATATATCTCTATATCATCCCTTTTTCATACCCATCATTGGTCAATAATTATTCATTTCCAAACTTCCCTTCAAGGGCAGAGCTATAATACTACAACAACATTCTCTTTTATCATTTCACTTGTACGGGTTATCACTATTCAACCTTTTGCACCCAAAACCCCATCAAGCTGTAAAATGAGAGTAGAGTTCAGAGATATTAAAAATATGGAGCCTAGCAGGATGATCTTGAGAAGTTTCAAGAGCTCTGATCCACAAGTTCCCATGATATTACCATTTACCACCTCATCCACACAAGGTGACATGGATTAATTTCCAAGATTGATATGGACAGTTTGGCCGTATTTAGAAATGTTGGAATTGGAAAAGAAAATTTTGATTAAAAGCCATGGAATAATCCTAAATTATTGAATCTAACATTTATTCATATTTTTTTCTTGAAAAATAACCTATTTTCATGTATTTACTAAAAACAAGAAGAACATTTTTATCAAAATAAAGTAAAAAATGATAAAAGATCAAAATTTCAAAATTGGGTTTTCAAAAGTCTATTAATCAAATCACCAAAAACCCAAGTCCAAAGCTAGTACTGATCTACTGATGATCACATGGGTGAAGAGGCAAGAGAGGGGTTGGGGATTTGGTCAGAGAGAAACTAGAGATTCTGAAGAATAGTGGATTGTAGGTGGGAATTGGGAAAATGGAGAAACCAAGGGGGTACCACTCAGATATACATATGCCATGGACGACCTAGGACTCTACAAAACCCAAGTCTGAGAAAGTTATTTTTGTTGGGTTTTGAGTTGATGCATCGAATTCATAAATCTTGACATGTTTTGATTTTGTTTGGATGGATGTTGGTGAGAAATTTTTGGGTTCATAGTGGAAGACTTTTTGGGTAGAGTTGGGTCCAAGATAATGGATTTGGCCGAAAGAGAGATTGAAGAGGAGGGCTTTTTTTTTTTCTTGGGTTACTTAAAAGAATAGATGAGATGGGGTTTCCATGGTTTATGCTTAAAAAAATGGTGGTTAAGGTCCAGCTCTGTAACATGAGACAACAAAAATAGAATCAAATTGACCATTCATTTAAACTGGAAGGCATCTATGGCCAGCTTGCAACATACAAACAAAAGAAATCTTTCAAAAATCCCACTTAAGCCCTCCAATGAATATGATTCTTTGCTTTCGTGGTAGCCATTCTTGTAGCTACTTGTGATATCTTTTCGATTTTTATTTTTAAAATTTAAATTTAAAAATAATTTTCATTTCTCTGATGACCTTTTTTTTTCATCAAATATAACATATTTAGAAGTAAACGATATCCTTTTCTAATTTCCATATTTTAAAACCACTTTAATATAAAGAAATTGACACGAATCATGAACTTCCTTGCATTTTGGTAGTTTTAGGGATCTTTTGATAGGGTTCAGAAAATAAAATTTGTAACCTGTGCACATCGAGACTAAGAAGAGAGGCCCGGTCCAGTGAAGCCAGAGGCCGTAAGTTGAGCCGAAAGGAGGAGGCTTTGCGATGAGGCGGCTGGGGCCTTTAAAACCAACACTCCGACCTTTTTGGGACGGCCCGGAAGAGGGATCTGACCGTGGGCGACCCGATTATGGTAAGTCACACGAAGGGATGGAAGCTTGAGAATAAATACGATAATATATTGATAAAATCGCTTTGAATCACAAATCGATAAGGGAAGGAGTATCTCGAGTAAACCACTCTTTCTATATCCGGTACGAAATCAGATATGGTATAATAAGAAATATCTCATCTCTCTCGTCGATGGGAAGGACTCCTGTCGCGTGTGGTTGGAGCATCTACTTATAAATGCATGCGTGGCAGGCGGTGGTACACACACATTCTTAGAGGCATACTCGTATGTAACATATTCATTTCTTTAAAGCGGTGCTGCCAGTGACAGGCATCGGAATGACGGGCACGACCTGCGCCACCCACACCTTTTCTTTTCTTTGCGAGGCATGCGTTCGGGCAGTAGATCACTTGATTGCAGCGATCGCCTTAGCGAGACGATCAGGCGCACGCATCCCGACCCGCCGTAATCGGGTCGGCCCGGCTGGCCCCACACCTCGACCGATTCCGGTTGAAAAAAGGCATCATCGGTTGTGTAGATACGTAGGAGCGGCGGTTCCTTTATAAATATAAGCGATTTCTCGATTCGCGATGGTATCGACTCGGAACCTGGCGGGGAATGCCTTGATACGCCAAGGATGCAAGATCCAGGTCGGGGAGATGCGGACAGCGAGAACCAGGGACGATAGAAGCAATGGCAATCACGAGCGAAGTGGAAGCTCGCCTCGTCAATCGGCGCCCGATAGAAGAGTTAGAACAACTTACGGCGGGCTTGACATCCGCGAGGATCTGACGGACCCGGGAAGGTCGTAGCATTTCTCCCCGTGAGAACAGCCACGGTCCTGACATTCCGAGATCGCGAGGAAACAAAGCGAGAGTCCAGCCGAGGCCGGGGCATGGGCCTGGTGGCCCTGCGGAAGAAGGAAGCGGAGCGATGCTTGGAGGGGCGTGTCGATAGCGAAGAAGCGCATCACCACCGACTACCATGGGCGGGAAGCGATCGCGGGCGAAGGTTTAGGAATCTTGACAGAGCTCGGTAGTGTGAAGGGAGGTGGTTAAGGGCGTGCCGGACAACATGGACACCTTGATACAACAAAGTGAATCACCCTTCGCGGCGAGGTGCTACGCTACCTACTTGACGAAGTTGAGTCATGATGGAAGCACCGATGGAATCAAAGATCCCGTCGACCACCTCAATACTTACAAAAATCGAATGGGTGTGGATCTTCGGGACCACAATGCGTCACGGGGGCTTTACATACCACACCAAAGGCTGACCTTGGCTGGTTTAATAGAAATTCCACCTTCATCAATCTCTTCATTGACTATCCATTGGTCGTCTCCCTTCGCCAGACCGGGGACGTCTGAAGAACCCGAGGATTACCGTATTGGCCAGTCAGCCAGGCTCGTAGGAAAGTCACGAAGTCCCTACGTCTTGAAGATTCGACGTCGAGGTCCTTGAAGATAGACATACCCGATGAAAATTCGCAATTACGCTTTCATTCTTTGGGTTAGAATTACAATCGAAGGATTTGATGTTTTACTCAAGAACCTCAGCGAAGCATGGTAGAGGTGCTCATGACGAGAGAGTATATAAACGGATAAAGCCCTTATATCCAAGAGGCTCCTCCACCCTTAAAGAAGAGTAGTACGGATATAAGCAGCGGACGAAGCCCGAAAAGACCCTTCGGGAAACATCCCGAAAGATGAGGCGATCCCAGCGTGGAGCCTCGGGGATCGTGCAGGTCCCTTGCGCGTATCGAAAAACTGACGGCGTTATTAGCGCCGGTTCCACTCCCTAACGACACCGATATCACAGGTCTACATGGAAGTAAGCGAGCGATTCTGGTGGCCAACTCAAATGAATCGGATCCGCCCGCGGGGAGACCAGCTCAGTATTGCGAGTTCCGCAAGGTATGGACATCGCCTGCGGACAATGTATACATACAAAGAAATATGGTACTTATGCGGCGGATACCTCCGTGTTTCATATCTCGAGGTCGGGCCCGAGAATCAAACCCCGAACCAGGCTGACTCAACGGCCGCCGCCTCGGCTTGAGGCAGCGACTGGCACGACAACCCCTTGGAAATCCATGATCTCGGGAGGATTCGCGGGAGGAGGTCTGGTTCGGCTCGAAAGGCCCGTGGCGGCATCGGGACAAATAGGGGAAATACAAGCGGTGTCGAACTACGCATTCGACACGTCCATCCCACATTCATTTCGGATGCGGGAGGGATGCCAACACCCCACGTGACTGACCCTTTGGTAGTTCGCGCAGTGTGTGACAAAGCGGTTCATCGGGTTCTGAAATTGACAGCAGCGATTACATTAACATCATCTTGGCGTCGGCCTTTGATAAAATGGGCATTGGAGAGAAAAGAAAGCTGGAGCCGTCGACACACATCTGCTTGGGGATTTTACGGGAAAGGTGTTACCTTTGGGCTCAGTCAGCGGTGCTCCTACAGGAGAGCCCCCTTGCCAGTGGCGACAACGGCCAAAGTTTCTCATTGTAGACGCCATCATTTATAACATGTTGTTAGGAAGACCCTCTCTTAACCTGATAAAGCCATCCCCTCCGCATACCTGTAGTAATCAAATTCCCAGCCATACGGAGTAGGGATGGTCGAGAGATCAACGAGTGGCGAGAATGCACACGGCCTCAATGACTGACGATCAACAATGTGGATGGGCGGGCTTGACATGCGTGACGGAGTGCTCGCGACCCGAGCCCTCGGAAGAGCTAGAACCGTATCATTTGGATGTGACCGGAACATCTACGCCTATATATTTGGCCTAGCGGAAGACCTCAAAAAGCCTCCTTACCGGTTTTGAGGCCGAGCAGATGTCGCCGCATGGAAGCGAGGCGGATATGGGAGGAATTGACCCCTACGATGTCACTCATAGAATTGAACACCAACCTTTTAAGCAGGTAAGCCAAAGCGGGGAGCCGCACGAGGAAGACGAAGCCATCAACGAGGTCGGCCAAAGCTCCCTCCGGTGAGAGCAATCGGGTCGAATATCCTGAGTAGTTGGCTAACGTCGTTCTCGTCAAAAAAGAAAATGGCAAGTGGCGACTCTGTATCGACTTCACAGACATAAATAAAGCGTGCCCAAAGGACAACTTCCCTTTGCCAAGGATCAACCTCATCGTGGGCCTTCTGGTAGGCCGCAGACTTCTGGGTTCATGGAGCGCCTTCTCATTCTGACAGGATCGACATGGACCCGAAGACCCGAAAGAGACCTCGTTCATCACGGCACAAGGAGACCTATTGTTATCGCGTGGTGCCATTCGGACCAGAATGTAGGAGCCACCTATAAGAGGTTAGTGAGCAGATGTTCGAGGAAGCAGATAGGCACAACAATGGGGTATACATAGAGCGACATGCTGAAGTAAATCCACCCGCAGTAGACCTTCACGTAGCCCACGTCTCTTCAGAGTGTTTTCAAATCACAAGTTCTGACATGAGCTAAATCCCGGTAAGTGTCTTGACGTGTCAGTAGGAAAAATTCTGGGTTTCATAATGTAAACCCTTAGAATTGAGTCAAGCCTATGAACAAGATAAGGCGGTGCTCGACATGCCATCGCCTCCTGGTATAAAGGAAGTACAGCACCTGACAGGAAGGATTGCGGCTTTAAGGCAGTTCGTATCCAGAGCAAGTGATAAGTGCTAGCCTTTCTTCAAAGTCCTGAAGAAGGCCTTCCAATGGATGCAAAGTGTGAAGACGCATTCCACGGCGGTAAAAACATACAGAGTTCTCTACCCATTCTAGTAAGTCCCTATTGAGAGGGAACTCCTCCTCTATATAGCGATCGGACTTCTCAGCCGGTAGCAGTGCTCGTCGAGAGACAAAATGGTGCGGCACCCGGTTTACTATTGTGTAGGAGCTGAGAGGAGCGGAGGAGAGGTACCCAAGGATGGAAAAATTAATATTGGCGCTGGTAACTGCAGCTCGGAAGCTCCGCCCTTATTTCCAGGCTCATACCATAGAAGTCCCAACAGAATATCTAATGAAGCAAGTATTGCACAAACCAGAAGTCTCAGAGGGCGTGAAGTGGGTCATAGAGTGAGAGAGTTCGATACTCGGATAAGCTAGAAAGCTGCGATAAGGACGGAGTCTGGCAGGCCGTCATGAATTCACCAGATAGAACTTGCTCAGACCACTCACGACCAATTTGGAAACTCTCTGTAGATGGAGCCTCAAATGCACAAGGAAGCGGGCGGGTCTTATCTGGCACATCGAGGAATAGACATTGATGCCTTCGGATTTGGGTTTCATGCTTCCAACAAACGAGCCAGTATCGGTGAGTCATAAGCGGGCCTCAGCCTCGCCCATTCATTGGGCGTCGACCCGGCTAGAGGTCTGATGACTCAATTTGGTGGTGAGACAAATAGAAGATACTTACGATGCCAAAAGTGAAAGGATGATTTTATACCTCAGAAGGTTCGACATATTAAAAAATTCGTGTTGGTTCGAGATTCGACATGTCCCCGGAGCGAGAGAACTCTCGGCCGTGCCTTAGCAAAGGCTAGTACGACCTCACGAGGAAGACCTCAGCCAATTCGACACACAGCCGAGATACTGACGGAACCCTCATTGATCTCTATGGCGGGTGGTTGCCCGGTCGGGTCAACCGACTGGATGGAGCCAGTATGGGATTATATTATAGGCGGAAGCCTACGGGCAGGCCCGAAAGAAGCTGGCTAAAATAAGGCGAAGTCTGCGGGTTTACCAATCACAAAGCCTACACAAGCAAAGTTCTTCACACCTTTCCTTAAATGCATCGCGGGAGAAGACACAGTACGTCTTTGAGAGAAGTACGAGGGCATATCGGGAATCATATCTCGGGCTCGAGCATTTGCGGGAAGAGTCTTGAGACGAGAGTGCTCTTGGCTTCTAATACTCAAAGATGCGACCGACCTAGTAAAGAAATGTAGCGACAGTGCAGATAATACAAGTTTTAACAAGTTTGACCAAGGTTGACCAAGTTTGACCAAGTTGACCAAGTAATAGTAGGTGGGGCCAAGTTGACTTCTTCAAGCGATTAATTTTAGTCGAATTAAGACACCATATTGCAGCCTCACAATACGTAGTTCAATAGCATTGTGCAGAAAGTCAAAATCCGACTTCATGATAAGAAGTTATGGTCCTAAGAAGTTCAAACAATGATTTTATCGCTTTCAAATCACCGTGATTTTAATTGAAATAACCCTAGGCTCTATAAGCCTAGTTTTGGGTGCCAAGTTAGGATCCAACCCCAAAAACCAGAGAGAAAATCCCAAACCCGAAACCCGACCGGGTGGTTTTAACCCATTTTAGTCGATCGGTCACCGTGGGAGCCGGTCCGCCACCACTCACTGCACACGCCACGGACATGGAGGAGGAGGACGACCAGACACCACGCCGCACCGCCGTACCCCGCCGGACATGCCCGATCGGGTCGGCTGGCGCAAAGATTGTACCGCAAACTCGGGTCGCCGGATTTTGTTTTTCCGGCCATTTGTGCCAACCCATACTTTTTCCACCATTTTGGACCTGAACTCATTTATGTGGTCATTTTCTCCAGATTCATCACCGCTTTGAAAGATACGGAAACAAATTCGCCGACTACAACGAGTTTCCAGCCACCACAGCAACCTTTTGGATCAAGGTGAGAGTACTGATGTGTTCCTGGTCTCTCGGCTTTCCATTGATATGTGGTTTGTAAATTTTAATGTTTGTTACTTTCCATTTTTTTGTTGTTTCATCAATGAAGTCGGGACCGAAATAGGGGTACCAATTGGTCAAATTTCAAGTGTACTTGGAAGCTTGTATTAGTGAAATTGGATGTTTTTAGGAACATTGATTCGGCTCAATTTCGAGAAATTAAATCCCTAAAGGAAAAGCCCCACTTGTAGATCGGCCTATGTGGCACATCAATCGGGACCCGTCGGAGTTCAATTAGATGATTTCTCATAGTTCTAAAAGTTATTCTAAGGCCTTAGGGCATTCCAATGTCGTTGGTTCAATTATTGGAGTCTAAATGGTATTTTATTTATATTACAGCACTCACGCCGCCTTATATTTATCCTATATGAACAGAACTGGAAAGATCTATAAATATGAAATACCTACTCATTTGTATCGTTTGGTGGGTATTATTATGATATATTTTCATAGCTAGCTCTTTCATATATAACTTATTCGATTCGGACAATGATTACAAGATAAATTAAAAATGCCGGGCTTACAAAAACAAAGTATCATTTTATGTGAATTTTGTCAACATTTTCAACGCTTGGAAGTTGTACCGGTTTCTTGAATGATTATGTAGTATTTAGATATATTTAAGATGTAGATCGGGTTTAAACCCCTCGAGAAATTATCACGATAAAAATGGATTTTTGAAATGTATATGTGTTTAGTAAATGGTTATGAATATGGTCATCAGGTATTGTCTAAATTTCTCTACATGAATCGAGGAACTAAAGATCTTCAATGCAGTTGATCGAGTTGTGGAAAGTAGTCTACAAGTTCTAACCTAAGATACGGACATTGGAAAAAGCGTGCACGTGAGTAAGAACTTTGAGTTAGAGGTTATAAAGGTGATGTACCGCATTGTACCGAGGATCGTTCGTGAATTATGTGTCAGAGTGCATCAGTTTTTACCACGCTGACGTGAGGTCGGTTTGATCCTCACGGTCAGTATTTTGGGTTTCTACCACGCTTCGACGTGAGGCCTGCCTGACTCGACGGCTGGTATTTCGGGGTTTTACCATCAAGTGTCGTGAGGTCGGCTCATCCCCGACGGTCAGTATTCGGTTTGCCACGGTAAGTCGTGGAGGTTGATTCATCCAACGGTTATACATTATTTCCACGACCGTGGAGGGGGCTCGTTACCCGATGGTTTAGCGAGGCTGGTTTAGACTTCGACGGTCAGTATTTTCGGGGTTTTACCATTTACGCAGGCCTGGGTTTGATCCCTACTTCGCCAGATTTCCTGGTTTGCCACTAAGTGTCGTGAGGTCGATTCATCCAACTAAGTTATACATTATTTCCACGTAATCGTGAGGCCGGGTTTACCCGATGGTTTAGTATAATGAGATTGCCACGTGTCGCAGGAGGCTGGTTACATCCAACGGTTATATATTAATATATGGTGCAGGTACATTGTGGGTACAGGAGGTATAGTCTGATATATGATGGGTATAATCTGAGGTTATGATGAGCATATGGTATGGTATATGATGGGTATATATATGGTATGGTTTATGATTATAGTTATGTGGTATGGACGGTTATTGAGTTTATCTTTCGAATATGAGTGACTATTTGATACTCGTGGTTATGGTGCATTTCATGGTTATTTTATCACGTGATGACTATACATGCTTATGCTTGCAGCTTATGTTATGTATAGTTCGTAGTATAGTTTAAATGACTTTGGTAATAAGCTAAAATTATTGAGCATGAATTGTATATGTTGGACTTGGGGTAAAGTTGGGTTTTGTGAAATGTTTCTAAAGCGGGAACTTTACAAAGAGTGGGGGAAGTGAGGTCTTGAGAGGAAGAAAAGGAATTTCGAAAACAAAATATTATCTTCAGGTATAAATTATGCACTCATGAGATTTATTTCTCAAGTTTATTGTTTTAAATCACATTCCCCTAGGTCAGAGGCGGGTTAAGTAGGGCCTACCTCGCATCAGATTTGACCAACTGCTCTTTTCTGCTTGACATTCACGGTGCTATCACCTATATATACTTTGTTTTGTTGGACTATTTAATCTCATTGAAACATACGATGTCGTAAGTATGTGGAACTTTTCACGAGACCTCATTTTATAATTGTTGCGGGTTTTTATATATATTTATGTATAATTAGGTATTAAATTAATACATGGTGTTACTCCTTCCTTAAGGTGGGGTTCCACCATTATCTTCCTTAGTGGTACACGGTGGGACTTCACTGGGTAGGACTGCTCGGGAGATCGGGAAGGGTATCAGAATTCGGATCTGTCAAGAAATCTGAATCTGCAGGAGCACGCCAAGTTGCCTCTAAAGTCATAACCTCGCGTCGATCACAAGCCCCTAGCCCTTCAACGGAGTGGGGTTTGGACATCACCAGGACCCATACATTATGGTAAGGGTCGGTCTGGAGATTCATAATCATTACGCGATGGAATTCTTGTAGTGGGTGGAAGCGAGGCCCTTAGCCACAATTCTGAGGGCAGAAGATCACCTTGATTTGTGTGGCGAGACATCATATGCGGGGTTTGAGTATTCAGAGCCACGGTATCGGACAGCGGAAGCAGGTTCGATGGCCTTGAATTCGATTTACGTATGCAGGCTCGGAATGGGTTACTCATCCAACACACCCTGCAGGTCAAGCGGACGGGCCGGAAGTCACTATTAGAACCCTTAAAACCGCCTTGAAGACCAAATTGGAAGACCTTAAAGGCGGTAGAATACCTCCACTGAGGTACTATGGGCCTCTGGGACGACCTGGTCGACAGCACAGGAAACCCAGTTGCCACTGTAGCTTTTGGCAACAAACTATCCTTAGTTGGTCGGAATAAATCTCTTTAGAATCGAGTTAGCATCGGTGGAACACAATGGCCAGGCTCTTGAGTCAAACTTGAATCTTAGATGAAAGCGACTGATCCTACGCGCCCTGGAAGGGTATCAAAGGAAGGCAGGCGGGTACTCTGTTGATCAGTCAAACCTAGAAGCTACATGCGGGTGATTTAGTCTTAAAGAAACTCACCTTTAGCAAGGAAGAACCCGGTGCATGTGGCTTGGGCCCAGTAGGAAGGTCCTTGCCGTATCTCGAGTCATTGAGTAGGGCAATTATGAGCTCAGACGGAGGAAGGAAAATCTTCATGACATACATGGAATCTGCAGAACATCTTAAGCGTTTCTACCAGTAGGCATCGGTTTGTAATGTTAAATAAAGCCTTATCAATTCTTATGTGACAAGTTGAGCGTTCATTGATTGTTTAGTAAGACATCTCAAGCGAGTTCCGGATCTTGTAAGATCTGAAAGAACATAATAGAGAAAATTCATATAAGTCACTCTTTATTCAGTGAGTTACATTCGATAACAATCGATGATGTCTTCAAATTTAATTCAGGTACAACTGAGTTCCCTCGATAAGAGAGGGCAAGGAAAGACATAATGAAAGAAAGGAGAAGAGAAAAAGGGAGAAAGAAAAGAGGAGAGAGAGGAAAAGAGGAGAAAGAAAAGAGGAGAAGAAGAAAAGATGAAAAAGAAGGAGAAGGAGAAGAGAAAGAGAAAAAAAAAAGGAACAGAAAACTGACGGCCTTGAGAGATGCACCGCCCTCTCGGATGCATTCCTAGCAAGCTAGAGGGAATAACATGACTCCCATAAAGGGAGACTGGGAAAACCTGACTCCTGACGAAGCGAGGCGGACCAGCTTCAGGGATCTCTGGTGATCCCGGTGAAGACAAGCGAGACTTAGAGTACTTCATCTCACACACACACTCAGTCATGTACCTGGCCAGAAGCGATTAAATATAAACTCTTTAGCTATGAAGCCACCATTTACTCTGAAAAGATCAAAATAGCGAAACCCGCTGAGCGCTCAATTCTCCATCGTCCCTGACGTAAAGCGTTCGCACCTTTGAAAATCGGAAGTGAATGGCGCTCATGAGCCTACGCGGCAATTCCATGGATGGGCTCTGCCCGGTATGCAGAGGCGAGCTCATCTCTACTCTGCACGGCCACTGGCGCCTCGAGTCAGACCGGCTGGGATACATTGCCACTCGGGTACAGAGCATGTGCACTCGCACAGGCATCAGTTTGACGCCACCATTAGCGAGCTCATCTACTGCACAGGCCGCATTTGCCTCGAAAATTCGGACATTTCGGGCTACATTGCCGCACTCG
Organism: Tetrastigma voinierianum; assembly: GCA_016808115.1. NCBI lineage: Eukaryota > Viridiplantae > Streptophyta > Magnoliopsida > Vitales > Vitaceae > Tetrastigma > Tetrastigma voinierianum. Next base: position 85,423 of record JAEQBH010003145.1, on the reverse strand, counting down.
GCTGGAACGCCACCGTTGGCCAGGCTCCTTCTATCTGCACGGGGCCGCGGCGCGCAGGGTCGGACGACCGGGCTGCGTTGCCACTCGGTGGGCGCCACTTTCGGTGCGGGACGCCACTCGGTTGGAGCGCTTCACCATTGACCAAGCTCATCTACTGCACTTACAGACCCTGGCGCCTCGGGGTAAACCAAGCTCAGACTGCATTGCCCTTTCATTTGGAATGCCACTGCATTGGGCATACTATTTGGAGCATCACTCGGGTTTGACAATAGCTGGGGCGGAAACGCCGCGTGAGCTCATCTACATACACGAGTCATCTCTGTGCACAGAGGCCATCTCAAATTCCGGACAACTCGTAGAGCCCCAATATTTCACATGGGCCGGAGCTCTAGCTGTTCGCATTGTGAGCTCTTCCCTGGCGATTCCATGGGCCGGGCTCTGCATGTTGCGCCGGCAGGCTCGCTCCCGGCATTTCGCGCCATGGGCGAGCTCGTTATTTGACCGCGTGGCGAGCTCTGCTTCTAGCGATTCACATGGACGAGCTCACACTGGCTGTTCGCCTTGACGAGCTCCTCCTAGCATTTCATATGGACGAGCTCTGCACAACTGTTCGCCTTGACGAGCTCCTCCCAGCATTTCATATAGACGAATACCTTGGCCCGATCGCGTGCGGCGAGCTCTTCCTAGCTTAATTCATGGGCGGAGCTACGCACGAAGTGGTATGAGCTCCTCCCGGCATTTCATATGGACGAGCTGCTTGTGTTACGACCGTGAGCTCTTCCCTGCGATTCGCTTGACGAAGTTCACATGGGCTGAAGCTCCGCGCGATTCATGCGACGAGCTACAAAGAAGTCGACCATTTATGGTAACTTCGGCTTGGCGAAGTCCGGCTCCTCAAATTGTGAGCTCAACTATTGTGGCTCACGCTGACCTAAGGAGATCTTTTCAACTCTGTATCTGAGTCGGTAGGTGGAGGTGGCGCCCGAATGTGAGCTGCTTAGAAAATGGGTCATACGGCCTAAGGAACCGGATCGGCTCAGCAGAAAGCGGTCAGCAGACCGGCGACTCAGTTTGTGAGCCACCGCCTGTACAAGCGTTATGCAAACCTGGAATCGGGCGGCCTCGTGCGGCGATTAACCCACACGAAGCCTCAACGACTTAGTTTGTGAGCTTAATTCCAGCGACTTAGACCCTCGGTCGGGCGCGGATAACTCCATGAAAGAAAGCGAAAATACGGGTGAGAAACATGACGATAAATAATAGACCTTTATTAAAAGGAGAGCTACATATGTCTGGACCCCGGGCGAAACAAAAACAAGTATACATAGAAGAAAAATATAAAGTCGATATCGGGCCGGCGAAATGGGCTCACGAGAAACCTGGCGACGGCGGGAGGAATGACGACGAAGAGGGAGAATGGGCTTATTGAGGAATGTATCTAGGAGTTCATTGAGAATGATGCAGGAGAAAGACTCCTCTGCATCCTCTCGTCACTTGGGAGATCGAAGTTGAAGTCCAAATCTGGGTAGACGTTAACGGCCTTCGGTGGCGAGCCACCCGAGTGCGAGCCTTGGCTTGGTCCCTCGATGCGCTGTAACATCATCTACGATGACGAGGATATTTCTTGGTGAAGATCCCGCGCAATCCGACACTCTTCATTCGGCCGCTACGCCAAATTCTGACCTCGAAGCCTCACGGTGAGCTCGTCTAGCGGCGCCACGACCTCGGAGCCTCGGCTACGAGCCACGGCTAGAGCGTGCTACTTTATCCACCTGGTCGCCATTACTGGCGCCACCTTTGACTCCTCTTGGGACCCGCCAGCTCACGGGGATGTAGTAGGCTCATCCACTAACCGTTTGGAAGCTCGTCGTCTTGGGAGGATTGCGGTATCCCGAGGTCTCGTCGGATCATTCGGCCTTGGCAGCGGAGCTCACCGGTTATGCGAAGCTCACACTTGACCGCTGCGAAGCTACTTGAACTTCTATCCTCTCTGCCCGCCCAGAGCACAAGCGGCCTTGTTGTGCTTCATCAGTTAACTCTCTCCACCTCTTCGAGTCTGCATTGTGCCGTTCTTATGACTCAGTCCTTTCAGCGGAAGAAAGAAGGCCGCCTTCGCCTTATAATCAGGCGATTTTTCATGCTTTTCATTTGCGCGTTTAGCCTTGCTCGGCGAGACCCTTGAAAATGAGTGGCTACGCATCAAACATAAAAGTTAACATCGAAGCACGGATCGGCCCAAACGAGACCTTCTCCGAAGCAAGGACTTACGGAAGCAATCCCTTGAAGGATAGAGGCGAACCTCGTCAATGAGGCGCTTTTCGACCTCCCGAGTCATAACAATCCTGGGGCTGGACGAGATCGCACCCGCGCCATTCGACATTGGCAGGAGCAAAGAATCCTCATCTTATGACTTTGATTCGGATTTTTTCCCCTTCAGCTAAGGTTCACCCTTCGAGGAGGTGGCCTAGCACTCTCCGAAGGCGGATTCCAGGCGGTAATAGGCATAACCGCGCGGTTGCTCGGCAAACTCCATCGAGACTCTTTGCTACGGCGGGGCTTAGAAGGGCGGAGAATGTGATGCGAGGCCTCGGCCGTAGGCGAAGCTAGCCCGACTCCGGCTTTCGGGCAAAAGAAGTCGGAGGCTAATTACGAACCTTGAGGCGAAACCCCGGCCGATCTTCCTCTGAGTTGGGCTGAATTTTCGTTTGCACTCAGGGCTTAGGGGCAGTGCCCCATTTGGACAAATTTCTCCTAGTAAGTGTTTGCAGTAAGCCTAATGGGAGGGACTCCCACGGTGGAAGGAGGCAAGGGCCTCGAAGCAGTAGAACGTGCAGACCTCAATTTCGACGGGCCAGGAATGCGGGACTTTGCTCGGCCAGCATAAGGACGAGCGGGACATTAAATGACCTTGAACTCTGACGGTATCTCGGCGCTAAGGTCAAGGCAGAGCACAGGAGCATGAATAGCGCGAGGTCAGAAGTATTCAGCAACCTTCACACAAGTTATGCAGCTTGAGGCAAACACTCACGAAGATTATCGGGGGGTGGCCAGCTGAGGCATGGAGTGTCGTCCTTGTCGGAAGGATCGTATTCCCAGTTGCGACCACTAACAAAGAAGTAACGTCCCTTCCATGACCTATGGGAAGAAGGGAGATCAGTGATCACCAGAGGAGCTCCAGAGCGCCTGGAGAAATAAAGGAAGCCCTCGGTAGTCTCCTTTGGACTGAAAAGATAGAGGAGCGAGGCCACCAGGGATGTAGGCTCCTTGTCCCTAAAGGCCAATAGGCCCACCAAAATGCCCTAGCCGTTGGGAGCGAGTTGGGAAGGACAAACGTTGAAATGTTGCGGGAACCTCTTTCATAAAGGATGCGTGGAAAGCAGACCATTGTCAAGCGACCTCGAAGAGCATCGCCAATCCCGAGCACGGAGTACACATAAAAGTCGGGGCGTGGGTCAGCATCTTTCGGGCCTTCGAGAGAACCAGATAACGTTCGGCAAAAGGTAACCCCATACGAAGGACCGACCTTCGTCCCACGATCCATGACATGTTGAGCGGCGGTTAAGATGTCTGACTAGGATATTTAATTGGTTCATTTTCCTTTATCCTTATCAGAGGAAGAGGAGCGCCACATGGCATTACGGGGTTCAACCACGGTCGAACGGCAGGAAGCATCCCTAACCCATCCAGAACCGGCAACAACAGAAGAGTCATCGCCAATACGTAAAGAAGAAGAGCGACCCGGACCCATAATCAGTAAGCGGTAAGCCTTGATGATCGAGAATAAAACGGAAGAAGCAACCTCGGGGAAAAATGCGGAAAAAGGCTACACTGAGTTCGCGAGGGAGCTTCACGGGCAAATAAAGTCTGAGATCGCGGAAGAGGTTGGAGGAGCGAGAAGCGGAGACAGAGGAGGTCTCGAAGAAACTAAAGAAACTAGAAGAGTAGGAAGCAAGCGAAAACCCGGGAGTCATCATTATCACAAGACAAATGGCGACCCGAGCCACTAACTAATCCATTTGGCAGACACGTGAAGTTACACCGATACGAGAAGCGTTACAGCCCTTGCCCGCGTACACATTACCACGAGAAATTTGAGGGAATTGTGATAGGGTTTTGAAAAATAAGGCTGAAGCCCACACATCGGGCCCGAAAAGAGGCCAACCCGGCGAAGCACGAGAAGAGACTAATTTGAACCCAAAGGAGGAGCTTGCCCAATGGGGCACTGAGGCCTTTCATCCTTCAGACACTTTTTGGGGTAGGCCAGGAAGAAGGTCGGCCATTTGGGCGAGGCCAGTATGGTAGAATCTCACGAAGGGATGGGAAGCGAGAATAAGCACGATAATATATTATTGAAAATCCCACCAAATCTCATCAATAAGGAAGGAGGACTATCTCGAGTAAACTATAACCATATCTGTACCAAATCCGATATGGACTATAATAGAAATATCCCATCCAATAGAGGAAGGACTCTGTCACCATCAATGGGTTGAACATCTACTATAAATACATGGTCACCGCAGCGGTGAAAGATACACACATTCTTAGAGGCATACTCGTATGCAACATATTCGCCCTCTAAGTAGTCTTTCTTTTCTCTCGGAAGAAGGCCGGCTTGGGGCATCGGAGCGACACACGGTCACGACCATCGCCGACCCCCACACTTTTTCTTCTTGCGGAGACGCGTCCGAGCCCGCGGATCAACGGTGCCGCGATCACCGCCTCGGCTCGAGCTGATCCGGACCTTTGCATCCCATCCCCTGAGAGCAATCGGGTCCGGCCAGCTGACCACTTACCTTCCAACCCGAGTTCCGGTTGAAAAAAGAGCATCATCACTTTTATTTAGATATTTTTTTTTTTGAAAGCTAACTTTGATTTAGATATTAAATTTGAAGTTATTTGATTAAAGATCACTTCAAATTTAATAAGGATTATCTTTTTTTACTTAGTCTTAAAGTTATCTTTTTAAGAGACATACATCCGATATTAATCTTACCTCTATTTCTTTCTTCTTTTTTTTTGAAGTATTTTATGAAAAAAGCTGTTAAAAAAACCGAAGCCTAAATTTTGGGAGAAAGACTTGCTAAAAAAAAAGGAAAGAAAAGAAGAAAAATCTCACCTTTTAGGAACGTGTACATTATATCATTTTTATTTAGTTCATAATTATTAGAATATGAATACTAAAGTAAGATTAACATTTTTGACATCAATAGGAAATAATCTATTTTTAGAATTTGTTTTGTGACATGTCGTTTGAAATGTTTCACTAAGTATACAATTTAATATCGTTTTCATATTATTTTATCTTTCAGAAACAAAACTTGTATTCATTTAGGATAATTACACCGCTAACATATATCTTTATGGGTACTGGTAAACAAGAATTGATATGAATATCAGACCGACACCCTTACTGTGCCATAATGGACGCGGGTAGGATGCCTGTTAAAATTTCCATTTCAGATGACTTTGAGAGGCTTGACTTTATACTATAATATTTACACCTTATATATCCACAACACTTTCAACTCTTTGGACTACGATGTGCGATACAGAACACAGCATATGTTTATAAGGCTTAAACTTATGACCGTTGATTAAGTTAAATGAAATCCAACATCTGACCTATATGTTGGATGGTAACACTTTCAACCTTATTACTTTTATTGTTATTATTATTATATATTATTAATTACCGTTTTGACCATAGTGGAGCTTTAGAGAAGCAAAAGAAACATTAAGAGATAGGGAATAAACAATACAAGGGAAAAGGTATATGGTCATGCCTATAAAGAGTCACCATAAGCAAATGGTGTCATTATGACATAGTTTTACCTTATCCACTGATGCCACAAAGGGTATTAATTGGTGACATGTTTGGAAGTGACATTAAAATATATTCATAGGTGACACATTTGGAAGCGACCGGAAATGACACCAAAGTAGGTAAAGTAGTAACACATTTGGAAGTGACACCATGTATTTCAAATCAATTATGCCCAGCTTGTTATAAAAGTAAATAGGTGTCACATTAAATGTATCACTTTTTTTAGTTCTGACGTCATATTGTAAATGCTTGTGAAAGATATAATTGATTAGCTTATAGAATTTTGTAATGCTTATGGATTTTACTCATAACATATAATAATCATATAACAATATTAACCTATAACAATTATATATATATAAATATAACAATCACAATCACGATCACAATATGTTAACACAATACACCTTAATATAGCTATTTGTAACACATTTTCTAACTCATGAGTATTTTGCATGTATTGTTCACAAATATTAAAATCTATCATGCACCCATCAAACTGATAACTTTTAAAGAAAAACAAATTAAAGTGAGTACGTACTAAAACATGATTTAGAAATGTTACACATCCCAATATTCATGTACAATTTATTTGCATCAAATTGGCTCATTGAAATGTTGTAAAAGTTACATCTAAAAACATGAAATTTCATCATCTTCTCATTTCTTTTCATTTTTCATACCCTCATATCATGAGCGTATATCTACATTTTATGATTTAGTGAGTTTTAGAAATTTTATTGGAAATAAAGAAGAATAATGCTATTATAAACAAATAGAGTTAAGTACTTCATCAACTTTTTTCAAATATAAACATTAATCAAAGAAGAGTAATACTATATAATAACCATCAAAAAATACATGTAGCAACTAAGGGACTTACCATGCATAATCATGATTCATCAACGTGATTCATGATTAGTTGTAACATGAATGTAGCCCATTCCCATCTAATTTCAGTAAATTCAACTTGGGAATATGTCTTTTTATCACCAAACTGAAATCAGATAAGACAATAACATTATACCACACAAAATTTGGAAGTCTAAAATTGTTTTCAATTTATTACATGAGTACTAACTTTGATGCAATGATTGTTGGATCAATAATTATCTCTTTAATGAATCTCATAACAAAGTAACCACATTCAAAGCCCCTTTCTTATCTTGGACAGTAAGTAATCAATTGTAAAATATTTGATTACTCATATATATTCGCAATTGTATAAGCTAAATGTGAAAGCAAAATTTGAAATATAGAGCTAGGAATCATAAAACCTCTTACTTAAAGTCTAATATTCATGACTTACTTAGGGTTGTAAGGTATAAAAATATATTTATCATCATGACACTCTACTAAGCTTTTTGATAACAATTGTGCTATCTTCTCTGTTTAAGGAGTACTAAAGCTTGTCGGTGATATTGTAAAAGGATTAACAAATAAAAATTTTGATTCATTTTTGACAATATGTAGTTGATTATGCATATGCTTATTATATTATCCAAACACAACAAAAAAAAAATATCGTTAGTCAAATTCGAGCCTCTTCAACATTGACAACTCATATAAAAAAATAATTAAATAATGAAAACAAATGTAGGAATCATAAATAGAAAGAGATGCAATTTGATGATAGCTCTTAAGATGAGATAATGTATTCACAATCCTCTCTAGATATATATGTGCGAAATTCAACACCAAATAATAAAAATGGTAGTTGTATTGAGTATGTCTTCTCATTACCAAAATAACCATCCAATCTCGATTTTCCATAGACATTCGATATATCTAAATAAAACAAAGGTTAACTAAGTACATATTTCTTCAATACAATACTAGATAATATTTAATAAAATGATATTGAAGTAGCAAATACAAAAAATATGTTGGGTTTAAATTTACTGTTATTTTATTTTATTTTCTCTTATGTTGTTTTTTCTCTATTTTCCTGGGGATGCATTTTCTTGATCTGGATTCTTGTTAGGGTTCTCAACAATGGATGCTTATCATGCTCTTCATTTCATGTTTGGGAATTTTTTCTGGGTTTTCCTTTTCTTTTTTTGTTTCTCTTTCTTTCCCCCTGGTTTTATTGGTTTATTTTTGTTGATCTTTGAATTCTTTAAAACAGAAAATGTTGCCATTTTATTTCCTTTACTTTTCCCCTCAGTTTTCTTGGTTTGTTTTTGTTGGTCTTTGAATTCTTTAAAACAAGAAATGGGTTTCAGGTTTACTTTCTTCTTCTAGAGTTTTCCTACATCCTAAAGCACTTCATTTATTTGTAATCGGATAAAAATTAAATAAAACAACCTCCATCTATAGCTTTCTATCTGTATCAAACTAAATTAATATACTAAAACACTTCTAAATGGAATATGATATCCTTAAGATACTAAATTAATGAATATGAGATCTTAATTTATGCCAATGTTTTATATATTAATTTCTACCATACAAATAATATAATATAAATAAATATAAATTTTTTTATTACATTTAATAACATTATTAGCTAATGTTTGAACTTTATAAATAATTTTATTATGTTATTCAGTACTATATTTATAATATATTATCATATATTTTATAAAAAAATTTAGACTTTAAACACAAATTTAATTTTATAATAAAATTTATATTTTTAAAAATAATATAAATAGTAAAATTATTAAAAACAATGTATATATATATATATATATATATATATATATATATATATATATATATATATATATATATATATATATATATATATATTATGTAACACCCCAAACTTTGATAGTTTTATAACATGTTGAGGGTGTAATACAAATTAAAAGTTAAAGTTTTCGGGAATAATAATGCTAAAAATAAAATAAGCAAAACCCGGAATTTATCACAAAAAAGTTTAAGGAATTAAATTAGTAATTTATCAACTAAGGACCCCGAATATCATAAGATCATAAGACTATATGCCCAATTAGAATATGTGAGAAAGAATGTGTAAATGAAAGGGAATATAAGGGACTTAAATGCAAAAATGGGTAATAAATCATAAAAGCCATTTTCCAAACATAGCCTTAGCCATGTAAGTGGATAAGACCACATTTGGTCTTGCAATTTGGGCAATTGTCCCATTTGAACTAGGTCGCGTTTGAGAGAGAAAGGGGAGAAAAGAAGACGAATAAAAAGAGGAAGAAGAAGAAGAGTTAGAAAGGAGGCGCTAAGGTATGAATCTTGAAGTTTGAATCTTTAATACATGTAAGGATTTGTATGGATCTTTAGAGTGGAATTGTGTTTAGGTTTGGGTTTTTCCTATTTACTGGTTAGGAATTCTCCTACCTCCAACAATTGAGTTGATTGGTTGAGTTCGGTTTTTGGAGGAGTTCTTTCTAAGATTGTTTGGTTTTGGTTGTGGTCGCTGAGTGAGGAAAAATTTGTATAGAAAATGATGAGTTTAGGGGAGATGTTGTCAGTTTTTAAAACTCGTGCATTTTGTTTTAGCCCATAACTTGGCCATCACTCATCCAAATTGGGTGATTCAAAATTCTAGGTAAACTAGGCTTCTAGGAGAACAAATCTCCTTGAAATAAGTGTATGAAAATTTGGACCCCATTGCACCCAAAAATTCTTCAAAGGGGAGCTATATTGCATGACATAGCTGGATCTGTTTTGGTTATATTTTGACATTAGAGTGATCCTGGTTGTTTAGGTCATAACTTGGCCATCATTCATCTAAATTGAGTGATTCAAATTCTGAATTATTGAAACTACAGGATAACAATCTCTTTGAATAGGTGTCTTCAAATTTGGACCACTACATTGGACTGAATTATTTATCTAAAAAATGAAGTTCTGTTTGTAAATATTTGATAATATCTGGCTGTGAAAATACAAAGATAAAGAATAATGATGTCAAATATGCTTTCATGAAATTCTGGATACTTAAATAGTTGTCGAGAGGATATAGATATGTCTTGAAAATGAAATAAATGGGTATGGCTTAGAGCACGGTTGGGGATAGATGGGCGTACCTATTAGGGATAAAAAGTCACGCAACATCTTGATCGGTTGCTTCCGTTAGGTCGTTCTGACAGCCGGTCATATAGGTCGTTGTAAGTCTGATGATAACGTGCCTTATTTACGCCAAGTTCATTGTCTTGTACAATGATAATAGCGCATTCGAGCCCTTATAGTTCGTTGTCTTGTACAATGATAATAGCACATTCGGGTCCTGATAGTTTCCCGTATCCACTTCTAAGGTATATGTAGGCATGAAACATAAAAACAAATAACATGAATATGCAAATGATTTGAATATGATGTGACATAGATATGAAATGATGTAGAAACATAACATTCTTATCTTATTATTAAATCTTTAACATGACAAGAATAAGAAGCAATGTAAAATGACACAAAATGTATATGAATGATGAAAAGAAAATGAAGCGTGATATGATTAGTAGTGTGGTTATGTATAAGCATGTGTAAATGATGTATGAAATATGTAAGCATATGTCTAAAGTGTGATATCCACAGTGGAAATTAGATCCACGAGTGTCTTCTGATAAGCTATAAGCTTAGCGCAAGTGTTTTAAATCCGTGTAGGTACAAAGAGGAAATAATGCGATATTAATCCGCATCGGCAATCGAGGTCCAACCCTTGACCATTTAGATCTGTGGGGACCTTTTGAATTACATTTTGTATATGTATTTGTTTTTGTAAACAATGTAAAGTTTGTATATGTTGAACTTATGGATTTTGAATATATTTTGTAATCCGCTGCTACAGAATATATTTCAAGTTAAATGTTTAATAGTATATGGTGAAACAAGTTTATAGTAAACAGGAAAAAAAATAAAAATAAATAAGACACCTTCACCTAACATCGAGTGTCGGATTGGGGGCGTCTCATATTATCTCACGAAATTGAGATCAACATACATATTATCTCAAAAATCCGATTTTATGAAAACATATATCTAATATCACCGATTTTATGAAAAGATAAATATCCTAGGATTTGAGTCATCCGAAATGAGATGAACACCATTCATCATGTGAATTTAAAGAAAGCATTCTCTATCACAAGATCAATTAGCAGCAAGGCCACACATAAAAAGAAGAATCATGCAAATGAATGATTCAAGATTAGTCACTGATTTCAAGATCGATTAAATCAAATCAAGACCTTTATTCATAACAAATTTATGAGTCCTAAAATAAATTAAAAATATAATAAAAATTTAATTCATCCATACCTTGTAATCCTAGTTAGAGAGTATGTATAGTTTCGGCTACTTTGCAGAGATCACAAAGTACAAGTTCTGTAGATGTTTCCAAACACAGAGAACGATCATTGGCTTCAAGGCACAGGCTCCCAAAACCCTAGATAAGGAACTTATTTTGTCATTAGAGGTGGAGAAAGGCCGAATCCCTGCTGTTTCATATTTCTTTTACTTGAATATTTTATTTATTTATAAATATATAATTTAATTTAGGTGATTCCCTTACCTGAATATTTTCTTTATTTACAAATATCTCATTTAATTTAAATTATTCTTATCAAAATTGTATATTTAATACTCTTTATCCAATTTTTTATTGCATATAGTCAACTTTCAACAGATAAAATAAAATATATAAAATTAAAATTAAAATTTGACAGATTATTTTACATTCTAATTTAAAGTTTTATTTTGACATTTTATGCTCTAATGAAATGTTTTAAAATTAAATTTATTTTATATAGTTAACAAATATAAAAAATATACTTTTTGTACTTTTTTTTATTTTTATGATATAAATAAAGTTACAAAAACTTTATTGATAATACCTTGATACTTGTGCGATCCCATCATCAAAGCAAATCCTAATGTCTTATTTTATAATCAGTTTCCATCTAAGTTTAAATTTTTTATAAAAAAAAAATTAAATTTGTTTTACTTTTTTAAAATAACAAAGTTAAGTAATTTTATATAGAAAAAAGTTTTTAAAATTTTTAAATATGTGAAAAATATTTTTATAAAATATTAAAAATAGTTTATTATAGATTAAAAACATATTTTTGGAAATCATTTTAACAAATTATTATTATTTAAACAAAAGATTCCTTCAAAAAACGAAAGATAAATATCTATCTTCTCTTAAAAAATTCCCTACACTAAAAAAATTGCACAATCAATGGTTACCCTTCTAGTAACTTAAAAAAAAAAAAAAAAAAGAAGAAACTACTAACCTACCCTTTATAAATTTCAAAACCTTGTACCATCGCCAATGAAAATCACAAATTTCTCCTCTATGTCATTTATCTCCCCTATGTCTAAGAACATGATCCTAGTCCGTGCTTCATAATCCACTTTTTGTATTTATATAATTTAGAAATAATGTGACAGCCAAGAAAAACAAAAACAAGGTGTGAACATATGCTTAGACTAATCCAAAAATAATTTTTTTTCCAATAACTATTATAAATATTTATTTATGTTTGATAAAGTATTTTATTTTAAATAAAGCTTGTTAGAAAGTATAAGAAAATATTATTTTAAGAAAAAGTAATTAATCACTTTATTCTCAAATTATCTAAACAAACTTATAAAAAATTAATTTATTCCAAATTTATTTTCAAAATGGTTAATCCAAAAGAAAAAAAACTTTTTTAGTGTCCAATAAAACTAATGATTCCTTTCAAAAATAAAAATAAAAATTATTTTATTTGAAAGAATTTTATAGGATTTAAAAAGCTTGAATTATTTGAACAAACTTATCAAAAACAAATATTTTTTTAGATTTATTTTCTAAATAGTCAATCCAAAACAAACTTACAGAATATATATATTTTAAATATTTTAATGGATTTATTAACCATCCATAAATATAGTCTAACAATTTCTTTCCAAATATTATTACTTAAAAATTGTAAATAAAGAATAACATTATTTTAGGAAAAGCTAATAAATCACTTTATCTCGAATTATCAAACAAAATTGTCAACCAATAATTTATTCAAATTTATTTTTCAAAATCATTTTTAAAAGATAAAAAATTTTAATTTTTAATTTTTATTAAAAATAATTATCTATTTAAAATGTGTGCTAAAATATTATTTTATTTTAAACAATTTTATAGTATTTACTATGCATTAAAATAATATAGAGTCCAACAATTTTTTCAAATATAATTACTTAAAAAATAAAAAATAACATTATTTTAATAAAAGCATACTTAAGTGGTATGCATAAACAATGACTTTTACATTGTTTCTAATTACTGTGCTATAAAAAAATGATCATGGACTTATAAATTTAATTTTATATGTCCATGTCGAGTATCACATTTTCAGAACTACATCATGAGTGTCACTTTCCAGAAAATGACAACATAATCCAAAATTTTGATTTCATATATATGTTGTCACTATTCAGAAAATGAGACCATAAATTATTTTTTTTTATATGATGTGGCACCTTTATAAATTTTGAGTAAAAATGTGTCATTATTTTGGAAAATGACATCAAAGATAGTGATACCATTAATTGATTTTGTTATGGTAAATATAATATAAGAACATAATTATAACTAACAGTACCTATTTACAAACCAGGCCAGGTTTTAAAAACCAAATATATTTTTGATATTTTAAACTTGTTTTTTATTTAATTGATTTGAGAATAATTGTAAAAAAAGTATAAAAAATGCAAAATATATGATTCAATCAAGTTTTATTGAAAATAATTGTATTTTAAGTATGATAATACTTTGATACTATCTTAATAAATAGTAAATACTATATTAATGTACTAGCTATTATGATAATGAACGGTGCCAAAATAGTACGTATAGTTTATTAAAATAACATTTAGATATTTATATTATATTTGAAAGCAAGCGAATTAATTTTTATAAAATGATAATAAACATATTTTTGCGTTAACTTATCATTATTTCTTTATTATTTCAAATCGATGAATTGAAACCTAAGTTTGCATTACACCTTATGGCATGAAGTTGATACCTTCTTGATGCAGATAGGCACATCAACCTCCTACCGCCATACTTTCAACCTTATTACTATGATTGTTATTATTATTAATTACCATCATGACGTTACTGGAGGCTGTGGAACTTTAGAGACAAAAGACAAATTAAAAGACAGACAAAAGACAAATTAAAAGACAAGGAGAAAAGATAAGAGTAAAAGAGTGAAGGAATTCTTTCAAAAAAAAAAAGAGTGAAGGAATTTAGATCAGGGTAGGTAGGGAGAAAAGATAAGAGTAAAAGAGCGAAGGAATTTAGATCAGGGTAGGTGGGGACGCTACCTACAATAATGATTAAGGGATAGCAAAAATGTGGTTCACCTTTAGAGAACTTTATGGAAGACTCCGTTTCATCGTAAATGTAACAGGAATGCCCGTATTCTAACAGTACCTATTTACAAAATTGGTTTCAAAAAGCCCCAGTCTCATTAATTAGTTTGTGGTAAACCGATATATTATTGATATTCTTAAAAAAGTTAGGGCAGTTCTGTTTTTTGAAATGTATAGAAAATTTTTAGAAACGGCGCAAACACTATTTTAATGTTTCTAAAAATTGTTATATCTGAATTGAATGGTTTTGTGTTTTAAGTTTATTGAGATCTGAAAATTAGGAATCGATATGAACTTCTTGTAGTTTTTCGAGAAGCTTGTGGGCAAAGCAAACATTTTTATTTTAATGAAAAACAAAAAAAATAAACAAAAGGATTGTCTTCTCTTTCCATATTCGATGAAATACAAGTTTCTACATCTTTTTTTTTTAAAAAAAGAAAAGACCATTAGTTCATTATAGTATGCATTCACGTTTGAGCGAATCAATATACATGTTCTGAGGATTACACAACATCCAAGTTATAAATAGCAAAAATAAAGCGGTAAAAGCACATATTGTTGGTATCACAGATCTTAGAATCTTAAGATTAAAATCCGATATGAGGCGTAGCGACGACGTAATTTGATATGATTTATTCGTCTAATCAAAATAACGCTATCGTTTGAATCGTTGTGCGAAAACCAATAGAAAACAAGCTGTCGTCGATGTGCTTGACAACCTTCTGTGGTCGAGAAAATAACAATAAAGAAACGAAAGGATAATTGAATAAAAACTTAGATAAGAAGGAAAAAACTATTTTATTGAGAGAGAAAACTCATATCTGAGTGCACGATTGATGGGAGGGGTGATTTTATACCAAAAAAGGCCAAAAAACCGTCCTCTTTTTTTAATGGGATGAAAAAAAGAAGTGAAGGTAAGGTTTCTAGAAAATATGAAAGGAGAGGCAAGTTTTTTTACAATTTTCTACATCTCGATTCTCATAAAAAGAATTTTGCAATGTCAATGGCTACATTAGCTCGTGAGAAATACATGAACACGAAGACAAGATCTATGGATAGTCATTCTTGAAATTATAAATATATAAATAAAGAAACATATATACAAATTGCGGGAAGATATTTAAATTGTGGTATCATATCAAACTGCTAAATTTCTTGTAAGTTTGATGAGCTTGTATGATTCGGACGTAACCATCATGTACATCATACTCTTTAACAATTATGACAATATCGCTTTGATGGCATATATATAATTAAAGAGATGATTACAAGAGATTGCAGATGACTATGGTCAGTAGGGAGATGGCATAGAGGGCCCAGATGGTGCACTTGAGGGAGAGAGGGAATGGAGATGTGATGGCGAGGAAGAAGGCTGTCACAGCAGAGAAGACACCAACAAGTTCTAGCACTTGTGCTGCCATGGAGAACTTGGAACTAATAAAAATGGCGACGAATATACAGGAGAAAGAAACAGAGATTGTGAAGCACAGCAACAAGTATAAAGTTGAAGGGGATTGAGAGTGAGAACATTGTTGGAACTGATGAGCTATTTCAAATGCTGATCCGAAGCAAAATGCGACGACCAGCTTGGACCAGTTGAGATTATGATGAGACAGTACTGGTAATGAAAAATGGTAGGCCGCCGGCTTATGCCTGACTTCAACCTCAGCCGCCTTTTCGACGTCTTCCGGTGGTGGTGGTGATAGTGGTGTCCCCGCCAGCTGCGGTGATGTTGGCTGCTGGGGCATTGGTGGCTGATGGACAGAATACTACTAAGATCCCCGGAACTACCGTTTAATTTGTTGTACAATTTTTTTTGTAATTCTATATGCTTTTCATTTATATCTTAGTTTTCATGTTGACTTTTTAACCATGGTCGGTGCGACCTGCCCACAAGTCTACGGTGGAACTTTCCTTGACAAGAGGGGGGCGGTCACCTACTTTCAAATCCCCCATGTAAAAGCTCTTTTCCCATTAAAGCAATGGGACCAACAAAAAATAAAATAAAAAAGAAAATGAAGAGAGGTTTTTCTCTCTTTTAAAAACCACGTCATCTCATTAAATTAATAAATTCTAATTAATTACATGAAAACATTTAAAATCGAAAATAAAATAATTAATAGCTCTGAATTAGGATTTTTTTTCATGTTATTTTCGATTATGATGTTAGGAACCTTGGAAAACTTATGTTTCATTCCACCGATTTGAGAATAATTGTAAAAAATAATAAAGATTACAAAATACATTGTTTAGTACTGTTTCATAGAAAATAATTGTGCTTAAGGTATAATAGTATGTAGGTGCTACTTTAATAAATTATAGATATTATATTGACAATATTCATTATGATAGTACTTATAAAATAGTATTTTGATACTATTATATCTGAAACATAATTATTTTTTAAAAAACTGTATTAAATCCTGTATTTTGCATTTTTTTTATAACTTCTTTGCACTTGTTCACAAATTAATGGGTTTAAGGGTAAATTTATTGTGTAAAGCAATTTTCTTAATAAAATATTACTTTTGGTTTTGTTTCCCACGTGTATTTGGATAGTCTATTTAATTATAATTAGATAAAACTATTTTAATATATGTACATTCCTTCTGGTTAGTCACACTTTCTTGGTACGACACTCAAATGAGCCAGCAGATGATGAGCCACGAGCTATGGGCATTGCGACTCACGGGCGATAATTGCTATGTCATCATCACTAGCAAGGTCTATAAGTATCATTGTGCGCACAAAACCTCACATTGATTAAAAATATGAAGGATTATGGGTTGATAAGTATGAATGACATCTAATTTATACGAGACTCTTTTAAGGAGCCTAAAAAGAAAAACCATGAGAGTCTTAGGCTTTAAGTGGATAATATCATAATAATATGGAAGGACATTCTATAAGGTTTCCCGATAAATGGTTTCAAAATCGAGTTCATGTTTATTGCAATGGGTAAATGTCGAACAAAATGGTGTGAGTCGCTGATCTCTAGCGAGGTGGTGTTTAGCGTAAAGTATCTTTCCGATAAAGAGCTTTGTTTGAGGAAGAGATTATTAAGTGCGCGAAAGTCTAAATGGGTTCAGAGATGGAAAGTTAGGTTGTTCTTGTAGACAACATCCAATTAGTATAAGACCTTATGAGAAAAGCCCAAAAAATAAAATAAAATAATGAAGATCTTGAAAATTACATTAGACAATATCGTACAATGTGGAAATATGGGTCATGGGTTCGATAAATTGGAATAAATGCAGTCGAGAACACTTGTATGAGTGGATATTGAACAAAATGATTTGGTGAGCTCTTGACAACTCACTTAGCAAGTGGTATTTCATGTAACGTTTGTCGTTGAAAGACAAAAAAATCTTGAAGAGACTCGATGAAACTTTGTTCAATGGGGGAATTGTTGGGTGTGCACCCAAAATCCCAGATCAATTAGAAATGAAAAGGGTTATGAATTGATAAATATAGACAACAACCAATTGGTACGAGACCTTTCAGAGTAATAAAAATAAAACTATGTAGGCCTGTCTTTGTATTTCTTGCTTCTATGAGGTCTCTCCTAGTCCGGTGAAACTATCACACATGGTCATCAGTACACCACCTTCCGCCCGAAATTGTACTCTAGTAGAAATTCTCTATTAAATGAAGTTTGAATGCAAATGGTAAGCTACCGACAAGGATGAAAGAATCGCATTATATTTGTTATTTTGTAGGGGTATCGGGATTGAGTGCCTTCTAACCCAATTTTCACGCGCAGAATTTGAATTTCATTCTTAGGTTATTTTGGGATACTTCTTATTCTATGTAGGTCAATTTTATCCTTTAAATTAAAAAATATCATTTTATTAAGGAAAGTTACTGTTAAAATTAAATTTGTTTGTATTTTTGATCATCACATTTCGTGGATGATAGGTATGTAAATACTCATTTATCCTCATGTTTTGTAGGTTTTGTGGTTTTTATATATAAATAAGTGTCATGTGCTCTTTTTTCTCATAATTTTGTGATTAGGCCAACCATTGAGGAAAGTGCGAAAAAGTTAATCAGTAAATTCAACATGCAACTACGTATTTTACCTTTTTGTGTCTGATGACCTCCAGCCATCCATTCTTTGAATAGATATATAGTAGACTTGTATACCCCTTTGGGTCGGGCTAGTTGGCTTTGGTGAGGCAGGACTCGGGATGCTCTGATACCACTAAATCACTTTATCAAAATCATTTATCAAAAACACGCGGAAGCGATTTCAATTTAATGCAAGCCCATAAACATTTACAAATTCAATGCAATTCTTTTACAAAATATGCATTTAATGACATTTTATGCTGTTTACAACATAATATCCAAAATCGTATTAGGATATTGTACGAATAATAATTTAGGAGTTGAACTCCATACTGTTTACAAAACATTATTATTCTCAAAAAATATTTTTGTACCAATATCTGAATAAGAACACAGATATTATGTTATAAGACATAAATACCATTTTGTTAAATGCATATTTGTAAAATTGCATTGAATTTGTAAATGTTTATGGGTTTTGCCCTAAATTGAAATAAACCAGTGTGTTTTTGATAAAAATGATTGAGTAATTATAAAGCATCAGGATGGATATGTGAGCAAGAAAAGGTAATCATTTCTAGCTTTCAAAGAGTCCTTATTCACTTAATTTGGACTTGATTGATCAAGTTATGGCTTTTGGAAGTTGAAGGGATGAGAAGGTGCTCAAAATTTGACCGGTTCGGCACACTTTGTTTGGTTGGTATTTACCATCAACTACAAGAGTGTTGCTCTAAGAGATATCTACCTTCTACACTCTCTAAGATTTCTAACAAGACCAAGTTTGTGCAAGTATTCGGAGTTTGGGCCGAAAGTTATGACAGCCGAATGAAAGTGCGGAGAGCAACAAACCCGCATTTGTGGTGATTTCTTCACGTTGTAACGCATGATTTCTTCTTATTTGCGTGTGAATTTTCATGCTCTAAGCGTGATCCCTACCCTGCTTACAGCGTGAGATTTCTGCCCATGTGCTAAGTGGCGATGGTTTGTCTTCTTGAGAACTACGGTAGCCCTCATTTTTGCCCGATCATGAGTGCAGATTTGCCACGTTACAACGTGGATGTTGACGCCCAAAAATGCCGAAGCCCATCTCCTCTCATTAAAAGAGGAATTAGGGCATTTGGTCGGGAAGTTGTGGGGCGACGGGGTCACTGACGGGAGGAGCTCTTAGGAACAGGAAGAAGACCTTTGGGTGGGAAACACCCCAGGCAAATCTTCTTGGAGAGTAGATTTTGGCCTTGAAGGAGAAGAAGAAGGAGATTTGAAGAAAGAAAGCAGAGTTTCACATCTACACTCTTCTCCTCTTTTCTTACTTTTCTTCATTTTCTATGGTTATATTTATTTTCTCCATGAACTAATCCCATTTTCTAGGGCTTTAGATGTAGTTTGTTTATGTTTTATGTATTTGAACATTGATTTACTTTCTATTTGATATTTGAAGCACATTTCTATTAAATTCCCTATTGTTGACCATTTTATGTATATAGATCAAATTTCTGCTACTCTTACTAAGAGCTATTAACTAATCCCCCAGTAAAGGCACCCAAGCTGGCTGAACCAAATAGAACTTGTATGCTCAAAAAATACAATGATTTGTCGATGAATTTGTTGAAGAATTAGTTTGAGGTCATAATCTTATGATGCCTGAGTCCTTACAAGTAATAAAGAAGTGGACCTATAAGTTCGGATATCGTTCCCATGATTGGCAGAAATTTAAATTTCAACTACTGACTACTCAATTTCCACTATTTGAACTTCCATTTCATAAAATTTTCATTAACCTAACTAAGAATTCTACTATCTGAATTTCTACATCTATAATAAAAAGAAAATTTAAAATCCTAGACCTAAATTGGACTGAACCATATTATTACTGAAAGTAGACACTAGGATTTCAACTTCTTTGTGAGAGTATCAATTCACCGCAACGTAATCTCATCTTATTTTTATCATGAATTGGAATTTGAAATTGTCAAAGAGCGAGCCGGTATAGTTTGGATTTCTCCTTAACTATACATTTCAACGATTAGAGAGTCATGTTCATTTAAAACATGCTGACTAACCAATTACTTGTAATTAGATTGTCTTTATAAGATCTGAGCATTTTTCTTTTCTAATACTTCATACATATTTCTTATGATTGCAGATTTCTTGCTTCCCAAGACAGGGCCATTTGCCAGATTCCTACAAGATGAATGATCTCTCATTCTTAAGATCTTAAAGAGTTCTCCCTTTCCTTGATTAGATCTAAGCTAAAATAGGATCAAGTTCATTCCTCAAGACCAAGGAGAGATCTCTAATTGATTAAATTGATAGATCACTAAATTAATTTTCAAACCATGAGTAAATTTATGATTTATCTAAGTAATCTTTTAGAGCTCATTAGTTATTGATATTGGTCTAGCATACCCAGTAAGCATCCACGTTCTCGGAATCTCGACTACATGTCACTCAGAGGTCCTCCCCAGAAATCGAAATTTAGACAAAGCTGTCCTTTTATGGGTATAAGTTTTAAATGTTAGGAACAATTCACTTCATGAACAACACCATTCAAATGACTCAAAATTCTTAATCTAAAAATCTCTTTCTAATTGTTCGAGAAAAGGAACCATAACTAACATCGAGATCTTTCTAGCGGAAGTTGTGTTTCTCAGCAGATCCTGATAAACAACGAAATACTAATAAGAGTTTCCAATGATTATAATCAAGCTGAAAAGATGATTCCATCTTTCATCTAGACTTCATCATATTCAAACAGTAATCGAAATTTATCTTCAACGATTTAGCTCAACTTCAAACTTCTGAAAAATTCATTGTTTTAGGTCCAGTAAACAAAATTAAAGTCTATGATAAATCTAATCTACGAAGAAAAGAAAAATAAAAGAAAATAAAAGAAAAAAAATATAATACAAAAGAGTCCTCAACTCCTCGAATGCTGGTTTTTAATGTTGATTACCTCGCTTTCCTCAAATGTTTATATTTAAGAGTCCCAGTTTGAATTTTTAATTGAGTTACATTATGGATCCACTAAGTCTGGCCCGAATTGCATTCTCGGTGCGACCTAAAAGTGTTGTTTACATGAGTTTTAATTCTTTGTCGCGGTCTCAGTGCGACATCACGATGGTTGTCGCGGCGGTGTTGTTTCTTAATTGACATATTTATTCCATGTCGCGTGGATCTTTCTTTGGCTCTTTAACAATCTGTCTGCAAGGTCTGTCGTTCTATCCATTCTATGTCGCGACAATCTTATGTGTGTTTGGAGCAGGTTATGTTGCGAGCATTGACAGACCCATATTCTGTGATGTTTTACGTGCGGCTGCGAATTTGTGTAGTGACCCGGTTTTATGTGGCGTGACATTTACGGTGGTTCTTTATTCTGACCACATGTTTCTTGTATTGTTAGCATTACGTCTGTAACCGGAAAGTGCAGTAAATTGACGAGTCTTGTCGCTAGTTAACATGATTTCTTATTGCAGCATCATTTTGATGTTGCAACATAGTCTCTTGGTGTTGTAGATGTTTTCTATCGCGACCAAATTTTTATGTCACAGCAGACTTTTTGTATGTTCAGCTCATCTTTGTGTCAGCGACAAGACCTCTTCCTTGTGTAGGAATCTTTATTTGCGACATAGAAAAGTTTACGACTGCGACCTTATTTATCACGTATTCATCTTATTTATGTGTTCGTAACCTTAAGATCCTTTAAGCGACATGAAACCTCTCTTCATCTTAGTATATCATATTGAATTCTTTTGTTGGCGCGGTGGAGTTCACTAAATCGCGATGCGTCGGCTTTGTTTCTCTTGTGGGTTCTTGCTCGTAACCTTATCTTTCGATATGTGACATAGATTCTCTTTAACGTGTGAGAGGTCTTTCTTAACGTATTCTTTGTGTCTGTGAGGCTTTCCAAGTTCTTGATAATCGGTGTCGCGATAGGGAGGTGCATTCGTGACATAGATTATGTCTTTAACAATATGTGACATAAATTGATCTTTCGCAGTATTCTTCCTGTATTGCTTTTTAATTTCTTGTCGCGACACAAGATACCTTGTCGCGACAGATTTTCTACTTTCTTCCTGTTTCCAGTGTCGCAACATGAGCTTTTATGTTGCGACAAGTTCTTCCTGGTGTTGACATCCAGCTGACAAACCTTGTTGCAACATTATATTTCTTTGTCTCAGTTGACTTGTTACATTAACTACATGTTATGTTAGGACAAACTTATGCCATGAACATAATATTTATATTCAGTCCTTTGTGTTGCGATGGAAGAAATATTGTCGTAATGATTTCCTTAGCCATTTGCTTGGACGTTTGTCACGACTTAGACTACTGTAATTGCTTTTTTTTCTCTTTTTTCTTGCTGAAATTTTATCCTTTTTGAATTAAAACACAAGAAACACAAAGAGTTTGTGAATCCATAATTGGCATAAAACGGAATTGCAGAATATACTAAAAATAAGCTAGAAAAATGGATTAAAAATAGATCGTTTAAAACTCATCAGAATTCTGAAACTTTCGAGTTTTGTATTGAAAAGAAAATAAAATTTGTTTTTCCTCGAAACAAATGTTTTATTTTAGGGACAATTTTGCACTTTCTACTACAATTCTTTTTGAATCGGCTTCTTGAATTAAACTAGTTGGTTGCATGGTTTCCAAATTTGGTTACAATTAGGACTTAGAAAAATTTCAATTGCATCCTGAAACAAACTGTAGTTTACGAAATGTAAACAATCAGTCGATTCATCTACGATGCGTAGTGTGTGATGGTCTTCTTTCCCTTTCTCTTGGCAAAATTAAGCTAATCTTACGGGGTTTGACAGTTTTATATATCATTTAAGTCCCATATGCTTGTTTCATATTAGTCTCCACTAATGTAGGCAAATACAATCACCCCGAAGATCAATTAGGTCTTTTATCTTAAGTTTTGCCTTGGGTAATTGGGTGGATAATTGAAATTTGAATAAAAATTACCGAAGATTTATTTTGTCATTCTTTTTGCATCTTTGTCTCTATCCTTCATCCCTTTCTTTCTTGATGTGGAAGGAAATTTTCCCAAACTTGATCTTGATGTATCATGCATCTTTCTCATCTTGATAATTTATTTGCAAGTATGTTCTTATCAGTGAGTCCTTTAGATAGAAGCTCTTTTTCCTTTTATTTTCACTTGTCAAAGATTTTTAGGAATAGTGCAATGTTTTGTCTTTTTTGGGCTTTCTACTACTCTTAGAGAACTTTGGTTAGCTCCCATACTATTTGACATTAGGGTACTAGGTGTTGAAACACCCCTATGAACTTAATTGTTGAGAGAAGGCCCTGAAGACAAAACTTATTCCAATTTGACAATTTACAATCTTTGACTTCTTCTTTGCATTCCTTTCCTTTCCTTCAATTCTTCTTTTCTTTTTCCATCCTTCATTCTTGTTTGTCCCTTCAGATCAAAATAATATTCCCCAAATCTTGTCATTTTCTACATTTTGAGGTTCTTTTCCTGAAACCTGGGCAAGAAAGGGTTCTTTACTATAGAATTTGAATAAAGGAAGGTTTGAGGTTTCTAATTGATGGTTCAATGAAGAAATTAGGCAATTTGGCTCAATTCTGGAACTAGAGTGTATGCTTGTGCATATTATGAGGTGGAAGCTTAGAAGGCTCGAAACTTCGAGGATGGTATATCACCTCTGTTAATAAGTGTGGATTTCGCCTTATTAATAATCTAACAAGAAGTTCTAGGACATTGGACACTATTGGCGTGAATGAACCGGAAAATGTCCTAATCTTTCATAATTTAAGACTCTTTGACCATGTGTTTTTCGAGTTTTCTCGACCTTCACTGTTTACACATAATCTCAAAAGCCTTATTTGTGTTTTCCTATTGAGTGCATCTTCTAAATCGATCATTTAACTTCATTGTAGAGCGCAACTTCCTTTTCCAATTAGGATTAACTACCACATTCATCTATTAAGTGGATTTGTTTTGATTTGAATTTTGTTGTTGTGTTATTTTAATCGAGGAGAGAAGTTCATTTGATCATGCATTCGACTCGTAATACAACACGACCACGATTGTTCTCAAGTCATTTCACCCCGAACATCTTTGCGACCAATAAACAATTTGATCCGGGTAGTTGTTTCTTCTTTATTCAACCAAGCAAATGGTAATCATGAAGCAAAGAAAATTAATCAAAACACACTAATCAAGCAAGAACACAAATGAACACAAAATTTTTGCAAAAATCTTTATTTTATTCAGAGGAATGATTAGAATTTTGTGTACAAAGAGGATGAGGAGATGGAAAAAGTAGGGTATTGTTCATTTTTTATTCCTTGCGGCTCCCTACTCCTTATTATTTGCTTCCATCCTTAGATATTCTTTTACCTCCTCTTGCCCAGGGTAAGTTCCTTAACTCTTTGATGTTCTAGAGTTTTATTTTGTGTTTCTATACAAAGATGGAAGGGCTTGCTCAATGAATGCAGGTTGAAGTATAGGGTATAGGTAGTGCATCACCCCTTGGAGGACTATAAATGTAGAATTACGATCGATATTCGGTTATGGCGGTATCTTCTTCTTCTTTGGACATTGTCTTCTCCTTGATCCCAGTTTTAGCCTTGCTCTTCGTAAGTTCTCGTTGTCTCATAGCTAGAGATTCCAGGAGTGTCCTATTGGTTTTTATCTCATAGATCATCGGCGAAAACTATTTGAGTGTCCTAGGTGTTCATTGTTATTATCTCTTGAGTCCATGCTTACCTTCAAAGGCATTGTCTCTATCTCTGTTTGTTCTCCATGTGTCCCTTTTCTCTATTTCTACTTTCCACTCTTCATCCCTTTTCTTGGTGCATCTCTAAATCTCGGTCCTTCTTTTAGGCTCTGCCAATACTCATCCACACATTTTGAAGTTGTGTCTTTGCGATTATCTCTTTCCTTCATTTCCTTTAGTGCTCTTTTGAATTTATGTGTTGATAGGAGGAATTGTGTTCTGTTTATAAACTTCCCTTTCAATTTGCTTCCTAATTCAAGTGTGTCACAACACAGAAAAAGTGTGTTGTAACATTAATCGAAGTTTTCTGAATTTTCATCTTTCACTTTCTTTTCTCATAAAACATTCAAAGCAATTTACATCAACTCATACTCATTTGAACATAAGTATGAACACTTATCTCATTTCTTAATTCAATATGTCTTTCCCTGATTTTCAGAATATATTTTTATTCAAACATGCTAACATTCCCCCAGGCAGGAGGGAGGGGGGATATGCATTGTCATTAAATACAGGTTTAGGGAATTAGAATTACTCCCCCTTGTGGTCATTTTATACATATTTTCTTTTTGAAACAATGTGCTTCTTAATAAGGTTCTTCTTGAATTTTTGTTTCATTGTCCTGAAAATCAACAACACTAACATAAAACTATTAACAGATTAAACTAAAACATCAAATACATAAAATTCTATTGAATCAATTAAACTATTTAAAACTTAAAATTTATTACCTTTAGTTTTGCCTCCTAAGAAAATTTGCTCAGTTTAATGTCATAGCTAGAGACGAGAATTTGTAGAGTGTCTTTAGTTCCAGTAATTCTCTTTGTTTGCTCCTCTAGTATGAGCTATTCTTCATTAAACCAGTTTCTAGGCATGCTTTGTCATACACCTTCTTGCTTCCTTGCAATTCATCATTGCCTCTCAATGTAGTTGATGTGAGATCTTATGGATTGATCTCAGTACTACTAGGAAATGCATTTAAGTTGGCTTTTCTGAGGATAAGGTTAGCGCCTATAGGTCTCAAGTTTCTCATTGTGACATTGGTATTTGTTTGAAGCCTAGTGTGTTTGCTTGGAAATTTAAGGTCATTGTGAAATCTTTTCAAGCGATTAAATCCTTTGTTTTACGTGAAATGAAGCATCGATCCTCGAAGGATTGAGTCATTTTTGACCACGATACTCTCCTCTTGTCCTACAACTCTTTGTTGTTCTTGGAACTTGGTGGTTATAAACACTGGTAATTTTGTCCAAATTACATGGCCTGTTGTGCTCCTCCACCATATGAAAGTTTTTCACGGTTCCTCGGTCTTTGAAGTTAATATAGTGTGTTGGCAAGTTGGGGTTAGGCTTGAAGTGATAACTTCTTTGCTCATTCATATACTTGGTCTCCTTAACTTGGTAGGGCTCTTCTCCAACTAGTTCTTCAGCACTTCTCCTACTTCTTTCTTATACTGCTCCCACTTCTTTCTTATACTGCTCCCACTTCATGTGCAGTGTGCATTCTTCTTTCATTGTTTCCCAGTTTGTTCATCACTGCATCTAGCTTTGCCCTTAGGCGTCAGCCGATCGAGCCCGGTAAGACCATTTCATACCCAGCTTTCTTGCTACTCGACTTGGTGGAGCCACCGTGGTTGCATTTGACAAGGTCTTGATTAGTTGCTTGCCTCCCTCTTGCATTTCTTCTTTTAAAAGCACCACAGCAGGATGCATCAATTATACCCTTGGAGGCATAATTCATAGCATGGTAGAAAATATCCATATGAGTGGTCAGATCTATTCCATGCATAGGACATCTTTTTAGCAATCTTTTAAATCTCTCACATGCAGTGTAGAGGCTCTCATATTCACCTTACTTGAAAACAATTATTTATTTTCTTCTCTCAACAGTGAGAGTTGGAGGAAGAATCTTGCTCATGGCTTCTGACTCTTCCCGAGTGTTCATTGATCCCAGCGATGAATCAAACCATGTTGCTGCCACATCCCATGTGAAAAGGGAGGTTGCGGCTTGATTATACGGTCTCCTCCATTCGGCGAGCGTGTTGTATCCTCATGAATCTTCCCGTAATAACCATTGAGATCTTCAAAGGGGTGACATGGTGACATGTGAGAAATTTGGTGTTCTTTGCACCATAGTAATCAATACTGGTTTGATCAAAATTATTTGCTTGATTGCGGGTTGTCTTCTTTGCGAGTATTCCTCTTGGATAATAGGCCTCCAAAAGTCCTCCATAGTATTAGACCTTTGATTTCTCTCTACTTCTTCTTTTTTTGGAATAGCTTGCAATCTTTCTCTTTGATTAGCCATATTTCTGGATTCTGCACTGGTGATTCTTCTAAGATTCTACAGGGTTCTCTCAATTTTAGTGTCTAGAGGCAATAGATCTGCTTCTGGTCTTCCATGCATTTAAATTCTTCCTGAAAGTAGAAACACACTGAGATCAAATGGAGTCAGTGATGTCAAAAATTATATATCTGTTTAGGCTTCCAAAAATATCAGTGGCTTATTCAGCCACTGCTGTTAAAACTATTTTGTTGTTTTCCCAAGAAATTTTTGTAAACAAAGAAAAATGTCCAAATTAGAATTTCTCTCTTTTGTTAGAATATTGATTTTTAAATTCCTTTGATCCCCGGAAACGGCGCCAAAAACTTGTTGACCATTTTATGTATATAGATCAAATTTCTGTTACTCTTACCAAGAACTATTAACTAATCCTAGTAAAGGCACCAAAAACTTGTTTAGACCAAATAGAACTTGTATGCTCAAAATACAATGATTTGTCAATGAATTTGTTGAACAATTAGTTTGGTCATTATGCTGCAAGTGCACAGGTCGTACAAGTAATAAAAGTGAACCCATAAGTTCGGATATCGTTCTCACAGAGATTGACAAGAATTTAAATTTCAACTACCGAGCCTATTTCGATTTATATTATTTGAAGCTTGATTTAAAATTTTCATTAACTAACTAAGAATTCTACTATACGGGTACTACATCTATAATAAAAAGAAAATTTAAAATCCTAGACCTAAACTGGACTGAACTAGATTATTGCCGAAAGTAGACACTGAGATTTCACTGTTGTGAAATTATCAATTCCTACAACATAATCTCATTCTATTTTATCATGAATTGGAATTTGAAATTGTCAAAGAGGCAAGATAGTATAGTTTGGATTTCTCCCTTAACCATACACTTCACTGATTAGAGAGTCATGTTCATTTCTAAAACATGTGACTAACCAATTACTTGTAATTAGATTGTCTTTATAAGATCTGGGTATTTTTCTTTTTCAATACTTCATACACATTTCTTATGACTGCAGATTTCTTGCTTACAGACGAGTAGTTTGCCCGGATTTCTCTGAGATGAATGATGTCTCATCCTTAAGATCTTAAAGAGTTCTCCCTTTCCTTGATTAGATCTAAGCTAATACAGGATCAAGTTCATTCCTCAAGACCAAGGAGAGATCTCTAATTGATTAAATTGATAGATCACTAAATTAATTCTCAAACCATGAGTAAATTTATGATTTATCTAAGTAATCTTTTAGAGCTCATTAGTTAACAATATTAGTCTAGCATACCCCAGTACTTGTATCCTTGCTCTCAAGAATCTCCAACTATGTGTCACTCAAAGGGCCTCCTGAAAATCAGAGCTAGACAACTGTCCTTTTATGGGTATAAGTTACTAATGTTGGGAACAATTCACTTCATGAACAACACCATTCAAATAAACTCAAAATTCTTAATCCCATAAATCTCTTTCTAATTGTGTAGGAAAGACCATAACTAACATTAGATCTTTCACAACGGAAGTTGTGTTTCCCGAAAACTGAATCACAGTAAACACTGAAATATTGATCAGGAAATTTCCAATGCAACTGTAATCAACTGAAAGAAATGAATTCTAGCTTTCATCTAGACTTCATCAGATTCAAACAGTAATCGGAATTTATCTTCAACAATTTAGCTCAACTTCAAACTTCTGAACAATTCCAGGTCCAGTAAACAAAATTAAAGTCTATGCTAAATCTAATCTACGAAGAAAAGAAAAATAAAAGAAATAAAAAGAAAAAATATAATAAAAAGAGTCATAAACTCGTAGATGCTTTGGTTTTTTAAATGTTGGCCCCCTTTCTCGCTTTCCTCAAATGTTTCTGTTATAGAGCTAGTTGGGCCACTAAATTGGAGGTTACATTGTGTATCCCCAAAATTAGTACGGATTGCATTCTCGGTCATTGACTTAAAAGTGTTGTTCGGCGAGTTTTAATTCTTTGTCGCGGGTCTGTTGCGGCATCGCGATGGTTGTCAGCGGCGGTATTTGTTTTGGCATATTTATTATGTTGCGACAGATCTTTCTTTGGCTCTTTAACAATTTGTCACGCGCAGATCACGTAGATTACATCCATTCTATGTCGCGACAATCTTTATGTGTGTTCTTTGGAACGAGTTATGTTGCGACATTGACAGTGTGTTCGCGACAATGTTTGCAATGCGGCTTCTTGAATTTGTGTTGAACCCAGTTTTTAATTCGCGACAACATTTATGTTGGTTCTTGTTGCAACCATGTTTCTTGTATTGTTAGCATTCCTGCCGCAACTAGGAAAGTCTGTCGCGACAGAGTCTTGTCGCTAGTTAACATGATTTCTTGTTGCAGCATCATTTTGATGTTGCGACATAGTCTCTTGGTGTTGTAGATGTTTTCTGTCGCGACCAAATTTTTATGTCATGACCAGACTAATTGTATTCAGCTCATCTTTGTGTCGCGACGTAGTTTGTTATGTCGCGACAAGACCTCTCTTTCTTGTGTGGGAATCTTTGTCGCGACATAGAAAAGTCTGTTGCAACCTTGTTTATCTGTGTTCTTCTTATTTCTGTGTCGTAACCTTAAGATCTCTATTGCGACATCGAAACCTCTCTTCAACTTGAAGTATGTCGCAACATTGAATTCTTTTGTTGCAACCAGGTCGATTCACTCAAATCCAATCACTTGTCACGACTTTGTTTTTCTCTATTAGGCAGAAACCTTGTCTTCGGTGTCGCGACTAGTTGTCTTGTCTCAACGGAGGTCTTTCTTCTGCATTATTCTTTGGCTCAACGGGCTTTTCCAAGTTGCAATAATGGAGTGTCGCGATAGGAAGGTCGATCAAGTATCATTCATCTCTATTTTACAAATATGTTGACATCATTGATATTATCGCGTGTTCTTCTGTGTGCTCTTTAATTTCTTGTCACGACACAAGATACCTTGTCGCGATAGGTTTTCTGCTTTCTTCTTATTTCCAGTGTCGCGACAGGAGCTTTTATGTCGCAACAAGTTCTTCCTTATGTTGACATCCAGCTGACAAACCTTGTCACAACATTAACTTTCTTTGTCTATGTTGACTTGTTAAATTCTTCCCATGTTCTGTCGCGACACGCTGTCCTCTTTTTCTATATTCAGTCCTTTGTGTTGCGACAAAAGAAATATTGTCATTAAAGATTTCCTTAGCCATATGCTTAGACGTTTGTCACGACACACAGAACTCTGTCACGACATAGATTGCTACAATTGCTCTTTTTCTCTTCTTTCTTGCTAAAATTTTCTCCTTTTTGAATTAAAACCTGCAAAACATAAAGTTGGTGAATAATCCATAATTTGGCACTAAACGATTTGAATATATACTAAAATAAGCCAAAAAAATGGATTAAAAATAGATGAGTATAATACTCATCACCTATTCTATTCTTCATCACATGTTAATGTTTGTACACCATTGGCATGCTTGTGGTTCAATTCAAGATTTGAGAAATGAGAGTTGAATTAGACATGTGTGGGCATCACATTTTTACCATTATTGAGAGATTCTCATGGGTTTTGTGTGGTAATTTAGGCTTCTAGGGTTTATTGCGCTTTTAGGGCTTTGGGGTTGAGTAGAGATGCAAAATACCTAAGTTCTATGGGTAGAATGTGGATTATCGAGAAAGATTCACATGTGCAAAAGTGAGGCTTACCATTAATTGGTGATTAGAATATCAATTGCGGGTGAATTGGACTAGAATGCATAAGGATTAACCAAATGAAATATAAACCCTAGGCTTCTCCACTTTATTTCTTATCCTTTCATGTTAGCTTAGGATTTTAGTTTATTAGTTTTCCTTTTTTTTATTCTCATATTTTCCACTATCCAAATAAAGCTATGATTACCCAATTTAGGTATTTAGTAACCCAATCCTCGTGGGAACGATACTTATACTTTCACACTATATTACTTGAGGCAACATGTGCACTTGCTCAAATAGGCACATACATTTTATAGCACACGTTTTCGCCTATCAGTGGATTTGCTTCAAAACATACAAAAAACATGGGAATTGGTGAATGTGCGACCATGCTAGGAATTATAGTATTTCCAAACTGAAATTGTGTCGAAATCTAAAAACTGGATTCCCTAGTTCCCTTGACAGTTCCCTAGAATCTAAGTTGAAAATACTTTGAAAATTGGATTGAATTGAAAGCTAAGAGAAAAACTGTATGGACTAACTTGAAAGATAACAAATTTCATTGTAGAATTAAATTGAAAATGAAATGTTGAAGCAAAAAAGCTTTGAAATAACAATTGCTTGGAAAGAACGTATAAAAATTAAGCTAGGAATATGGAAAAGACAATTACTGAACTTGTAAAAGAATAAGAGAAATGCTGAAATGTTCTATTTTGAGTGTTGGTTGATCTGATAATTGTCAGTCTCTCTTTTTGATGTTGAGTTCTCATTTTATAGGCATTCTTGAATAACTGCTCCAACCCATTTTTTCCAATAACTGCTCACGCCCATTTTCTTCAATAACTGCTCACGCCCATTTTCTCCAATAACTGCTCACGCCTCCACTAAAGTCTTGTTCCCCAAGTAATCTCTCCACTATAGTCTTGTTTCCCAAGTAACTTCTCCATTTCCAATAGTTGTTCACATACTCTGTCATGTCATGACTTCGAGAAAAAGTCTCCTCCATCTTCTCCCTTTGAGACAAAGTCTCAATACTCTTAGCTAGCAGCTTTGATAAATTATTTAAAAATTTCATAAATGTTCCTGGACCTTTTCATGGATTGATTCTAATGGGCTTGGGCTTTCTCATATTGGGTTGGGCTCGGTTTGGGCTTGGCATATCCATTCGGCCCATTCCACTACCCTTTGGACCGAATAATTATTTAAATACCATTTTGACACAAAATTTATTTTTTGTGTTAACAAATGCCCCCCGCATACAATATGGCCCATGGGCCATGTTTGTATGAAAAAAATTTTATATGTCAAAAGGCTCTCTTCCCTCCTCTCTCATCATTTTATCATAAGGCCCAAAGTGCAACTTACCCCTTTGGATGTGGATTATCAACAAGAAGAACGAGCCAAAACCTGAGCTTAGTTAAATGAGTTGAAAAAGCCCATAGTAATACCTCGAGAAAAGCCTCTCGCCAATTTTTCTTCAAACCTGTGACTTTTGATCTCCCTCATTCTCCACAATCGATTTCTTCTGCATCAAAAGACTCTCCTTTGGGATTTAAAAAGTTCATAAGAAGAAATCTCTGTGATTTACATACTAAACCTTCCACATTCTCCTCTTCATCTTCTTTTTCCCCTTTCTTCTCAACCTCATTCCAGGCCGAAAATCCTTGCGCTTTTGGTGACGAAGATGTTGCTACTCAAACCGACGTTGCCATTGCAACTCGAAGTGACGTCGCCGCTCCTCAAATAGGCGTCGCGGACGGCGGCATTCAAGTTGACGTCATAGATGACGTTGTGGCCTCCATCAATCCTCTTTCTTTCGTAAATTCTAATTTTTAGGCCGTAACTACAGCCGAACTGCTTTCTTACATTGTGGTGTACATCCGCCCTTCTTGACTAAGTTATTTGCAGTGAATGTTCTATAGGAATTCTAAGGGAATATTGAAAGATTCATCCTCAATAAAGAGAAATTCAATAATCCAAAGACTTTTCCTAGATTTTCAAGAAGCTAAGGCGTTTTTTCCAATTTTAGAACTTCTAATCCTTTGTTCTCCAAAAAAAGTTTTTAAATATTAAGAAAAAAAATTCTTTGTTGGTTTTTAGAACTTCAAATCCTTCGTTCTCCACCAAAAAAGTCTTTAAGCATCAACAAAAAAAATTCTTTTTCAATTTTTAGAACTTCAAATCCTTCGTTCTCCACCGATAAAGTTTTTAAGCATCAAGAAAGAGTCTGGTTCTTACCGAAACTTTTTTCCTTTGTAACTAGATCTTGGCATCTCTCACTTTACTCGATCTTTTTGCCTCGTCTACCAGCGGAAGCATCGCAAAGGTAACTCCTCAACCTTACTATTTGATGGACCTAGAGACAATGCCTTGAGGAATCTATGTATTTGATGGACCTAGAGATAGGGCTGGTAATTAAGCCCCTGAGCTCGGGCTCGGGCTTGGGCTCGGCTCGAGCTTGTCTCGTAAGCCTAACAAGCCAAGCTTGAGCTAAAGTCAGAACTGTTTCTTAGCAGTAGTGCAGAAACCTTAGAGCAGAAGGCAATAGAAGACTGGCTTGAGCCTATTTGTAAAGCAGCGTCGTTTAGCATTTTTTAAATAATTATCAGTTAGTGACGTGTTTGCAGCGCAATATGGAAAAAAGCCCTAAACCACAAAGTCATCGCGATTACGAGATCGCTCCCCGTGATGGAGTCCCCCAGGACGGCGGACCTTGACTAGGCGCTGGCCACAGCAAATCGTCCCTGGAGCTTCCTCGCCCGGCACGGCGTCGTGAGCTTCATCTCGACCCAAATCCAATCTGCCTCTCGGCCCAGCGGCGGCGTCGGCTGCATCTCAACCTTTCTCCTGCGCTCACGGCGCCATTGCGCTCATCCGATTTTTCTCGGCTCCATTTAGATCAAATCCTCTCTACCAAATACGGTCATTCAAGGTATTCTCTCTGATTTAATCATTTAATTGATGCCCAATAATACTCTGAATTCAATCTTGGATTAAGCTTAGATGAATTGAAATGTCATCTGAATTTTCTTACGAATTTTCTCGATTCAGTGCCCCAATCCTATCTCTCTCTTCAATCCTTGGCTTCTCTATGGGGTCCATAATCTTTTGTCACCCATTTCATATTACTCTTTTTGTTTCTTTTAATATTTCTCAACTCAAAAAAGCTTGTACAATTTATTTCATAAGGATGCTTGACATGAGTTCTTTCATTATCATTTTTGTTCTTGATTTCATTGTCTTTAGACTGCTTTATCACGTAATACCCTAACTTTATCACACCTATGATTTATGGCATTTGGGTTTTCTTTTTCTTTTTATAAATGATCTTAGATAGTTATTATAATGATTCTTCTTCTGTATCATTAAATTTCAATCATGTTTGCTTTCCATAAAAGATGGGGGTTTTATATTTGTCGAGTTAAGTCTTTTCCATATTTTTGTTTTTTTATTGCATGATCTTCTTTGTCCCAGTGATTATTAGAGGTGGGATTTTTAGAGATAATAAGTTTACTTGCCAGTTGCCCTTGGAAAAAGAAAAATTCAAAGAAATTTTGTTGAATTTTGATTTATACCTTTGGCCCTCGTACTATGCATGTATGTTAAAAATGCATCCATGTAAATTTCAATAATTTTTCATACGTATTTTTTGAAATAGTTTATGTGGATTATTTTTTTATCAGAAATGTCTAGACCAACAAAAGCTAATATTGTGATTGATATGGAAGATGTGGATAAAGACGACGAAATGGATGAAATGGGTATAGATCTGTGGAAGCGAATGACATGAAGGAAGAGGATCGGTAGTTTGGAAGGTGAAATCTGCAATAAGCCGGTGGCGACATGAAGGCAAGATGTAATCACTGCAAGCATAATCTTGCCTATAAGAAGTGCAACAACTCATCTTAGGCATCTAAAACTTTGCACACCTGCATTAAAGCTACTTTGGTTGGCAAGGATAAAAATTAAAGCAAAGTTTATTGTCTTTTGATATTCTTGAAGGTGATGAAATGCTATCAATCTTTAAGTATGATAAAAAGGGAAAAGTAAGAGAGGAACTTGTAAAGATGTTTGTTGTCCTGAATATCCTTTTGGGATGGTGAGCCACGAGTTCTTCACTAAATTTTGTAAGTCTTAACCCCAGTATGAGCGATGAAGAACTGAGCTTTGAATCTTGATTGCATGAAGATGTATATATCTGAGAAGGAAAGTTTGAAGTTGGCATTGGCAGGCATTAATAAAATCAGCTTAACTTCTGATTTATGGACTTCAAATCAGTCCATAGGGTATATGTGCCTCAGGACATTTACGGATTCGAATGGAAGTGCGAGAAAAGAATCACAATTTTTGTCCTTGGAACCTCCTCGCACCCCAGGCTTCTGATGCGATAGTATCGGTGGTGTTTGATTGATTGGGGAATTGAAGATAAAAATTTCCACCATTACACTCGATAATGCTTCTTCTAAAATGGTTAGTGCAGAGTATTGAAGAAAATTTTGAAGCCCAGAAAGAAAACTCGCTTTGGTGGTAAAATATTTCATGTCAGATCTTTTCTCATATTCTAAACGATGGTCCAAGATGGGTTAACGAGTCTGAGATGTGATTGAGAATATTTGAAAAGTGTTAGTATTTTGATTGTCTCCTTCAAGACTTTATAAGTTCAATGAAATTGTCAGCTTTAAAGCTATCTACCTCCTAGCGCTTGATTCTTGATGTGCTACCGCGGTGGAACTGACATATGCCATGCTAGAGTGTACACTTGA
Source organism: Tetrastigma voinierianum (assembly GCA_016808115.1). Classification (NCBI taxonomy): domain Eukaryota; kingdom Viridiplantae; phylum Streptophyta; class Magnoliopsida; order Vitales; family Vitaceae; genus Tetrastigma; species Tetrastigma voinierianum. Next base: position 49,683 of record JAEQBH010003145.1, on the reverse strand, counting down.
GAACAAGTGAGTTTTTCACAGTACAAAGCGAAAGGGACTACAACTATAAATGGTTGCCATCCGATGAAGTGGAAAAAGGGCTGCTTGAGGTTTCTAAATTTTGGAGGTTATTAATGATGTTACAAAGTGTTCTCGGGAGCGAAAATATCCTACTTCAAATTTGATCTTGATCGAATATGGAAAGTAAGGAAGATGTTGAATGACATGTCTTCGATAATAGAGATTTTGTAGACGTATGACCTAAAGATGAAGAAGAATTTTGACAAGTATTTAGGAGAATGTAACTTGGTGATGACGGTGGGGCGAATCTTGGATGCCGGTATAAAATGAAACTCATTCCTCTACCTCTTTTCAAAAATTTATCAATGGATGATTTTCGAGGAGGCATATAGATGATGTTTGTGAGTCCTTACAATTTCTTTACAAAGAATATCTATCTGTAGATAGCCAAATAAATAGTAGCATGGCCCAGTTGCCACTTATATTCTAACCCTCTCAAACGAAAAACAAAAGGCAGAGATGATTTTGATAGTGGAGTTATAACTGAATTACGATATCATTCACAGGAACAAAGAGTAGAGATAGACATGTATTTAGATGAAGGAGTTTATAAGCCTGGTAATGAGGAATGTCTCGGGATTTTGATGCTTTGAGTGGTGGAAAGCTAATGAATCAAAAATTTCGACACTTATCAAAGATGGCTCGAGACATATTATCCATTCCTATTACTACAGTTGCTTCAGAATCTGCCTTTAGTGCTTGAGGTAGAGTACTTGACCAATATCGAAGTTCTTTAAAGCCTGAGACTGTCCAAGCTTTGATTTGTATGGGAGATTGGTTACGACAGGATTTTGGGGTTGAGTTGGCATCCAATGTAAGTACTTTTTATTGACTTTAATATATGTTTATATATATAGTTTAGTATTTCTTGTTTTTACATGAAGCTTGATCTTGCTTCTTGTTTTATTTAAAGGTTGAGAATGAGTTTATGTAAGAAGGTTAGAGATGGACACTTAATTTGGGTTGTATAGTTGCAATGTGTAAGTGTTCATTACTATGTTTAATATTTTCATATTAGTTAGTTTACTTTTTTTTTATGTATTAACTATTTTTTGCTTATTATTTAATTTCTGAGTTGTGATAGTTTATACTAAAAGAGATATGACTTGAAGAATGCAAACAAACCTAACTTCTTAGTTTTGATTTATTTTACTTGCTTTTGTCAGCCCGACTTAGGCAGTTGTTTTACTTCTTTTTGTCAATGACTTAGACGATTGTTTTACTTCTTTTTGTCCATGACTTAGGCAGTTGTTTTTTCTTCTTTTTGTCAAGCGAGCTTAGGCAGTATTCTTGATTTCTTGTATATGAGCGCTTAGACAATTGTTTATTCTTTGGGTTTAATATTTTCCATTGAATCGAGTGGGTTTTTAATGATGTATGTTTGGAGGAAGGAGTGTTTGTGATCGGGGTAGAGTGTTTGCATGCCAGGTACATCTTGCATTGATTATAGCCTTATAAGCAAACAGTAATATTGCAGTGATTACAGTGATTACAAGATGTAAGCATAATCTTATTGCAGTAATATTATTGCAGTAATATTATAAGCATAATCTTGCAGTGATTACAGTGTAAAAATATTATCACAGGCTGTACTTCATAATCGAGAATTACAGTGTTTGTGAGAAAATACTAAATTTAAATGCCAAAAAGTTCGGGTCTCAAGAAACGCATTTGGACTCTGTAAGTCATGGAGATGTATTCTAACTTAATTTGTTCTTGAAGTGGAATATTTTGAGTGAGGTTGGATTAGGTCTACATTGGAGGTTAGCCTTGTAAAGGCCCTTCAAGATGGAGCCGGCTCTTGGACTGCCATTGTCCATGACATTGTACAAGCTTGTACTTGGTCAAGTAAGTTACTTGTGTCCTTTGTACAATAATGAAATTTTACTTCTATCCTAGTTACAGATTTTTTGATAACCCTATCATTTTGTTGTCATTTTGTTTTGTTATGGTGAGTCAGGTGTACATGTTTGTGGTTGAGACATTCAGCTATTTCATTTTCTTGTAGGAGCTTGATTTACATGATATTCTTTCTTTTGATGCCGAGTTTGGGAAGATTTTGCAAGAACTACAAGTCCTTGTTAGTCGGAAACAATATCTGATCAATGGGCGTGATAATCGGGGTGCAATTCTTGATTTATGTTTAGTGGGGCACCAATAGAAGATCTACGATTTAGTTTCGGTCTTCGGTTATCGGACTACATTTGAAACGGGAAGAAAATGTAATTTGCATACCTCTTCAAAACTTTGATGGATTTTTCTACTTGACATATTTGTGTTTGCAAAGATGTTCCTGAAATACTTCCTTATTTGTTGATTTTTCAGGTGGATATTAATAATTTGGACGAATACATATCTTTGGTAGTTGATGCAACCGTCAAAACTGGAATAATCCGGCAAATGGAAGCATTTAGATCAGGTTTCAATCAGGTTAGCGGATTCCTTTGTCCATTGTGGATTTCCATGTATTCCAGACTAAACTTTTGAGGTGTATTTGTTGATCATCTGGGCTTAATAATCCTCCCTGTGTGGATTTGAACGTTTGGGTAATTCTGCTAAACACTAGTTACTTGGAATTAAACCAATTGGTCTCTTAGATACATATATCGAGTTCCATGAAATGTGGGTTTTGATCTTGTATAGGATGTCTTTTGTTGCACACAGTTGCGTGTTACTCATTGAGATTTAAGTGTCAGTGTCATGAGATGCATTGATGCAGTCCTTGATTTATACATTGTTGCCTAGTCCATCTCTCGATTGCAAATTAAGTTTATGATTTTAATACATTTTAGCCAGTAGCTCTGACGATTACTAACACTCAAAGAATTATTATTATTATTATTATTACTACTTTTTGATAAAAATAATGAATAAGGTGAGGTGAATCTAAGACTTGCATATTGTAATATATTGGCCGATAAATTCTTTGGTCCCCACAGAAGTATGAACTAAGAAGAAAACAGTATCAAAAGCAAAATTACAAGCTACCTTGCCAAAGCATTATTGATATCTCTTGTCCTTTTCACTTTTATGCAATTCTCAATTTCTTTTTACTGCTCTTGCTTTTACTTCTATTATACTTTCAAAAGTTTGAGTGTTAGTACTTATTCTTGCCCTCTGTTACGAACAGGTCTTTGACATCACGTCTCTACAAATATTCTCTCCGGATGAATTGGATTATTTGCTATGTGGCAGAAGCCTATTGGATTATTTACTAATATGCTCTTTCCTATGTTTCGTGACCTCCATTATAACAAGCCATGCATGAAATCTATACGCCAGTTATGATGGATTTAAAATATGGTGGTCCTTAATCTGTTGAGGCGGCTCGTTGATCACATAAGTTTGATCATGGATATCTGCCAAGAGCCACATTGTCATTAATGTAATACTTCTTTTTCTAGATTTACAAAGTTGATGCAATAGGCTTTTATTTTTGCTATACTTCATTCAATGTCATCTTCTTTTTCGCTGTTCGGTTACTGAGATTATGGAATTCAGCGGAAGCGGCGTGGACCTTGGCGGTTGGGGTGTAACCAGCTTTGGAGGAGCATTCTTGCCTTTGATCGAGTATGAATTCTCGAATGAAGCATGTGGAAACAGATTTTCATTTATATGGGAAAAATCCACGAGGGATCTATGTCAAAAACATTTCAACATTAATTAGATTGCAGATATTTTTCACCAAAGTCGTAGCGATTTTTATATATGAGAAAAAAGGTCTATAAGGATACCTAACATTAAACACCTTACACCTCGATAAGTGATAGTATGCCCTACCGTTTTCTCTCATTTTTCTCTTGTAGTATATTTTCTCAAACGAGAAGGGTAATTTCTCGGTTATATACGCTTATCCCAGTTTTAATGGTTACATAATAGTGAGATTATCATAATTTTTTATGCTTGGTAAGTTAAAAAAAGGTCGACCCAAAATATTATTTGATCAAAAAGCTTGCATAAGCTCGGGCTCGGGCTCGAGCTCGAGCTGGCTCAAGCAGGCGTAGAAAAGCTTGATTGGAGGCTCGGGCTCAGGCTCGAGCTCGGCTTAAAATAAACAACCCAAGCTCAAATGTTCAAAGCTCGGCTCGGCTCGGCTCGTTTACACCCCTACCTAGAGACATTGCCTTGAGGAATCTATGTTGGGTCATGCCTACTTCTGTCAATTTCTTTCAATATTTCATAGCTTATGAGGACAACTGATTGTCTTAAGGCTCTTGTGATCCTTTTCCAACCTTTTCTATGTGGCCAAAAGTCGACCATTTCTTGGTGGAATGAGGACTTGCTCTTGAGATTCTTGATTTCTTGTGCTTGGATTGTTGATGAAACTAGTAGGCATTGAACATGCGTGGCTCCACAAGCATGACATTTCACTAGTGGACCAAGGTGGCATTAAGCCTACCTTTGGATGTGATAAACTTGCGTATACTGCTTGTGGATTCACTGAATACTAGCACGGGTGCCATTACAGCCATGACATTGCATTAGTAGACCAAGGTGGCATTAGGTCTACCTTTGGAAGTGTGCCTGCATGTGGATGATGATATACCGTGTCTATCAGGTACTACTATGGATAAATTGATGAAACAATGGGTAAAAGCCTACTATTTTATTTCTGAATATATATATTGACTGTTGTGTGTTGGGAAAAACTTGCATGCTTGAAAACAATGGCTAAGAAGTCTGCTTTGACTCAAAACTAGGATAGAAAATGTATTATGTTGAAGAAAACTAAATATATAGGAACAATGGCTAAAAGCCTACCTTGATATTTGCCTCCATTAGAGGTTATAAAGTGGTGTGAACGTGGGCCTTACGCGTAAGTACGATCGGAGTTTACGTAATATAGTGGCTAGTCAAGTCTGGATTTCCCATAGGAGGTGTGTTGAATCTTTGGAATTGGCTCCAGAGTATTATCTGGATTTCAAACTCGAGTGAATTACTGCTAGTATAACGACAAATTGATCCTAAATGAGTTGCTAATTCAATTAATAGGACTGAGGCACCTCCCTTGCTACATTCAATGGATTATAATCTAGGTAAAATTGGTGTTTCGGTATATTAGCAGTTCAACAAGTCGATCATGCTAAGAAATCCTCTCTCGGGGTATGTCGCCCCATCTCGTTAGTAGGGTTTATTGCATCTCTGCTTCAACCCTTGACTCTGAGACGCTTGAATGGTTAAACCCTAATCGCCACACTTGGAACCGGGAGATCTCTACTCTCCGATTAACCAAGTGTCACTCTACCTAGATCCCCAGGAACCTTTATCTCTCGATCTCAGATTCCCGGCAAGTGCATGTTGATGTTGGTCAAACACCACCATGTAGATAATTAACATAAAATAGAGCAATTTGATATCGGATCCATAAATATACTGAATAAAATTGAATTAATCACTAATCCATATGAATGTAACAAGAGTACAGAAAAACCCTAGAAATAAAACTAGAAGATCATCTTGGTCATTACAATAATTGAGTTTTAATCAATAGGAAGTCGAGAAATACAAATACAGGGATTTCCCAATCTCTCAAATCACCTTGTGTCGTCTTCTCCGTCTCGTCTCTCGTTCCTCCCCCCCCTCTCCGTTCTCGTTTCTTTTTTCTCTTATTTGAAATTCCACGTAACAAGTCGGCGTCAGATGTTCCATTGGAGCATGTGACGTTGGATGAGTCCTAATATCCTTCTTCACGTCTCATCTGACCTCGAATGCTGCATTTTCACCCTAAAATGCACTTGAGAAACCAAGTTATCAAATATAAGGCGATAAACACACTTATTACTAGATGAAATGAACTGAAAACGTGATCAAACACAGGTATATGATGAGTGTTTTGGGCACTCATCACACCCCTAAACTTAGTTTCTTGCTTGTCCTAGCGAAGCAAACTCATAATCTCAATCCACGTGAAAATTGACACACCAAAACTCCTACGACATGAGTGTGATATACACGATGCCAACAAGGAGAGTCAAAATGAACCAAACTTGCAATTCGAGCCTTTATCGTCTAAAATCAAGGGATCCTTAAAGTTGTGCAACTTTCTAAGGAACTTAGCTAAGCAAGGTCAGGTTACAGCTGACTCAACCCCACGTTTTCATGACCTTTCTGGAAGTCTATGTGTAATTGTTTAAATTATCTCCAACATATACTTTGGTTCGGTACCCCCAGGCGAAGTCCACTCACCCATGTGAAGACTCATACAGAAGGATAAGAGCACCCTTTTTAATTACATACTACTTAAGCGTGAAGAGACACTAGTGCTACAATTTTAGCGAAGTGTGCTGAAGCGAGATTCATTGGTGACTCCCCACTAGTTGGTTAAGGGCACCGGGCATTTAGTTCCCCTTGAACTCCATCCCGAACACTCAACCAAACCTAAAGGCCTGGACTATGGAAAGGGTCCATCCTCTGTCCCATGTAGTGGGTAATGAAGTCAATGGCTTATAGCCAGTTGGCTTAGGGCATTAGGCTTTGAAAGACTCCTAGGACTGTGCTTGGGATTTCAATATGACAATCCCACTTATTCTATTCACACACATCTTTTTTATCTTTTTCTTGTTTTTTTTTTTTACTATTTGGGGCTCGATGGCAATCATCTATTTCAAGAGTGTCCTATCACTTGGGTGTTTAGAAACCCTCAAGGCTCGTGGAATTCTTGTGAGCAAGGTTTAAGGCCTTGGTATACCCTGGAGATCACAAGTGTGTGTGTGGATGACTACTTAGAAATGACTAGCAGAAACACATGAGGTGAGCTAAACTAAGTCACCTAACCTTTCTAACACTATTCTAGATCATGGAACAACCTAAGGTCCACCTCATTCTTAGCTCGATTTTTTTTTTTAAAAATTTGACTCAAATTAACCTCTCATTAGCGAGTGTGACATCCACTCACGCACAATACCTAAAATAAGCCTAAAACATGCAATGTTGCGAAAACAACCTAAAACACGTAAACATGTAAAAAATGAATATAAGAACATAAACACACACCGAATACAGCCAAAAGCTAAAACAACCTAAACACAGAAACAAACTAAAACACACTTGAACAAACTAAAACAGAAAACACAGAAATAAACAGAAAATACAGAAATAAGCTCAAACATACTCGATCACCCACACCCCTAAACAAAAGCGAGCAGTGTCCTTAATGTCAACAAAAGAGCATGTGAGGGTGGAGGGAACTCCCCTTGTGATCACTCGGATCACTACGGTGGTGGTAGAGGTGGCATATGAAGAGCAGGAGCTAGGCAAGGCGCTCTTGGATGGTGCTAGTTGCTCGAATGGTTGCTGATTGCGCGTACGTGATTCTAAAATATCGACCACTGAGTCGTCCATGTCTGGTTGATGGGGGCTAGTGCTCTTAGGTCCCGTCCCGATCTGTATCGAATCGGCCGGTCGGGTCATGTACTGGTCTCAGTGTAGTGGAAGGGCTTGTGGGTCTCACAGTGGTGGTGGTGGGGGGTTAAGGTGGATATTGACCGACCTCTCCACAGGCATCTACTAGGATCCCAAACCTAGACTGGTATGCCCTAAGCTCTTCCTTATCCAAGGGCTCATTGCCCGAATCATACACCTCCTTTGATGAGTATACTTTATACTCATTTTATCCCTATGTTTTACTTATATTTTTAGTATTTTTTATTATGAATAAGTGATCTGATTCTCTACAAGTGTTCAATTTTGTGATTAGGTCGACCATGAGCCTTGATATGGAGAAAAAACGAAGAGTTAAAGCTTAATCGTGAAAGCGACACATGCAGTAGCAACTATTGTGTTTTGATGTTTTAAGTTGTATAATGATCCCCAATGGCTACAATATTGATATGGATGAATAGGAGACTTCTGGACTGAAAGGCCTTATTAACTCCATTTGGACTAGGCCAAGCAAAGTTATGACTCTTGGTATTTGAAGAGAAGAGAGATCAAAAGTGACCAGTTGGAGCATTTTGTACATTATGTCTTTATAATCATTTCTAAAGTGTTTTTCCTGGACATATCTAGATTCTACACTTCAAGATATTTCCAAGTACCAAGAACACCCAAATCTAAGTTCGGATAGAACACCCAAATCTAAGTTCGAGATGACAAAGTTAGCAAAGGTAGTACAAAGTTGGTCTGTAAAAGATTTGCTATAACGTTGCGATGTTGGGGAATAGCGTCGCGGCGTTCAGAAGTATAGAAACAGAGGGCCCAATGTGTCGCAACGTTCGGGGTTGGTTTTGGGTTAATTTTTATCCCATTTTGACCCTAAAATTAGGGGTTTGAAAGCTCAAACCCTATGGAGACGAGGAGAGGTCAGCTTGGGCTATGTGGAGTGGGAATTTGTCCACCCTTTGCGACCATAGACAGAGATAGAAGCATAGAGACACCTTAGGGCTCTCAGGAGGAGAGCCTAGGGTTGGAGAAGGCGACACGAGGCGCTCACGAGGAGATCGGAGAGAGCCTTGACCATCGTTCTGCCCTAGTCTTCTCTTCCATTTGATTTTCCTTGCTTTTCCTTTCAGAATGTTTTAGATTGGTTTCTAAGGTTTTAATGTAACCTTGCTACAAACCATGGATTAATTTTAGTTTTCATTATTTAATTTAGTTTCTTTGCTATTATTGAATGTCTTATCTCCATTCTAATTCCATGCTTGTACTTGATCAACATAGGCATGCTTAGGCTAGGGTTTTGAGATCGAGAGATGATAAACCCTAGGGACATGAATAAGATTTCGTATAATCAATCATTAGAATATTGTGGTTTTAACGTGACATTGAGGGTAGGCACTAATCATCCTAGAGGTCTAGGGTTTGAGGCAAAGATGCAATATGACGCTGCGAGGATAGGGTGACGATGCTCGAGAGAGATTGACATTTACACAAAGATTAACTTGTCATCGATAAAGGCTGCGAAACCCGTTAAATGATTTTGTGAAAACATCAGCCGAATGTAACTTCAGGTGATATGGAACCTAAGTTTACTTTTTATAAATTTTATACTTTTAGTTTAATTAAATCCTGAACAATTTTGAGTCATCGAATAAGTAAGACTAAATTAAAATTGGTACTTAGCCAGACTCATTCCTCGTGGGACCGATAACTCACTCACTCACTTTATTACTTGTATACAACTCGTGCACTAGCATACAGTGGTCAAATTTAATTCTCCACCGCATGGCCTATCAAGTGTTTGGTGTCGTTCTTAGGGAGAAGTTTCGTGTCGATATTGACAATAGCGCAATATATATTACTCACGGATTTGTTTTCTTTATTTACTTGGTTATTACGTACATAAGTGCTTGTAATTTGGTCTTTGTGTTTTTTTGTGTGTATGCGAAGATGGGAATTGAGTTGAACTACTCTCGTTCGATCTGACCAGAGAAGAACCTTAAACGATTCACGTAGAGAGCAGAGAAGCACACGGAGAAATCTGAGTCATCTTGAGACTAGGAAGAGAGGCCCGAGATCGAGGCGAAACCAAAAGCAGGCATGAGGAGACAAAATGGGAATAATGGTAGGAACTATGTTCCCAGGCCATTTATACAGCCATATGATTTGTTTATGCTACTAGAGGAGTTCGCTTTACTGCGTACGGTTGTTTAGTCTGCTATCCGAATACCACCTATTCAAGAGAACAATTTTAAAAATTGAAGAAGCCGTAACCACACGGATCTTGAACATATAGTTCCATGGGTTGCAGTGAGAATCGAACATGCATTTGTGAAACTTCTTTGAAGAGTATCGACAGTCGAATCTGATGGAGTATGAAGAAGCGCTTAGGCGAGATTTTCTCGCTCGTTGGGTGATAGAGCTAAACATTGGTTGGCAGACCAACCAACGGAATTCCATTACCTCATGGAATGATTTGGTGCGAAATTCTGACGAGTTTTTCGCCCTCAAAGATTGCACAACTGGTGCAAGAGATTAACATGTTTAGACAATTGGAGGCGGGGCAAATTTGAAGCACAGGAAGATTTTATTAACTATTAAGGAGGTGTCCATCACGAGTGTGAGATGGATGCAAGTCCATACCTTTACAACGAGTTTGAAGTAATTCTACGGAAGCGGTTATAGATGCCTCGAGGGCGCGGCCCGATGAAAGACTACAAATCAGCGTATGGAGATCAGAGGATATGGCTACTAATAGTAACCGAGTGGCGGGACGGATGTTGAGAAAGTAGTTAGGAGGTGTAGACATAAGGTCTGAGCAATTTGGTAAATCATGTTTGTGACTCACGAATAGTTACAAAGGTAGCGAGGTGTTGTAAATCTTATCTAGAAAATTTAATCCTTAGGAGATATGTGAATCATGGAGAGACGACATAGTACCTCTGAGAATCCCGGTCGGAGCTGAATGATAGTAAAGCAGACTTAGTATATGTCTAGATTTAATCAGCCACAACAACAGGGTCAGTATGGGAGTAACACCTATCAAAACCAGAATCAGGGCTAAGGATGGCGGAATAATCCGAATAATCAGAACTATGGATATAGGAACAATCAGAATAGCATGCCACCTCCCCAAGTGAATAAACACCAATAGAGAAAAAAGTAGATTTGGAAGAAGCACTATCTCAAATGTAACACTTCCTTAGCCTATATGAATGAAACAAAGGAAATATCATAATCGGTCTGACCTAATTGAATAATCAAGCGCCTGATTATGAAACACAGGTGCAAATGTGCTAAATGGCTAATCTGTTGGCGAAACAACGGGTTAACTGCGAGTGCGAGATAAACCCGAGAGGTGAAGGTGAGGGTATGTTAAGGCTATCACCTTAAGAAGTGGTAGAGAACTAGCTGCTTGGGGCAACCACCGATGGTAAGAGAAGTGGAAGCGAGGTAATCGACGGTTGCTTTGAAAGATCGAATCTGAGACGGCCCGAAGAAGTGGAGTAGAGAGATCAGATGAAAGGAAAGAGATTGAGAAACAGGCAGTTATAAATGAACCCTCTGCACCAGTTCCGTATCCCCAACGTTTGAAGAAAAATAAATTGGATAAGCAGTTTACCAAATTCATGGAAGTGTTTAAGAAACTGCATATCAACATTCCGTTTGCAGATGCATTAGAACAGATGCCTAGTTATCAAATTTATGAAGATATCTTGTCAAGGAGAAACAAGGTTGCCGAATTTGAAGAAAGTGAACTACGAGGAGTGCAGTGCTATACTTCAGAGGAAATTACCATAGAAGCTGAAGGACCCAGGCAGCTTCACAATCCCATGTAAGATAGGGAACTCGATCTTTGAGAGAGCCTTATGTGACTTGGGAGCTAGTATTAACCTCATGCCTTTATCTATTTTCGAGACATTTGGGGGTTAGAGTGAGAGAAATTAAACCCATGGTGTCACCTACGACTAAGTGGATAGATCATTGAAACATCCTCGAGGAGTGATAGAGAGTGTGCTAGTAAGGTAGATAAAGTTTATCTTCTTAGCGATTTCATAGTGTTGGATATGGAGGAAGATAAGGAGATGCATTATCTTGGGTAGACCATTTCTAGCAATGGCGAGAATATGATTGAGGAGGCGAATTAAGAGTGGCAGTGAGGTCGATTTAGTGTATTTAATCTTGTAGGCATCCGGTGAAGCGATGCATGTTTTATGATAGAGTAGTCGAAATTTGCCAATGTCTAACCATAGTGGTTTGACTGACCCTTTAGAGACTAGCCTTGTGTAGAATGCTAAGGAGGGAACTAAGTGAAGAGGCCGAAGAGTATGTGAAATGGATAGACTCCTTTCAGCCAAACATAAGAAAGTATTATGAGCCGTTGGGAGAGAACACCTAGACTTCAGTGCCCTCGATTGAGCGACCACCACAGTTGGAGCAAAAGCCACTACCTAGTCACTTGAGGTATGCTTATCTAGCGGAATCCTCAACCTTACTAGTAATCATATTAGCAACTTTGACAGTAGTGGAAGAAGATAAGCTTTTAAGATTACTTCGAGATCACAAAGATGCTATCGGATGGTCTCTAGCTGATTCGAAGGGGATTCACCCCTCAATGTGTATGCATTGGATCCTATTAGAGGATGGGCACAAACCTTCAGTGGAGGCTCAGAGAAGAGTCAACCCGACAATGAAGGAAGTGGTAAGAAAAGAGGTATTGAAGTGGTTAGATGTAGGAATGATCTATCCCATCCCAGACAGTTCGTGGGTAAGCCCAGTACAAGTTGTTCCAAAAAAGGGAAGGACCACAGACAGAGAATAACGCACTTCTTCCTTCTCGAACAGTTACGGGGTGGAGAATCTGCATAGATAACTAGAAATTGAATAAGAAACCAGAAAAGATCATTTCCCACTTCCGTTTTTGGATCATATGCTAGATAAGCTGGTAGGGCACAAATATTAATGTTTCTTAGACGGGTATTTGGGATATAATCAGATCACTATATCACCAGAGGGCCAAGAGAAAACAACATTTACGTGCCCATATTGTACGTTAGCTTTTAGGCAAATGCCCTTTGGAACGCATCGGGCACTTTTCAGCGTTGTATGATGGCAATATTCTCATACATGGTCGAGAAAACAATTGAGGTATTTATGGATGATTTCTCTGTGTAAGGGAAGTCCTTTGATAATTGTCTTGAGAACTTGAGACAGGCACTAATAAGATGTGAGGAAACTAACTTTGTGCTGAACTGGGAAAAGTGCCACTTCATGGTGAAGGAAGGCATTGTACTCGGGCACCGGATCTCAGAAAGAGGAATCGAGGTAGATAAAGCCAAGATTGATACAATAGAGAAGCTACCTCCCCCATCTGCAGTAAAAGGAATAAGGAGCTTTCTGGGTCACATGGGATTCTACAGGAGATTCATAAAGGATTTCTCCAAAATAGCCAAACCCTTGTCAAATCTGCTCGTTTAAGGAGCGCCTTTTGAGTTTGATGATCAATGTATGCAAGCGTTCTTGTTTCTGAAGGAGAAATTGGTGTCAGCACCTATTGTAGTAGCATTGGACTGGAATCTTTCTTTTGAACTAATGTGTGATGCGAGCGACTACACAATAATGGCAGTACTAGGTCAGAAGAGGCAAAGAAAATTTCAGGTTATCAATTATGCGAGCCGGATGTTGAATGATGCGCAACTAAATTATGCAACAACTGAAAAAGAGCTTTTTGCAATTGTATTTGTGTTTGACAAGTTCTGACCGTACTTGATTGGTAACAAGATAATAGTGCACATTGACCATTCGACCATAAAGTACCTGATGACTAAGAAGGACGTGAAACCGAGACTGATAAGGTGGGTGTTATTATTGCAAGAGCTTGATCTGGAAATTAAAGATAAGAAAGGGATTGAAAATCTAGTAGTTGATCATCTTTCATGATTGGAAGGGTCAAGTAAAGAGATTCAAATCAATGATGATTTTCTCGACGAACAGCTCTTGGCGATTGACGAGGCGATGCCTTGGTTGCGGATTTGTGAACTGCTTGGTGGCAAAGTGCTCCCTTTAGGGATTTAGTTATCAACGAGGAAGAAGGATTTTTGCACAGATGAGCATTACTACTCGAAGGAGCCCATTACGCGTATAAGCATTGTGCCCGTGGTGTGAAGGCGTGTCCTAGAGGAGGAAATGGAAGTATGCTAAATCCTTTGCCACACTCCCAGCATGTGGGGCGCTTTGAAACGAGCGATTTGCAAAGGTACTTCAATCGGGATTCTATTGGCCCACCTTATTCAAGGATGCTCACCAGTTTGTGTCTACCTGTGACAAATGCCAAAGAATGGGGAGCATATCTAAACGAGATGAGCCACCCTTGCAAACAATTTTAAAGGTAGACCTGTTTGATATATGGGGGATGGATTTTATGGACCCCTTTCCTTCATCTTTTAGCAACCTATACATTCTCTTGGCTGTAGATTACGTTTCCAAATGGGTGGAGGCCATACCTACCCGAACTAATGATGCTAGAGTGGTAGAAGGTTCCTTCACAGTCATATATTCACCCGGTTCGAAAGTCCACGGGCGTTGATTACAGATGGAGGAACACATTTTTGTAACAAACTTGTAGATGACGTGTTGAGAAAATATATTGTTTGGCATCGTACCGCACTTGCATACCACCCATAGACTAATGACCAAACAAAAGTGTCAAACAGAGAAATCAAATCTATCTTAAAGAAAACAGTCAATAGCTCGAAGAAAGATTGGGCGAAAAATATAGATGATGCACTTTGGGCATATAGAACAACATTCAAGACACCCATGGGAATGTGCCGTCGGCTTTGTGTATGGGAAGAGCGTGCCATTTTCTTATAGGTGGAACATAGAGCATCTTGGGCAACTCGACCAGTTGAATATGGGCCCGATAAGATGGCCCACAGCATCTTGCCTTCAGTAATTAGAGTTCCATAATGAGGCTTATGAAAATGCTAAGATTTATAAAGAAAAGACGAAATCTTGGCACAATAAGCATATTATAAGGAAGAGTTTGAGTGGAGTGTGAGTCCTCTTATTTAACTCCCGACTCAAAAGCTCTTAATAGGAAATTAAAGTTGAGGTGGGTTAGGACCATTCACTGACTCCAGGTTTTCCATGGAGGGTGGAAACTATGCACCCGAAAGAAGGGAGCTTTAAAGTTAGCACAACGATTGAAGCCATACTTTGGAGGCTATTTTTATGCAAACAAGTAGGCCATCAATTGATGAGTCAAAAACTCATTGAATTTTTAGTCCATTTTAAATTGTTCTTGTGCAATTGCTTGTTTATGTAGAAATATGTACTATTTACCAAATTTCTATTTTGCAGAAATTATTGGCAGAAATGAAAATTCCAGCAAGGATCAGAAGTGAAAATAGTTCAATGGCTAGGTGAGGTCGCGACAGAGAATCGAGGTCGCGGCCAGAAGTCATACTATGCTAAATGAAAAGTTGTTGCGACAAAGAAGAAGTTGCTAAGACAGAAAGAAAGGCTTAAAGGAAGGATTTTATGTCGCGACACCATTATGAGGTTGTGACATCGAAGGAGAACAAGTCTGGTTACAACAGATTTTTAAGGTCGCGACAAGAAGTGATGGCAAGCCAAACAAGGCGACTGCGACGAGAAGAGAACTAACAAAGACCAAGGCGGGAGGAACTTCAAGGAAGATAATGTCGGCACGTTTAAAGTCGCGACACGAAAAGATATTGTTAATTACCTTATGAGAGAAATGATGTCGCGGCTAAATAATCTTGAATGGACTTGCAATGTCTCTGCTAGGTAATTTCAGGTTGCGACAAAGATATAAGTTAGAGATTCCAATCAAGGTCGCGACCAGGAATTCATGTCGCGACATACATTTAAGCAACTGGGACAGAGCATATGAAAAGCCGCCGCCGGTAAGCCATGACACCTCTTTTTGAGAGTCCACGACGAAGAAAGAAGACATAGTTGGTAGCAAACCAAAATTGATGTTGTGACAAAAATGTAAGTTGAGGACACCAATCTAGGTCGCAACCTGGAATTATTGTCTTGACACTAAAAATGAGCTGTACAGTTAAAAATGTTGTGACTAAGAAGTGAGGTTGCAACAGGATGGGCATAATTGATGTCACGACATTGCTTTTTAAGGTGTGACATAGATTTAAACAGAAGAAACAATTAGGTCGTGACCTAAATCCCATGTCACGACAAGACAATGAAAAGACAAACAATTTTAAGTCGCAACCTTGAGAAGGGAGGCGTGACCAGGATCGATGGTGGCAATGAAATGAGTCGCAGCATGATTTTAAGGTAAGTGACATAGAATCTTTGATAGAAAACAAGACAACTAGGTCGACATGGAACTGAAAGTCATGACATAGATGAATTGAAGAATTCGAGGAAAAACATGGTCGCAACAAAGATCAAGCATAAGTAGCAACGGGGCGATGTCTCGACACTTAGTCGAGGTCGTGACATATATTCCAAAACAGGGCAGAATAGTCAGGTTGTGACCATAAATACAAAAAATTGAAGGGAACTGTTGAGACTGAGAAATGAGGTTGCGCTGGATAGGAAGAAGGGATGGTCGACCTTACTTTTGAGTCGCGGCCAAAGTGCAGTGATTAAAGAAAATGCCCAGTTTGTGACCTAATGTCCCACGTCGCGTGAGAAAACCGTGGGCAGCGATTTTAAGTCGACACCAGCGAAAACTCAAGACAAGCGAAGGATGCCGCCAGCATGAAAAGCTGTGACGAGAAGCAAGGGATGACGACCGCCCGAGTAGAGGTCGCGACATCGATTCGAGGTCGCGACACAGAAATGCAGTAAAGCAAAGAAAGTGGGGTTGCGACATCGAATTGAGGTCCACGACGCAATTCTGGAAACAAGAAAGGAAATTACGCAGCCAAAGTTCTCACTACTGATAACTAACATGGTCACGACAAAGAATTAATGTTGCGACCACTAATCAAAGGCAACTGAAGAAACCAGGTCATGACCTAGAACATCAGGTCGCAGTTCAACAATTGTAAGAACAAGTGAAAGAAGGTTGCAACTAGTTTCTTGAGGTCACGACAGACTTGACAAACCAAACTAGGATTTTACTTCGCGATAAGCTTTTAAAGTCGCGACCTAAAACAGTGAGTTGGGCCATTGATTTTAGGGAAATCCACTTGGAGCCTTGGAATCGGGCCCAATTTCTAAAAGTTATAAATAGGCGTACATAGTTTTAGTAAAGCAACTTTTCTTTTTGGGAACCCAGAACGGGGGAAGAAGAAAACTCATTGTATATTTTAGAATAGATTTTTTTTCTTTTTCTTTTCTTTCATTTCTTTGGATCTGCGACGATACATTAGAGCATTCGAAAATTTGGAAATGTATTTCAATTCTTTGAGTTTAAATGAAATCCTAGACTATTTCTGAAATCGTTTCTTCGCGGAGTTTTATTGCAGCTGATTGGGTGTAAATTATCGGTGCTCCATTGTAGGTGTCACCGGGTTTTCAAAAGCACGACTTCCACTTAGTTTGAATTTATTGTTGATTCTGATCTTTCTGCATAAATTAGAAGGAAGTACCTGGAAGTTGGGGAGGATTTATTTGATTGATGTGTTTTTCATGTAATTGTTCCTAATAGTAGTTTTGAATACCCATCCAAAGATTGTATCCTGCTCTGATTTCTAGGAGGCCCTTTGAGTGACACAGAAAAGGCGATTCTTGAGAGTTAGGAACATTCTAATTGTGGGTATGTTGAACCACTATTGAAGAACTATTGAGCTTTGAGAGTTTACTTAGATAAATACCCAGTTCACTCATAATTGATGTTGGAGGGGAATATTTATCAATTTAAATAATAAGAGATTTCACCTTAATATGTTGAAAAACTCTTGAACCTGTGTTAGCTGTGATCTAATCAAGGTAAGAGAAATATTCATTAGATTTTAAGGCTGAGTCATCAATTAGGTTGTGGAAATCTTCCGATACCCCTTACTTGGGAAGTAAGAAATCTGCAGTCTCAAGAAATGGGTATGAAGTATTAAGAAAGAAAAATACCCAGATCTTATGAAGAGTGTGAAAAATACAAGTAGCTGGTTAGACCCTTGTCATCGAGAGAAATAGGGTCTTCTAATTTGTGAAATAAAAGGAGAAATCCAAACTGCAATAGTAGGCATCTTGACAAATCCCTACCCAAATTTATGTTAGAGTTTTGAATGGGATACAATGCAGAAATTGACTGTTTCACAGTATTTTCTTGTTAGTGTCAATTTTTACAGAGAATTGATTCAGTCTAACTCATTATAGTTAATATGATTTAATGAGCTTATTTTTAATATCATAGGGTGTAGATATCCTCTTTAGAACAATTATCCTTTGATTTCTAGTGGATAAATTTTATCATTGAGGCCCAGATAGTATGGATCTTAAGTATTTGGGGTAGTTGATTTGAGAATCCAATTTAATCTCTGTGGGAATGATATCTGGACTTACACCAAATTTTTACTACTTGAATGACATGTGCACTTGCAGTGTCATAGACTAAACCCAATTATTAATTCTTGAACAAAAAATCAGTTTTATTCATTATCAAACAACTCTATTCAACTTGACATAGATGCAGGAGAATTATAAGGCTCCTTTATAGGTGTTAAATTGAGTGGTTTAGTCTATACTCTCACAGACAAACAAGTTTTATGGTGCCGTTGCCGGGGATTGAAAGGGTTTGAATAAATCAATATTCTGACAAAAGAGTGAAATGCTAATTTGGACATTTTTCTTTATTTTATAAAAGAAATGCACAAAAACAGTTTTGATAGTAGTGGCTGTATAAGATACTGATCTTTTAGAGAACTTAAAGGATATATGATTTTGTGATACCATTGTTTCCACTTAATCTCAATATATCTCCATTTCAGGGGGTTGATTAATGCACAGGAAGCCAAAATCAGATTTGCTTCCTATAGATTCTAATTGAAAGAACCTTTAAGAAGCTTAAGGAAAATGTGAAGCGGCAACCATGACAGATGAAAGAATTGATCAGACGGTTGAACAGAAACAACCTTGAAGGCCTCGATTCAAGAGACGATGGAGGATTTGGAGTGCTATCATCAAGCGGAATACTTAGCGGTCGGATAATATATATGAGGCCAACAACTTTGAGCTAAAACCCAGCATTAGTCTGATGGTTCAGCATAATCCAATTCTTGGCCATCCTTTGAAGATCTAATGAACACCTTGGAAGATTCCTCAGGATGGGAAACACAGTTAAGTTGAATGGTGTGAGACCAAAGGTGATAAAGCTACTTCTTCCCCTTTTCCTTAAGAGATATTGTAGCCACATGGTATGAATCATTACCATATGGATCGGTTGATACATAGGAAGTTTGTGGAAGCATTCCTAGGCATATTTTCCCCCATCCCTCTGGCCCCGAAGAAGAAGAGGAGATCATAGTGTTCCAACGAGGGAGGATGAGAAAGCATGCGCATGGGAAGGTACAAAAGGTTGTTGAAGAGATGTACTATGCATGGCGTAGTGTAGAACATGAATGGATATTGTCTATCGCTCTTTGAATGATGCCCCAAGGGTATCATAGATGCTTCTTCTTTGTGGGGAATTCAAGAGGAAAGTGCGGAGGAGCGAGGATTTGATATGAGACCTAGCCAAATCCAACATGTGGCTCCATCTGGTTACAGAGACTCTGACAAGGCGAGGGTGGAGTCATTGAGGCCCAGCAAGATGATTTCCATGGAAGCAAAGTTAGATGCTATTATGCAAGATGGATAAATGGGATAAAGCGCATTACGCCTATGAAGTTGTAGCGATAGAGAGGTGGAATCGGAAGAAATGTTGAGGATCCCGGTGATGAAGATCATATGCGGTTAAAGAGGCTAATTACACAGATGAGCAGAGAAGCTATCATTTCGAGCCAAATCAGCTTGCCCACACATTACAATCCATCGCGAGGAACCATGAGAACTTCTCATATGGTGGAGGGCATCAAAATTGAAAGCGAGAGGCAGAATTTCGGCAAGGGTATCATTCACCAAAGGTCAACGATGCTTGATAGTAAGGCGATCAAAAAGATGAATATCAAGGTCAGAAGAGGACCCAGTCATTTGAGGAGCAGATGTTGTAGTTCATGGGGGATAACATAAAGTTGCTTCACACCCATGAACAGGGTGAAATTCACTGAGTTGGAAGCTCTTAAGTCCAACTCACAAATGTTTCAATCAAACACCAATGCTTCCCTGAAGAACTTGGAAACACAGGTTAGACAATTAGCCTTGACCTTGCAGAACCAGAACAAGAATGCATTCCCTAGTGACACTTAAAAATCTAAAGGACTATATGGCAGTCCAGCTGAGAAGTGGCAAGGAAATGAGTAATAGTAAATGAGAAGAAAGAAGTTTGATAAAAAAAATAGAAAACTTAAGCTGGAGGAGATAATGGAAAGACAGAAAAGAGAAGGTTAAAGCACACCCCTACAGTCCCATTTCCACAAAGTTTGTGAAGGAAGAACAATTTTCTAAATTCTTGGAAATTACTGAAAATAGAAATAAATATTCCCTTTGTAAGGAGCAGTCAATCAAATGCTAAATTGCAAAATTTACGAAGGAATCGCGAGAGCCACGAAGAAAGAAGATTGTTGGGGGAAAGAATAGTGAACTTAACTGCCACTTGCGGTGCGGAGTTATTGAAGTTTACCGTGAAATGAAGGACCAGTTGACTTCACCATTCCACTGCTCAATAGGAAATATGAGTTGAAGGCCTTATGTGACTCGAGAGCCAACATCAACTTGATGCCCCTTAGGGTGAGTTTGAGACACATAACAACAATTATACTACAGATGGCTGATAGATCCATGGCTCAACCAGAAGGTGTCCTTGAAGATGTGTTGGTCAAGGTAGGGAAATTTATCTTTCCTGTGGACTTTGTGGTTATGAAAATGGAAAAAGACAACCAGGTCCCTCTGTTGTTAGGAAGACCCGTCTTAGCAATTGGAGCTGCCTTGATTGATGTGCAAAAGGGTGAGCTGACCCTGAGGGTGGGAACTGAAGCAATGCACTTTAACCTGGATAAAAGCTTAACACAATCTAATGTTGATGTAGAAAATTGTAATGTTGTAGATAACAGTAGTCCTATTAGTTTTAACTTGATCTCTAAATGTAACCTTCAACATTCTATCAATGAAAATGAGATGAATTTCCAGTATATTGAGAGTGTTGATTATGAATTACTGCATTCCAGTTTGCAAAATAGGGAAACAATCTTGAGTTTGAATGAAAACAGCCAAGAAAATTCAAGCAGCTAGGAAAAGAAAGTTACTAAACAAGAGACTAGTACATAAGGGTTAATTTTGAAAGAATTGCCCAATCATCTGAAATATGCTTTCTTAGAACCAAAACAAGGGAAACCAGTAATCATATTAGCTGAATTGAATGAGAATGAAGAACAAGGGCTGCTTTAGATTCTAAGGGAATACAAGGAAATTGTGCAGTCGATTGAAGATGCAAGGGTATCAGTCCTTCTATTTGCATGAACAAAATCCCGCTGAATGATGATGCAAAAACATTAGTTGAACATCATGAGGTGAACCACATTATGAAAAATGTTGTAAGAAAGGAAGTACTGAAATGGCTAAATGCAAGATTTATTTATGCAATATCATACAGCCCTTGGGTGAGCCCAGTTCATGTGGTTCCTAAGAAGGGTGGATTCACTGTGATCAGAAATGAAAGGACTGAACTGATTCCTACAAGAACTGTGACATGATGGAGGTGTGTATGAATTCTGAAAGGGTGAATAATGCAACCAGGAAAGATCATTTTCCCTTGCCTTTCATTGATCAGATGTTGGATAGGTTAGCAGGACATCCTTACTTATGTTTTCTTGATGGATATTCTGGATGTAACCAAATTGCTATTGCACCTGAGGACCAGGAGAAAACTACTTTCACATGCCCTTATGGTACTTTTGCTTTTAGAAGAATGTCATTTGGGTTATGCAATGCTCCTGCTACTTTCCAAAGATGTATGATGTCAATGTTCTCAAATTTAGCAGAGGAGGTTATGGAGATATTCATGGATGACTTCACAGTTTATGGATCTAGTTTTGAACATTGCCTGCAAAATTTGGAGACGTGCTTCCACAGGTGCGGGACAAGAACCTGTAACTCCTAAATTGGGAAAAATGTCATTTCATAGTGTCAGAAGGTATTGTTCTTGGGTATAGAATTTCTACAGTAGGGCTCGAAGTGGACCAAGCAAAAGTTTCCATTATAAAAGCTTTTGCACTTGCACCACCAGCGGTCGAGGGAATAAGAAGTTTCTTGGGACATCTTTGGTTTTTATAGAAGAATTTATTAAAGACTTCTAAAATATGAACCATTATGCAAATGCTTGGAGAATGATGCCAAGTTTAATTTTGATGAGTCTACATTTGAAATCAAATCAGTTAGTTGAAGCTCTATCAGAGCAGTTGGAACAAAGAATTTGAGATTATGTGCGATGCCAGTGACTATGCAATGGGACCTGTATTGGGACAGAAAGCTGAAAAAATGTTTAGGGCCATATACTATTCTAGCAAAACCTTCAATGAAGCTTAAGAGAATTACTCAACTATTGAAAAGGAGTTGTTGGCTATGGTATTTGCATGTGAAAAGTTCAGGCCGTATATATTGGGGTCCTATGTCATCATCCATACTGATCATGTTACAATCAAATATTTGATGGCCAAGAAAGAAGTTAAGCCAAGACTGATCAAATGGGTGTGTTGTTACTACAGGAATTTGATCTGGAGATCAAGGATAAGAAAGGTTGTGACAATGTGATAACCGCCCACGTGCTGAAAAGGGTCCGAGTGCTCAAGGTTTTGGTAGACTTCAGTGCAAAGTTTATCAATCGATACTATAACCTTGAGTCGGTTAACTTCGAAGCCTATAATAAGCTCCATGAGAACATCAACTATCTCAAAGTCCTTAGGATGTTGACTAACAAGCAGGGCGAGTGGAAACTACACAATGAAGGGCACGTAGTGCACTTCAAGGCCAAACACTTGGCCTACATTCCTAAGGTGTGGCATCACTTCATCACATCGCATCTCATCTCGAAGACCAATGTGTCGAAGTGACGGCCATGAGGGCCTTGCTCAACTATGCCATCATCCAGGACATCTCATTTGATGTCGGTTAGGTTATATAGGATGCAATTCTCTATAACAAAGATGCGAAGATGAATCTCGAGCACCACTTCCTTATCTACAGTCTATACAAGCAAGTCGGAGTACCCTTAGAGGACAATGAGGCTTGGATACACCCGATCAAGGCGATAATGGTTAAGAAAGACAAACCGGGTGTGAGAACGTCGTGACGTTGGAGCGTTGCGACGTTGAGGCTGGGTCCTCCAATATCCTTCTTCACATCTCCACACAGCCTCCAAATGCCGCCTTTTTCACCTAAAATGCACGAGAAACCGAGTATAAGATATAAGGCAATAAACACACTTATTACTAGATGAAATGAGCCAAAAACGTGATAAAATGCAAGTATATGATGGATGTATTGAGCCCTTATCACTTGAATTAAAAAATTAGGATATAAATCATTTCTTCATAGCATGATAGAATATATCCATCTGAGTGGTTAGATCTATTCCATGCATAAGGCATCTTTTTAACAGTCTCTTGTATCTCTCCCATGCATTGTAGAGACTCTCATCTTCCCCTTGCTTGAAGACAATTATTTCTCCTATATCAAATTAGACTGCAAAATTTGCTCATATAGGCCTTGCCCAACTCTTCCCGGTGTTCTTGATCCCGGCAATGATTCAAAACAAGATTCTTGCCACATCTCTCGATTGAAAAGGAAAAGCTGCGGCTTGATCACTTAAGTCTACTTGGCATTGGCTTGGCTGTGTTGGCCATCCTCATGAATCTCCCATATGCTCATTAGGATCTTCAGAGGGATGACCGATAAACTTGTCTTTGTTGTATTAATCTTGGCTTGACTCAAATTGTGCTTCTGGCGGGTTGTCTCACAGTGCTCATCTTGAATAATAAGCCTCCCAAAGTCCTCCATAGTATTGAGCCCCTACAGTCTCTCGCCTTCTTTTTCTTCTGGAATAGCTTGCAGTCTTTCTCTTTGATTTTCCATACTTATGGATTCTGCACTTGTGATCTTCCTCAGATTTCTTAGCGTTCTCTCAATTTCAGTGTCTAGAGGCAGCATATCTGCTTTTGGTTTTCTATGCATTTAAAATCTTCCTGAAATAGAAACACACTGAGATCAAATAGAAGCGTAGAGACGATTATCTCCATTTAAGCTAAATAGAAAAATTTCATTAGCTTCTTATTTCGCATTAAAATTGTTTGTGTTTTTAAACATTATAATTAAAAAAATATGTCCAAATTAGTAACTCTCTTTTTGGTTAGAATATTGATCTTTAAATTCATCTTCTATCCTTAGAAACGGCGCAAAAACCTTATTAATGACCAAATTATATATGTGATGTGATCGATTGTATGCGAACTTCTAAATGCGCCACGAGAACTATTAGGTCCCAGCCCATGACACGAGCTTGTTGTGACCAAGCGCTTGTATAGATGAAAAGATTGATTTGCTCTTTTGTAAAATGGATTCATTAAAATTTGAGTTGAAGTCTTTGATCCACTATGATGCCACAGTCATTACAAGTAATAAAAGTGAATAATGGCCCAAAGTCGAGGATATCGTTCTCCACGAGGGCGATGATAAATCAAAGACTAACACAAATCTACTTTCAGATCATTCTTATTTGAACTCCGCTGTTATGATGATGAGATGACTAAAAAGAATTTTAATCCCTAGATTGAATTTCTTTAATATACATGAAAATAAATTTTAATAAAAATGGGTTTGAATTCTGAGTAAGGCAGCGGATCTAGATCAATGAGTAATAACAATTTACGCATCATATCAATTCATAGCTCAACCATAAATTAGAAAACCTTGATTTATCAAAGATGCATGATAGTCTGATTTAGATTTCTCCCTTAACTATACTTTCATTGATTAGAAGTTCATGTTCATTAAAAGCATGAGTCTAATTAAGTTACTTGTAAAATATAACCTCTTTATAAGATCGGGTTTTTTTCCTTTTGGCCACTTCATACCAATTTTGGGTGAAGAATTCTTACCCCATAGACGGGATATTTTGACCTTCTCAATTTGATTGACACCTCATCCTTCATTTCTGATGAAAATTTCCATTACCTTGATTTGATCTTTGCTAACACGGGATCAGAATCAAGTCATGAAATTCTCGAGAGATTAAAGCGATATTTTATTCCGTATCCTCGGAAACTCACGAGTAGTTGTGATCTCAGTAACCCATCAAAGTTTATTAGTTCGAGTATTAGTCTACTATACCCCGAAAAGAATTGCTCCCCATACTCTCGAATTCTCCATCCACAGTCACGAAGGCCTCTTAAATGGAAGCGAATCTGATACCTTGCTTGGATACGGTGGTGCAATCTTTGGGAACAAACAAATTAAAAAATAATACCAATAAAATAAATTCAATAATTCTAACTAAGACGTTCTTCCACCTTGTGCAGAAAAATGACTATCATCATTGACCCATTTCCAAAGAGCTCAACTTTTCAAAACTGGTTCACTCATATCAGTGACTAATTGATTAGGAAAATTCTCTGAAATTGTAAACGAACTAAAACAAATGAACTCCAAAAACTTTCCATCCTCTATTGAAATCAGACAGTAATGAGAAAGAAGATTTTATCAATAAAATTCCAACTCGAAGCTGCACTTCAGTTCATTACTCAAATCCAAAACTCTTAAAGAAAACTAACTAAAATCTACACTAAAACTCTACTGAAAAATAAATATACTAAAATGGAAAATAAAATAAAAAGAAAAAATAAATAAAAAATAAAAATAGACAAGAGTCTTCAACTGCCGGGCGTCTTGGGAGTTGCGGAAGCTAGCGCACAATGCCTCGATCGTCTATTTATAGACTTTCAATGTTGGGCCGCGCCATTAGTGCGTTGTGGATCCCAAAATTATGGCCCAAATTGGTTACTCTATCGCGACATAGAAGTTGCATCCGCAGCCGGAGTTTTGATCTTTGTTGTTGGCCTCTTTGTAAATAGCATGCAGTCTTTATCGCGACACATTCTACGAGCTATTTCTTGGATTACGTCCGACGGACTTTGATAATGTCGTGAGAATTTTTTGTGTAACATTTTGTTCTTGGCCTTGGGAATGCCTTATGTCGCGACACCAAACTTGTTTGCAGCCAGCTTTTCATGTCTTTACCTTCTGGTCTGTGCGACGCAATTTTCCTTGCCGTGACCGACATTTTCCTCTTGACCCGTCAACTCGGTTGCAACGAGTTTCTTTGAGTCATTGAAATTTTACGTAGCGACCCGGTGATGAAGTGGCTAAAATACTCGAGTCATACCAGCGTCTGTCTTATGTTTTTAGGCACATTTTATATTTAAATTCGTATTTTGTAGCCCGATACAGTTTATTGCAATTGGTGTGAATCACGGCGAAGGCGGTTTAGGCGATGCAGGCGGAAGAATTGGCGGTGCATAAAAAGGCGTGCGGAGCGTCGCGGCGTCCCCCACGTCGTGACGTCCCAACGTCGCGATGTTGGGTCAACATATATAGAAGTCAACAAGCGGCAACGTCGCGACGTCTCAACGTCGCGACGTCAGCGCGAGTTCTGCCTCTCAATCATTAAAAGCAATAAAGGGGACCATAATTCGAGGATCGGAAGTCTGGGGAAGTGCGGTTTAGAACGAAAATCACTTAACAACATCGACTTTGATCTTGGAGAAGAACCCGTCATTTGTATTCTTCTTCTTTGGATGAAGAAATGCGTGTTTATAGATTAAATACGGGTGTTCTCTCATATTCAACATGTTCTAGATTTATACAGGAGTGTTGTTGAACCTATGTGATTACATGATTAAGATCATTTATATTATTCGGTTGTTATAATTTGTTAACATGCGCATCCATGAATCATATACATGGTGATGTCGTAACATTAACGTGACTATCTTGGAATTGAGATTCGAGAGATGAGATACCAGAGTTTGAGTAGAGCAGCCTTTGGTTGATTAATTGTCAGAATCTTAAATTAAGAATTGTGATTAAGGTTAGAACATTTAAGCATGTCGGAGTATCGAGTTGGGAGTAGAGACCCACTCAAACACTACTAGCGAGATGGCGGATACACCTTGAGAGGAATTTCGTAAGCAAGATCATATTATCAATAAGTTATAAATAAAATTTGAATAGTGTCTTTGGAAATAATCCATCGAAAGTGAGGAGACATAACCACTAGTCTCCATTATCTGATGGTAATTAGATCAGTTAGTTTAGTTTAAATTGGATACTAGTACTCTTTCTTTGGTTCTCATCAGATATCTTTAAAGCTAATCTCATATTCATACCTTATCCCATGGATCGATATCCGTACCATAGGTACACTATAGCTGGGGCGACACGTGCATGCGCACATAGGCGTACATATATACACATCATGGCTTTGGCCTATCAAGTTTTTCTTGCCGTTCTGGATAGGTTTAAGTGATATAGAGATTAAAGAAATTGCATTTCTTACTAAGTTTTGCTTTTATTTGTTTTACAAGTCTTTGGTAATTTGATCTTTTGTTTCGTGTGTGATTGCGATCAAAGTTGATGAGTGCATGCGGCAATGGGATCGGGATGACCAACATCAGTTTAAATCTGGCAGAAAGACTTTACCACGGAATACGTCGAGAAACGAGGAAGGCGGGTGGACTAAATCTGCGATCGCAGAACAATGAAGAAGCGGAATCTTAGCTTGGCCAGCTTGAGCCACACAGGGATTCGAAATACAGAATAACGGAAGGAATCGAAGCACGGTAGTTTATACAACCCGGATGATCCATTTATGTTGCTGAAGAGTTTTTACACTTCAGTTATTGAGTAAGTATCCGAAGACCACCATTCAGGTAAACAACTTGTTGAAGTCGGTAACCTTACGGATGCTTGAACATCTTATTTCATGGGTACCAAATGAGAATCTAATCATGCATCCCAGTGCTTCTCGGGTCTGCGACACGATCAAGTACAATGGGGTTCTTGAAGAGGCACTCGGGTTGAGATTGTTCCCACTCTGTGGGTGCTAGAGCCAAGCATTGGTTAACAAGTCGATAGCTGGATTCCATTACTTGTGGGCGATTTAGTGCAGAAATTCCTGACCAAGTTCTTCCCGCCCTCAAAAATTGCACAACTTGTGCAAGATATCAATACTTTGAATGACTGAGAGGAAGAACACAGCGAGAGGCATGGGATAGATTTCACGAACTATTGAGGAAGTTCTGTCCACGGACTGACCAGATGGATGCGAGTCATACTTTACATAATTGCAGGAATACGATAGAGCATTGATTGATACCTCATTTGGAGGGCACTAATGAAAACCCTTGGACCCGAAGCTTATGAAATCTTGGAAAGTGCTATTAATACAAATCGGTGGCCTAGGAAGACTACCTTAAAAAGCCGTGGTGGCACGGATAATGAGTTCTCAACAATCTGGTTACTCATATTTGCCTGATGACTAAGCGATTCATAGGCGGCAAGGTACACGAATGCCATACGAGACTAACCTTAGGAGTTGTGAATTACGTGAGGACAACACAATAATAACCTGAGAATGCAGTCAGGAAACCAAAGCGTAGAAACAGGCTCGGTATGTGGTTGTCGAACCGGCTACAATGGCGAGGCGATATGGGGAAACAACTATGAGAACCAAAATCAAGGCGGGTGGCGTAACAATCGAGTGAACGATCAGGCAATCAGAGGTATGGATGGGAGGGAACAATGGAACAACATGCCCGTAGCGGTGGCTGAACAACCTCACGAGAAAAGGTGGACTTAGAACAAGTACTCAAGATAATACCTCCTTTGTGCGCTATGAATGAGACGAGGCGAATATGCGACAACAGGCCGCAATTGAACAATCAAGCAATACGGTTGAAACTTGGAAGTGCAGAGATGGGTCAGTGGCCAATCTATTGAGAAGGCAACGGGTTCCTTACGAGCAACTCAGTGAACGAGAAGAGATGGGGTGAGTATGTTCATGGTCACGCGAGAGACAGGTGAGGTGCAGAACACGGGGCAATCTCCGGTTATAGAGGAGGTAGAAGGCGAAAGTCATTAAACTTAGATTCAGAATGATGATGCGGATGAGGGCCAACCTCAAGAGCGTGCGCTGGGAACCTGATTCAAAACGAGGGACAACTCACAGCTAATGGCTTTGATTAGTATCCACAAGCGTCTAGGAAGCATAAGTTGGATAAACGTTCACCAAGTTCATGGAAGTGTTCAAGAAGCTACATCAATATCCGTTCAATGATGCTCTTGGAGCGAGATGCGATTATGTAAAATTTATGGAAAGACATCTTGTATCGAGAAGAGAAGATTAGCGGATTTGTTGAGTTAATAGCGAGAATGTAGTGCCATACTTGGAGGAAGCTGCGACAAAAGCTAAAAAGGCCGAGGCGGTTTCACTATCCCATGCACCATTGATACTATGCTGAAGGCATTGTAGTTGAGATTTTGTGTCAAATCTTCATTGTTTGCAGTTTGGATGAGGTCAGAGCTGATAGAGCTCACGATTACTTGGTGTGGCAGGTCTTGGAAAATCAGAGGAGTGAAATAGAAGATGTCTTAGTAAAGGTTGACAAGTTTATCTTCCTAACAGATTTCGTGTATTAGATGAGAGATAAAAATACCCACATAATCTTGGGTAGACCGTTTCTTACTTGTTGCGACGATGATTGATATTCGGAGGAGAGTAAAGTTGAGAGTGCGGAGGATGGTCAGTTCGACGTGTTGAAGTGTGAGACACTCCGCAGAAATCAGATATGTTTCCTTAGGCGGGGAGATAGTAGAGGCTATAGTGTCCCTAGCGAAGTGGTCTCTGAGATCCTTTGGAGGCTAGCCTAGTCTGGAGATGATTCGGAGGAATATGAGCGAGAGAGGTAGAGGAATATGTAAAATGGATGGATTCTTTCGGACCCGATAGAGGAAATACTTAGAATCTCTGGAAATTGAAAGTGCTAAACCGCCCATTTCATCAGGTTGAACAACCACCCAAGATGGAACAAACCTTTCAGCCATTTTGGTGCCATATCTTGGGGATAGCATCCACCTTACCGAGTAATCATCTCGGCATCCTTAGTTGAATTAGAGGAGGAGAAGTTATTGAGGGTCCTTAGAGATCATAAAAATGCGCTCGGATGGTCTCTAGCCGATTTAAAGGGATCGCCCTTCCATGTGCATGCATCGTATTTTCTTTGGAAGATGGGCGCAAACCCTCCCGTGGAGGCACAGAGGAGGTTGAATCAACTATGAAAGAGGTAGTCGAGAAAGAGTATTAAAATGGGCTGAATCACGAAGTGGTATCTTATTTCGAGACGATTGCCAGGTGATCAGTTCAAGTAGTGCCTAAGAAGGAACAAGCTGTCATAGAGTAGAGAATAACATATCACTTGCCTTCTCGAAACGATTCTGGTGGAGGATTGTATTGATTATGAAGCGAGACAGCCCTCGAAAAGATCATTTCCCATT
The DNA here is from genome assembly GCA_016808115.1 of Tetrastigma voinierianum. Classification (NCBI taxonomy): domain Eukaryota; kingdom Viridiplantae; phylum Streptophyta; class Magnoliopsida; order Vitales; family Vitaceae; genus Tetrastigma; species Tetrastigma voinierianum. The sequence goes on along the minus strand of JAEQBH010003145.1, from coordinate 19,611 downwards.
GCCGTTTCTGGATCAGATGTTGGATGATCGATTAGCCGGTCATGAATATTATTGCTTTTTGGATGGATATTCATTTACAAATCAAAATTTACTATAATACGAAGATCGAAGAGGCAAACATTCACATGCTATGGGACATTCGCATTAAAGTGGATGCCCTTTGGGACATTGCAATCGTAGGGCACTTTCCAACAGTGTATGATGGCCATATTCTCCGACATGGTTGAGAAGACAATCGAGATCTTCATGGATGATTTTTCGGTATTGGGTAATTCATTTGACAAGCTCTGGAAAATTTAGGATAAATTAGTGATAAAGATGTGAGGAGACGACTTAAGTACTCAGGGTGGGGAGGAAGTGCCATTTATGATATGAGAAGTGTGTGCTCGGACATCGGATTTGGCAAGAGGAATAGAAATTAGACGAGCAAGATTGAAGCAATTGAAAAAATTACCTCCACCCTCATCGGTAAAAGGGATGAGTTTGCCAAACCCTTATTTGGATTCTATGGCGATTCATCAAAGACTTCTCCCGGATTACACCAAGCAGTTCTCTAATCCTCACACAGGTCAGGGACCCCATTTGGGGATTTAATTCGGTGTTTGTTTCTTTTTCGGTATTAAAGATAAGTGTCGGCTCCTATTGTAGTAGCTCAGTTGGTCCTTCCCATTTTGAGCTTGTAAGCCCAGCGTATAGTGATGCGATTGGGCAATGTTAGGCGGCTTGAGAGAATTTTCGGTAATCTACCTGTGGCAGAACTGAATGATGCTCAGTTGAATTACGCCTCTGGAAAAGAACTATTGTGCCTGTAATGCTGCTTTTGACAAATTCGGGCCTGTTGATTGGTAACAGGTCGTGGATTCTGCGATCTGATACGTAAATGTGATGACTAAAGACGCCAAACCCCGACCAATCAGTTGTTTCTTTTGCTTCAGGTCGACGTTGAGATTAAAGCGAAAACCTTGTAATTCAGTTCTGATCATCTTCACGATTGGAAGGGGCAAGTGATGAGGTTCAGTAGATAGCAGATTTCCCAGCGAGCAACTCTTAGCTATTGAAGGCAGAGGGCGGTTCCATGGTTTGCGGATACGTGAATTATTTGGTGGTAGCGGGTAGTCCCTCCGAATTTAACTATCAACAAAAAAAAGAGGTTTTTCGCCCACTTGAAACACTATTGGGAGAGCTAATTTCTTCTGAGACATTCTTGACAATTCTGATTCCCGGATAATGTCTTGAATAAATCATGAGTATCTTGAGACCTTGCCACACTTTACCATGTAATTGGACACTTGATTGGCGTGAGCAGGCTTGAGTGCTTGATCGAGGCTTCTTGGCCTACCTTGTTTAAGGATGCTCACATCGTTTAGTATCCACATGTGACAAATGTACAGTGAATGAGGCATTTCTAGAAAGGATGAGCCTTATACATCATAATCACGGAAATTAAATTGTTGATTTATGGGGATGGATTTCATGGGACCATTTCCCCCCATCTTGCCAATAACCTATACATCTTATTTGGCGGTGAATTATGTCTCGAAGTGGGTTGAAGCAATTGAGCCCACGCTAATGATCTGGTAGTGGCCAGTTCTTCTTGCCACGTATTCTCACGGTCGGAACCTAGAGACGCGATCACGGATAATTTTCATTTCTGCAGCCAGATGATTGACAGGTTTGCGAAAGTATAAGTGCGCCATGTTTATCCTTACCTCCATCTTGCAGTCAAATGGGCAACGGTATCAAATCGAAAATTAAATCCATTACGGAGAAAGCAGTTAACGAGTTCGGGGAAGGCGGGTCTAAAAGAATTGAAGATACTCTGGTGTCTTAGAACAACATTTAAAACACCGCTGGGTATGTCGCCCTTCAGAAATTGTTTAAGTAAAGCATGCCACACTTGATGGAGATTGGAGCATCGAGCTTGGCCCCAGAGCGGCTGGCGGTTTGAACCTAGATGGCTGCTGGCGGTGAAAGCATTGCTCATTTCGATGAACTAGAGCAGAATTTAGGAATGAAGCTTGCGAAAATTCGCATTTACAAAGAGGAAAAGACAAAAAGCACAGCACGATAAACATATACGGGAAGGAATTCAAGGCGGGACAACGAGGTCCTCTTGTTTAATTCAGTGCAAACTTTCTGGGAAATTGAAATCTAGATGGTGGGACCTTTCCACAGTGACGAGTCTTTCCACATGGAGGAAGTAGAGGTTACACATCTAGAAGTGTGCAGTTAACACACATGATTGAAGCAGCATTTTGGGAAGCGAAGTTCCTCTGGATAAGCAGACCCTTCCATTATTACGTCAGACAAAGTACAGTGGCGGTCATAGAGCTCGGGTTCGAGCACCGGTAGAGTCGAGTAAGATCGAGCTAACGACATAAAACATAGCGCTTCTTGGGAGGCAACCCAATTTTTTTTTCTTGAAATTTTCCTTTCTATGGTTCAATTTTTATTATCTATTTAAGTTTATGTTGGTTGGGTTTAATCACGTGTCAGGTCCTTTTTGGATGTCTCTTTGGGACCTGCGATCGAGTATTGGGAGGATCTAGTTCATGCGAGATCCTTGCAAAAGTTCAAAGTCACAATTACACGAGGGAGTTTTCTCTTACCTTAGACCCATTGTTGAATAATTTTCATTTTGGGTCTTCTTTGTAACGTCGCGAAGTTGTAACGTCGCGGCGATCTTTGTCAGCGGCGTCCAGTTTGACCTCCTCTAGAGCGTCAGCGGTTGTGGATCTCAATGTCGCGACGTTGGTTTTGCACTTCTCTGGAACGTCGCGACGTTGGATCTCAAGGTCGCGACGTTTGTTTTCTTTCACTCACGGGCGATCGCTTCGTTGGATCTAGCGTCGGCGTTGGATCTCAACAGTATTCGTTGGATGCTTTCCTCTACGGAGCGTCTCGGCGTTGCCTGTTTAAGGCGAAATAAGCCTCATTTTGCTCATACCCTATTCCCTCTTGGCTTATACCTAGTGCACCACATTGCACCAACCTTGCGAGGTCCACCTCCACCCGTCGGAGGCTGTTGTTTTGCCCTCCGGCGCCATCTGCGCATTTCTTGCCACCACCGTCCACCACTTACGTCATAAGTCCTTGTCTTGCGCCTTCCACGAGCCTTGGTGTCGGGTTGCGAGCCCCGATGGGTCTGGTTGAGTTTGGTCACCCAGGTTTGGTCTAGTCCTTCGTTTGAGCCAGTAGGGTCTATTGTGTGTACTAGGGTTTGTGTCTACTTTAAGTGCCAATTGATTATTGGCTGCAGTGCACTTTAGGTGTGACACATTAATCTGTAGTTCATTCGGTGTGGCCACAGTGGTGCCATTTGGCTACATTATGCGAGTAGGCAGTCTTGAATTTCTTTGTGCACGATGCCGAGGTAGAGGTGAGATTGCACCTGGCAGTTGGTGTGGACCAGGCCAATTTCTATGTCGCGGGGTTAGATTGCGAGGTGTAGCGGTCGTTCGACTGTCTGCAGAACCAATATTTTATTAAAGGGTTTCATCACCACGGCGACTATTACGCAGAACTGTGGCCCAGTGTGACTTTGACCGCATAATCAGCTCGATGAGTGTGTGCGAGAATTCTAAACTGACCTGCCTCGGCGTCGTCGAGAAGGTCGGGTCGCGGGGTGTGTTGGTGGAGCGGTGGTGTCTATCGGCTTTTTATAATCTTGATCATGTCCCGGGTAACTCCGATCGACTTTATGAGCGACCCGGTGCAAGGTCATTCGTGTCGCGTGAAGCGGGCGGGGTGAGTGGAAACTCGACAATGAGGGCCGCAGCGAGTCCACTTGAGCGAGCATTGGCATATATCCCCAAGTGCGGCATCACTTTATCGCGTCGGCGTCTCATTAGACGGCGAGCGTGTGTGAAGTATTTGCCAGCTGTCTCTGCCAATTATGCCATCATTCGGGATGTGCATTCGATGTTGGGGCGGGTTGCCAAGAGGATGCCATCCTCCATAGCAGGAACTAAGATGAACTTGGGCACCCTTTCCTCATTCATGGCCTATGCAAACGGTAGGGTGCCCCTAGATGACAGAGGCATGGTTACACTTGATCAAGCTATATCGGTTAAGTGGGACAAGCCGTGTGCAACGACTGAGGACACGATTCGGGCCGTAGGCCTCGGACGGGCGAGCTTCCGCGACTATCGAGGCCCTTTGGACTCTGGCGTCAGGATGACGGTAGAGACGTCCTCTACTCACCCACCTCGCCCACCACCACAGCGGACCTCGGAGCGGCCCCTCAGTCCAGACTTAGAGGACTGGTGCTTTGCCCTTGCTGGCCTTTGATGCGTGCAGGATGAGACCCGGGAGCACCGAGTCCTCCTTGCATGATATGGGGCCCTTCGGCCCCGACTATGCGTGCGGTTCCTGACGACCGAGCCCCTTGTTCTCCCGGCGGCAGCCGGTCCCTCCGGGCCCGGCTTGCGCGACTCGCACCCGCGGGCTGCCCCAACACCCCATTGACTTGCCGTCCTGGGAGTTCCCTCCCACCTTCTTACGTTCTTTTGTGCCCGGTGGGGACACGGCCACTTTTGTTTGAAGTGTGGGCGTTGATCGAATTCTTAAGTGATTAGTATAGTTTTATGATGGTTATTTTTTTATTTTTAGCATTTTGATATATAGTTTCCTTCGTTTCCATGTGTTTGTTGTGTGATTTAGGTTCATTCGTTTGTTCATTTTGAGGTTGTTGAGTTTTGTGTTCAGTTCATGTTTGTGTTTTAGGTAAATCATATCTATATTTAGTGGTGTCGTGTTTAAGTAATTGTGTATTGTCTTTGCCATGTTGAGAGTCGAGGATCACTTTTGGGTCGAATCCACTATTGTCATGGAAGAACAGGGTATACCTCTAGAAAGGATTCATAGAGTGTTTGATGCTCGGGAATTAGGTTGAATAGGTGGGAGGCATAGTGAATCATACGGGTATTCAGAAACTATTTCTCGATGAGCTAGTACACTTTCGCTCTGGTGACTTCTAGGGTATGCCTAGATGCCGAACCTGGCTCCTAAGGTTCAACAAACCATGGGAATCTCTAAACACCAAAGAGATAGGACACCATAAATAAAAGAGGATTGCCTTCGAGCCCCAAAAATTAAAAAAAATTAAAAAAAATTAAAAATTTAGGCATAGAATAAGTGAGATCTTCGATTGGAATCTAGGGCATAATTAAGAGGGGCGCTCAAGCGATCCACTGAGCGGTGGCGGGGAGTCATTGGCTTCCTTGCCAGATTACGAGGGGACGAAGATGGAAGTTTCCCGACTTAGGGCCCTTAGGTTTGGACAGGTGTTCGAATTGGCGTTGAGAGGCCCGAATGCGGTGCCCATATAGCCCGGTGGAAGTCACCAACTCAACCCGCTACATGAACATAACATAAACTCGGGCACTAGTTTTTTCTATTGAGTAGGTATGTTCAGAATTGCAAACGGTGCGTTCCTATCCTTTCGTAGTTAGATTTTCCTAATTAGGCGAGTTGAACTCAAGTTTAGGGGCGTCGGAACCTAAGTATACACTAGAGGTCATTTATTCAACGCACATAGGGTCCTTGGGAAAGGTTATTGAATACCTCGGAGGCTGAGGCACTAGTCAACTTCACCGAGTTCAACCTAGTTCTTTTGAAAGTTGAACACCATGCGAGATCTGAGAACTTCAAACAAAGCAGCGTGGTGTGAGTGGTCAATTTGATCCTCTATCTATCAGCATGTGCATCACTATCTTCGTGTTAGACTATAGTATGTAGGGTGTGTGTTCAGTTTAGAGTCAGTTCTTGCTTGGGGACAAGCAAGAAGCTAAGTTTGGGGGTGTGATGAGTGGCTAAAATACTCAGGTCATACCCGCGTCTGTCTTATGTTTTTAGCTTTATTTTATATTTAAATTCGTATTTTTGTAGCCCGATATCTGATTTGTGCAATTGGTGTGAATGCGGCGAAAGGCGGGTTTGGAAGCATTACGGGCGGAGTGGCGGTGCATAAAGATGGCTGGAACGTCGCGACGTTGCAACGTCGCGACGTCCCCACGTCGTGGCGATCTGGCGTCACGGCGTTGGAATTCGGTACATATAGAAGTCAACAAGCGACAACGTCACGACGTCTCAAAGTCGTGACGTCTCAGCGTCGTGGCGTCGGTATGATTGCCTCTCAATCATTAAAAGCAGCCAGGGGACCACTAATTCGAGGGATCGGATCGAGGAGGTGAACTAGAGGCATGAATCATACTTGACATCAACTGATCTTGGAGAAGAATCCGTCATTTGTATTCTTCTTCTTTTGGATAGCAATATTGATGTTTTATAGATTAAATACAGGTGTTCTTATATGCAGTATGTTCTAGATTTATACCTAGGGTGTTGTTGAACCACAGCCAGTGCATGGATTAAAGATTAGTATTTTTATATTATTCGATTGTTTATAATTAGTTTAACATTTGCTTTATATCGTGAATCATTTACATGGTGATGTCGGCCAACAAGCGTGACTATACTAAGTCAGAGATTCGAGAGATGAGAGGATACCCGGGGGTTTGGTAAACTGACCTTCGGTTGATTCGGTAAATAGAAATATTAGATCCAGGGTGTGATTAAGAGTTAGAACATTTAAGCATGTCGAGATTGTCGAGTTAGGGTAGAGATACACTCCAGCACTATTAAGCGAGATGAGCGGATACACCTTGAGAGAGGGTATTTGTAAGCAAGATCACCTAGCCATCAATAAGTTATAAATAGAAATGAATAGTATCATCTTTAGGAAATAATCCATCACGAAAGTGGCGGGGAGACATAACCTAGTCTCCATTATCTGATAATTCATTAAGATCGATTAGTTTAGTTTAAATTCATACACTAGTACTCTTTCACCCAACGGTTATATCCAGATAATATTCAAAAGCTAATCTCTGTATTCAACACACTTATCCCCGTGGATCGATATCCGATACCATAGGTCTGTTATATTACTTAGGCGACTAGCGTGCACTTGCGCGCATAGGCATACATATATACATATCAACTGTTATCAGCAGAAATATTGGTGCGTGGACTTTTTCTTCTTTAATTCTTGTAAACATTGAGGTACATTTGTTGCGACATAAATCTTTGTTCTGCGACACACACTTGACTAGCTAATCTCATTTCTCCTTCAATTTCTCCATGACCCTAATTTTTATTATGTTCGCGTAAATTCTATTATTCAATAGCTTTATTGTAGCCGTGTGAAAATTTCTTTTATCGCGACAGGAAGTGCCTTTAATTCTTTGCATATCGCTGACATGAATTTCTTTGTGCCATTCCTCATATGTTGCTTTTCAACTCTTTGTCGAAGAATTCACCTCCTTCATGTTTTGTTTATTGCGACATAAAGTAATCTTTGTCATGTGAGATTTTGTTGCTCTTGGTTGTGGTCCCAGATGTTATGTCATGTGAAATTTTTGTTCGCGCGAAATTCCTCCTTGAAATTTGGCGATCTTCAAAACTGTCGCAACATAAAACAACGTATCGACTTACTTGTGTTGTATTCTTGCCATTTTATGTCGCGACAGAGATGTCTCTAATGCGACGAGTTCATGCAGTCTTGACCTTTATGTTGCGACATAGGAATATTGTCCTGACATAGTTCCTCTGCAATTGCCTTGATCATTGTATTGTGATTGGGGTGTTGTGAAAAGTTAAGGGAGTGTCGCGATAGTCTTCTTTACATTCTTCTTTAGCAATGTATCGCGTGAAAACTCTTTGTCGCGAAAAGCTCTTCGGCCTTTTGTTACGCACTGAAGCTTTGTTGTGACATATAGTTGCTGGCTGCGACATAGTTCTTTTGGCCTGCTTGAAATTGTGTCGCGACATACAAAAACTATGTCGCGATAGAGACTGCTGCATTTTCCATTTTTTTGCTTCTTTTTTACTTGTTTTCTCTCATTTTTCAATTAACACCCGCAAAACACAAAGTTGGTGAATATTTCATAATTTGACATAAAAATAAATCTAAAACTATTAAAACATGCGGAAAAATGGATTAAAAATAGATAATTTAAGACTCATCAATTAGTATGAGAGAAAAATCATACGAGGGTTGTGGCCATGGTTGCATTAGTTATTTCCCTTCGTTTTCAGTACTACCCTCTATCCTATGGGGAGAAAGGTGTCTAACCTGTGCGCATAGGTGAGTGGTGAGTCGAAACCTTCTCACATGTTTTAGATGTCGCCCTCCAGGATTCGTTAGAAAATTGCCTTTCGGGCTTGAAGAAACTCCTGCCTTGGTTGCCCACTTTCCTCTAAGGTTCTTTGAGATGGATTGATATTATTGATGCCTCATTTTCTTCACATAAAAACAATCGCCAGTCATTCTAGGCTCTTTATTTCTTCCATGAGAGCTGAAATTCGTTAAATTATTAGAGAAAAGAATAGGTACACCTACATTACTTTCACCCTTCCTTCCTTGTTCCAATGTGGTTGTTGGATGGATTCCACCTCTTGTTGTCTTCGGAGAAAGCATCGGGTTCTCTATATGTTTCACCGAGTAGGAACTCTTCTCCTTCCACAGTGCTACTTCTCTTGCGTCGAGATCCTGGTCAGGAACTGCATGGTGTCTTACTCCTTAATTTTTATGGCATACTTCAGCAAAAATGGACCCCATTGTGGAATATGCATAACTATATTTAAAAAACAAGCAGATGTGTTTATTTTCACAAAGGCGTGTCTCCTTAGATGATGTTTCACAAAAGATGTATCCCACCGGGCATGCCCGAAAATGTGTTTGGTGGATTTGATCCAAAACATACAAAAGCAGAATTGGTGAATGTCTTGGACTTCTTCAGGAAATTATAGTATTTCAGTTGAAAGCTGTCTTGAAATCTAACTTCTACTCAAAAGAAAACTGGATTCTCTAGTTCCCTTGATAGTTCCCTAGAATCTAAGGGGAAAATACTTTGAAATTTTGACTTAATTGAAAGCCAAGAGAAAAACTGTACGAACTATCTTGAAAGATAACAAATTTCATTATAGAATTAGATTGAAAATGAAATGTTGAAGCAAGAAAGCTTTGAAATAACAAATGTTTGGAAAGAACATATGAACACTAAGCTCTGGAAAAGACGATTGTTGAACTTGTTGAAGAATAAGATAAATGCTTAAATGCTCTATTTTGAGTGTTGGTTGATCGGATAATTTTTGGTCTCTCTTTCTGATGTTGAGTTCTCCTTTTATAGGCATTCTTGAATAAGCGGCTCCAGCCCGTTTCTCCAATAGCTTGCTCGTACACCGACTAAGTCTTATTTCTCAAGTAATCTCTCCACTAAAGTCTTAGTCCTCAGTACTTCTCACTTCCAATAACTACTCATGTACTCTGCCATATCATGACTTGGAGAAAAAGTCTCTTCTATCTTCTCCCTTTGAGACAAAATCTCAATACTCTTAGCTATCAGTTTTGACAAATTATTTATAAATTCTAGAAATGTTCCTGGACCTTTTCATGGACTGATTCTCATGAGCTTAGGCTTTCTCAGATTGGGTTGGGCTTAGTTTGGGCTTGGCATATCCATTCGGTTCATTCCACTACCATTTGGGCCAAATAATTATTTAAATACCATTTGGGCCCAAAACTTATTTTTAGTGTAAACAAAATCTTAAATAAAAACTTTCTTTTTAAATATAGTAACTTTCATTTTAATTTTCAAACCTTAGATAACTCAAACAATCATAAAAATGGCTTTCTTTCATTATGTCACATTTAACATGGTAGGGTTCGAGGGTCATAATCAGGGTTAGAACATAATTAAAATTAAGTTACTATATTTAAAAGCAAGTTTTTCATTCATAATTAAATATAAAGTCATAAAAATTGATGCGTGATGTTATGTCAAATCATTAAAATCATATGCTTTTGTTGTTTTGAGGATACTATCTGTGTTTTTAGGATATTATTTTATTTCTCATTATTGTTTTGTGAATATTATTTTCTTTCTTATTATTGTTTTGTTTTGGGATATTATTTTATTTATATTATACCTTTATTATGCTTAGGGTATAAATAAATGTTTTAGGGTTTGTTTTAAAGACTCTTATCACTTTTATCAATTTATTAGAAAATTAAAGTTTTTGCTTTACTTTATTCTATGAATTGAGATTGGTTAATTTCTAGATTGAAACGAGTGTCAATCATGTGTTGATGTATCATGCTACAGAATTGCATCAAAAACTTGGAAACTTTTAATAATAATTTTCCTTCTTTTTGTGTGGATTTAAGTATTAGTATTAAGGGCATTGTTTATCTATACATTCAAATCTTTTAAAAGTTTAAAATTGTTAAATTTGAGGTCAAAAAATAAATAATCCATAAGATGAAATACTTTTCTTTAAAAAATTGATAAATTAACAAAATAAAAATTTGTTGAATATTTTAAATATTGTTAATGCAAATTCTTTAAGACTTAAGAGCAATAGAATAAGTAGCACCACAACGTATATAGTTTACTAAAAAATGAAAGAACAGACAGAAGCCTTAATATGGACAAAAATATGAAATAACCTTGCAAAAATTTCAAATTGGAAACTGATACAAGCAGTTTCTACCATTTATTCTGCACTTTCTTCTTTGTTATATATTGATGGCATGATTATAAAGAGATTGGAGATGAGTATGACAAGCAAGGAGACGGCATAAAGGGCCCAGACGGTGCACTTGAGGCTGACCGGGAACGGAGAAGTTACGGCGAGGAAGAAAGCTGTGACTGCGAACAAGACACCAACATGTTCCATCACTTGTGCTGCCGTGGAGAATCTGGAACCGATGAATTTGGCGACGAATAGACAGGAGAAGGAAACACAGATAGCACAGCAAAGCAGCAAATACACAGTTGAAAGTTGCTGAGGCTGAGACTGATCAGACTGCTTGGCGATTTCTGAGGCTGATCGAAGCAAAATGCTACAACAAGCTGGGACCGATTTGAGATCGGATTGAGCGAAATTGGGGATTTGATTCTTTCCGCAAATGAAGGAAAGGGTGGTTCTTGATTGGCATCATCCTCCTCCACAGCCATTTCGATGTCTGAGTATGGCGGCAGAGGCGGCGGTAGCTACAGTGATATCACGATCGTGGCAGCCACTGGGAATGTTATTGCTCCGATGACGGCACAGAACAAGTCGGAGATCCCCGGAGCTGCCATTTGTTACCGGTAATTCTCTCCATGTTTCCCTAGATTTATACTTTTCTTTGTTGACTTAAAAATGTACATGTCAGGGTCTTCTTTCAACGCCACTTGCCACCTTCCTTGACATTGTGGCTCCCCCTAATCCTTTAAGTCCCTTTCAAAGGCCGCTTAGACGGTTCACTCCATTCTGCGAAAATGCTAAGTTGCCGTTTTGTTCTCGAATCCGTGTTAACGACGCGGATACTTTGCTCACGTGAGCCACGAATCCAGGTTGGCTTAAGAGCCAATCCCATGAGGACCGAATGGACCATGGTATGAAATCTCGGTCTATTCGAATTTGTTCGATCGTCGTATCGCGCCGAAGGTAGTATGTGGAATTAAATCACGTACGATATACACATAAACTAGGTACGAATTGAAAATCCCGGCCGTGAATCAGGAAATCTTAAAGGAGTTAGCAGTCAAGGAAAAACAGGATTCCATGTATTCACGTTATTTTCTTTTCCATCACAACAACAAAATAAAAAATTTTCAAAGCAATCAGAGATTCTTCTTCAAAGAAGAGAATCAAAATTTCCTAACCTTGTGACTGAGTTCTCTGCAAAATTTTCATGGTGACACAACTCATGGTGACTGTGGGTTGTCGTGAGGATGAGACGAAAGGAGGTGACTGTGGAGTTGTGTGTGAGGATGAAGCGAAGGGAAGGGGAGGAAGGGGGGGATGAACCAAGAAAGGAGGAAGGGACGATGGAAGCGAAAGTGGGGACAGGTAGGTTTTTTTTGATAAATTTTTATGATTATATAATTTATAAATTATTTATAATTATAATATTTATTAAAAAAATATAAATTATGTTTAGTCATTATATAAAAAAATATTATTAAATTTAAAAATAATTTAATTTTTACCTCCAATTTTACCTTTAATTAATTTAATTTAATTTATTTTCAAAAAAGAACTAATTAATTTTGTAATATTCTTAATAACAAATTTTATTGAATAATTTATCTTTGATAACAAAATATCATGTTTATTGAAGTAATTTAGAGAAAAATTTAAAGATAAACTCTTTTATTTTCAAAAAAGATAAAATAAGTTTTAAAGTAATATCTAAATAAATACAAAATATTTTTAAATATCAAATGGTAAAATAATTTATATGTTTACAAAATATTATTATTGGTAAATAATTTATTTTGATAAGTATAATTTTTTATATATAAAGTTAATTTTATGATACACATATTTAAGATCAAATTAAATATTCGAATTGTCGGGTTTGGAGACGAGTTTGGTATATCCTATTAAGTCCCCAACCAGTACTTGATAAATATAATATGAATATAATAAATATTTATTTATATTAAAAAGCCCTAAAGTTAAAAACTGGATTTTAACCTTTTCTTTTAAGCTTCTTTTTCCTGATCACAATAATTCTTATTATTATTATATGGATAAATTATTTTTAATATTCATGATTTTCTAAAATAATTCATTTAAATATTTTAATTATCTTATTTTGCGTATCGGTAATTATCGATCGATACACAGCGTTGTCGTCTCGAGACCGTCAGTCGTGACGATCATGACTTTGAACCATGGAATGGACCGACTTCATCCCATCACTTGTTTGAGGCCTGGTTTGGTTGATCCGGAAGATGATTGTCTCCGAGCCGGCACACATTAAGATTAATAGGCCCCCACCTTAGCAGGATGTTCCCCATCTCAACCTACTCTAGTGGTGACGACAATCCTTGTCATCTAGAAATCAGTTTGTCATGCCAGAAACCCACCAGGGAATATTTGTCAATCCACCCTCAAACCTTTAGCTTGAAGGTTTGAAGTGTGAAAACGACAATCTTCCTTTGTAACTAGATTTTTATCAATTACCGCTAACGTATTAAGTAAATGCGTGACTTCTAGGTCATGGGAATTCTTCAAATTCAAAATTTCATGCCTGATGAAAATGCTTCTAAATATCAAATCCCTCAATTATGCATGTCATATAAAAATTTATTCGAAATATAACGATATTTGGGATGCTCTCAAATCACGACTTGTACTAATATAAAAGCGAATGTTATCATACAAATGACTTTCTCAATTAACTTGCAAAACTGATATTTCACATAAGCATGAACTTATTAGTTCGATATGATCAACGTAAAGTTACAATTAAATCTAAAAGTGACGAATGACTGTGAATCGCTCCTCGTGAGGAGATGAAAAATACTGAAAAATATGTTAGCGAATGGGAGTGAGCTTTAAAGCTCAATAAGAAATACTAATACATTTCATGGATAAAAAGTTTCAATCATATATAACAAATAGGAGATGTTTTTCATTAAACTTTAGATTCAAAAATAAGTTGCAACATTAACAAAATTTACTTCAAAACATTCTCACATCCATTTCAAATCGGTTTCATATCAAATGTAGTCCAAACAATTTCATATCAAATTTATTTCAAACGCTTTGCTCGAGTCGAAATCAAATCGTTTCAAATATATTTTTCTCTGGTCATCAAATATTGAATGGTGCCTAGTCATGTGGGACTTTCAAATGGGTGGCTAGCGTAAATTGTTAACTTTTAAGGTGGGCGAGACAAACACTACTAGTGCTAGTAACCTCTAACGAAACCCCTAAGGAGTTGGGGTTCAAATCAATTACATTCGCCGCAAGGAATGTAAAGGTGTAGCCTATTATTCCGTTGACAAGAAGTAGAATAATGTCAACTATTATTCCCGTTGACGAGATCGAACTAACCAAAGGCAAATATTTAATTCGAAGTTCGAATTCCTGGCTTGTCGTATAAAATTTTTTTCGTAAACAAAACAAATCTCAAAAGTACCATTATACAAAACTACTTTTTGATCTATGGATAATCAAATAAATAAAAAAGTAAAACTTTTCATAAACCAAGATTATATCTAATTCAGTTAAAACAATTTTCATCCTCAGTAAAAACTAACAATTTTCTTTTAAAGATCTTCATTAATACCCCTTACCTCAAGGTATTCAAAAGCTTTGAAAAGAGCTAATCCGAAGAATTTCACCTCAATGAAATATTTCTTCTAAAATAATAAGGAAGAAACTATCATCATTATTTATTTATTCTTAAAACTTTCCTAATTTGATATTCTTAACAATGATATTATTTTTAATTTTTTAATCCATAATAATAAAAGTTAATGGGTTTCTAAATATTTTATAAAATTTGTGATTTATAAAGTTTATTCTATCAACATGATTTTTTGTTCACCTTAAACATATTGACAAGATTTATTCCAAAGTAACTATTTGAATTAGGTAGTTTTACAAATTTTATAAAACTCATATTCCTTTTGGATCTTATTTTAATAATTTATTTATTTTTATGCTCTTAATCTGAACTAAATCTTTTACTAGAAAGAAATAATATCAATAATATTTTACAAATTATATTATTACACAATACTCATCTAGCCTTTTTACCTAACAATTATCATACTTGACAACAAGTATTATTAACGGATCTTATTTCCTATAATTGCTAAATAATTATTCTAATCATATTCCTTATAAATTCTCAATCCTTAATAAGATATCTACTTGCCAAAATACATATATCTTTAAATACTTATCAAATACATATATTTATACAAAATTCGGCCTTTTCAAATTTATCTTATTTGTTTATTATTATTTTATTTAAAAAATTATCCTTAAATACTTTTTCATTCTCATACTGAAAGTAATTTAGTATGACACCGCAATCCCTTATTTTATTTTATTTTTTAAGAGCAGTGTAATCTAATCGAAAACTGGGGGTTGAATCTAAATAGAAAAGAAAATTAAAGTCTACATTAAAGAAATCTAGAAAAATAAAATAGGAATATCTTACCTAGAAATTTGTTCTTCAAATACTGAGTGAAAGCCAAGTAAATCTTACGGAGTCTAAGTAGAAAAGAATTCAAGAATTAATTCTTATTCCAATTTATACCTAGGGTATCTATTAGGAAAAGTACCTTTTACCCTCTTTCATTAAATTAATTAATGAACTAGCTAATTGAATTATTATTATTATTTTCTAACTTATATTTATAAAAATTCATGTCATTATTATTTTCACTTAACTTATCACACTATCTGAATTCTTAGGTGTTACGTTACTCACTTCATTTATAAAAGTTTAGTCTCTAAACTTGACATACTGAACTTTAAATCATTGAGAATGTATATACCATCTCTTCTTCTAACTCCCAAGTGGCCTCTCGGATCCTATGATTGCTCCATAGGACTTTTACCGTCTTGACAACAACATGTCGTTAGAGACCTTATCCATCACATCCCTGATTTGGGCGGGCACCTTTTCATAGGTGAGTCCTCGAAAAATATAAATAGGCTCGACTGACATGAAGCATCGAAACATATTTCCTCAAGGTCGAAACATAAAACACATTATGAATCTTAGACAGGCCTGGGGTAAGGCTACTTTATATGCCAAGGTATCTACTCTCTCTAATATTTCAAACAAGCCCACAAATCGAGGATTGAGTTTTCCTTTTCTCAACATATTTTCAAACTTCCAAATATCTCAATTTAACTCAATAAGTGAACTTTAAGATAACATAATCACCAAATTCAAATACCGAATATTGCTTGGGATTATCAACATAACACTTGTGTGTACCTTGATTTTCTTCCAAATTCTCTTCAATCGAGATTATCCTTTCAATAGTCAATTACACAAGTTCATGTGTTAATTATTTTATTTTTTTTCTCCAATATGATCATAACACATTGGGGATATAAACTACCATAAACATTTTCGAGGATATAATCTCATTGTTAGCTTAAAAGCTATTCTACAAATTTAACCAAGGTAGAACTCATTAAATTCTTTAAGTTTAAAACAATATATCTCAGCAAATATTTCCAACTTTGCGATTACTTTCCTCAATTAGTCATTAGTTTTAAGTATGAAAGCTACTATCAAAACTAACTTAGTACTTAGATTTTTTTTTTAAGTCAAAATCTAAAAGTAAAATAAAAATTCTTATTATTCTGATCAAATATTTTATACATTATCAAAATCTCCTTAATATCGAAAAGCTAGTCTGATAGAAAAATTATTAGACTTTATCCATAAACAAACCATCATAATAAAACATTGTCATCAACTAAGGTTCTTAGTAACCCTATCACAAAATCCATGGTAATAAGTTTCCACACTCATTTAGAAATATAAAGTAGTTGCAAAGTATTATTAGGTCTTTGATGTAACCCTCCATATACAATCATACTAAACCCAAAGTCACAGATAATGTAATACCTTACTTCATATATGCCCATCAAAATTATGTCATAAATATTTATACTTTTGCATCATTTTAGGATAGATCGTAAGCTTAAAGTAATAAACCTCTTTCAAAAGTTGTCTCTTTATGTCCCCATTATTTAAGATATTAAGTCTAATCCCAAATTTCAAGATCTTATTATCTTATTTAACATAATCAATTGTTCTAAAAGTTCAACTAGTTTCAAATAATTCCTTATAAGATTTTAATTCTCCAAACAAGTTTAGTTGCACTATAATGCTTAACATAAGAACTCTAAAATCTAAAGGTATGACAGAGACTTGTAAACATCTCAAATCATACAATAATCGTTTGCGACAACCTTAAATGATTTCCAAGGAATCAATTTTTTTCTATTTAAGGCATAAATCACAAGATTCTCATTGTTTTATTAGTACTGAATAATGTCATCATAATCCTTAAGTAATTATATCAATATCTTCTATTTCTTGCTTAAAAAATCATTTTAAGAAGACAAAGACTTCAAACTCTGTAAACTGTGAGTAAGATCATAATAAAAAAATGTCTTCATATCTTGAGTGCAAAATCATTTTACCTAACACAAATCATAATAGGTAGTTTTCTCTATCTTAAAATTTCAAATGTCTATAAGTATATCAATTTTTCCATGTTGCATAGAACGCAACATAAATCTAATAAAAGACATCATTATACAAAACAAATCTTTTCAGACAATAGAAATAATCAAAAACAGAGTTCTTTACCAATTTGCTCTTCAACTCTATGAAGCTATCATCATAGTATAAGACCATTCAAACTTAACTTATTTCTATGTCCAACCTAAAAATATAAGATAATCTTAGAGATCTCTTAATAATTTATTTGTATCAGCTAAATCCCAAAAATTTGAAACTTTAATAACAATATTAGATCCTTTCAAATTTCAAATTGTTTCATCACTCATCACATTGACTTAAAAGACTTAACAACATTTCTAAGCAAATAACTACCTTGCAAGGCTTGGCTTATGAGTAACATTTATCCCACATGTTTCCCTTCAACTAACTCCAAGATAAATAAGAATATGGAAGACAATATTTTCCCAAACAATCCCAACAAATATAAAAGGTAGTAGTTCCTTAATTCATCCTCAAAATCAAGCAAAAACCTTAATGTTTAGGAGTATTAAGTCAATTCAATATTCTTCTTATAATCATGTAAAATAACTTCAAACCACCATATTGTCCATAATGACATGTCTCATAGAAGTGACAAATTAAAATCATAATTCATATTGATAAAAGTATATTCACTAAACCAACAAACAATACAAAGGTAAAAGAGTGTAGTGAACTTTAACTAGTCACGAATCAATTATCTAACATACATTTGTAAAGAATGCTAAGAATACACAAGCGGATATGAACTATCGACTAACACGTCCACTCGACTATCCCCATGGAGCAAACTTAAAAAGTTTCCATTAAGATCATAAACCTATAGCTACGATACCGGTCTGTCATAAAAACCCACCGTAGGGGCATATTTGTCAATTCCACACCCTCGAAGCCTTGCTTTGAAGGTTTAGTGTGAAAGCGACACTAACCTTCTTTGTAACTAGATTTTTGTCCAATTACCAACACATGTTCAAAGTAAATGCATAACTTTCTAAATTCATAAATTCTCCAAATTCAAAATTTCATGCCGATAAAAATTCTTACAAATATCGAATCTACGATTATAAATGTCATATAAAGTTGTTCGGAGAATATGACAATATTTGGGATCTCTCAAATCTAACTTTGTACTAATAACAAAAGCGAATGTTATCATCCAAGTAGGCTTTCTCAATTAACTTTCAAACCCGACATTTTAACATAACGTGAGCATTAGTTCATTGTGATCGACATAAAGTTCTAATCAAATTCTAATGATGTGAATTCCCGACCTAGCATCGCTCCTCCTTGGAGACTAAAAGTACTGAAAATATGTCAGAATGGGGTGAGCTTAAAGCTCCAATAAGAAATCTTAATACGTTTTAAATGGATCAAAAAGTTTTCAATCATATAACATGTAACCATAAGGTATCTGTAATAGTTTTATCTGTGTTTTGGGTATAATAAAAGTAAATGTATATTTTTCCGGAATAAAAACATGCGAAAAAAATAAAACGAGAAACCCGGAATTTGTATAGGATAAAACAAGGGTAAATATGTAATTTGCCAAAAAGGGACATTGTAACACCCCAAAATAGACCACTGATCGTTTTTCGGCATGTTTAGGGTATTTTGTAAGCCTGTTTATTTGTTTAGTGAGTTAAATGTGAAGCGGGAAATGAGAGGCAGGAAAGTTCTGGCTTAGGGCGATTTTGAAATTGGTCTAAAGAGAGTATAAGTCATAGTTGACAAAATTAGAGGCCAAAGTATAATATGACATAAATTGCTTTGCAAATAGAATGAGTTATGGGCTTAAAAAGCAAATAAGCAAACTTGACCTAAAAATGGGTTATTTTGGAGGGCCAAACAAGGCCTTATAAAACATGGATTTAAAGACCAAAAGATTAGTCTCATGGGAGGAGGCTTCACAAAACGTGAAGGAGAGGGAGAAGAGAGAAAGAGAGAAGAAGAAGAGGAAGAGGAGAGAGAGAAAGGAAGGAGAATCAGTAAGCTAAGATCGAGTATGGAACTTGGATTTTGGTAGTGAATTACATGGGCTTTAAAGCTTTGAATTGTTTTCCATGCAATTGTATGGTTTAGTTGTCTCAACCTAGGGTTTTGTTAGGGTTCTTCCTAACCCAATAATTATAGAAAGTAAAGTGGATAAAACCATAAAGAGTACAAGCAAAGTATAGAATCCTCTCTTTAAGGATGAATTCATGGTTAATAGTAAGTAAATTAGTTAGGGTTTAGAACAAACCCTAACTAATCATCATGTTTGGTTGTGTATGGGTCATAACCCATATTAGAAGTGTTTTTGGGAGAAAATCATGAAAGGTTTTGATGAAAGATATCCATTGAAAGATGATTTGAGGATAATTGAGGTTAAAAGATGAAATTGAAATGGTTTTGAAGTGTATACGAAGTATAGATTTGGTTTGGGATGGAAAAGTGCATGAAAAGGGGAGAAATAACAAAATCCTGGGCATTTCGAGTTGTCTTCTACCGGTAGAAGTTAA